>JAJPUD010000018.1:1122501-1159906 GCA_023553655.1 Myrmecobius fasciatus | reverse complement strand
GTAGTAGTAGTAGTAGTAGTAGTAGTAGTAGTAGTAGTAGTAGTAGTAGTAGTAGTAGTAGTAGCATGAGTCAGGTGTGGAGAACTATTGGCAACCAATTCACTAGAATGTATAGTCTTAGAAGTGCCTGGAGGCATTGAGAAGTTGACATTTCCAAGAATGTGTCAAAGACAGTATTAGAACCAGGTTGGTCTTCCTGCTTCAAAGGCTGGTTCTCTGCCCCACAATGCCTCTTGATGAATCAGTGGAGATGTTTTAGGAAGGAATTGTTGTTGTTTCCTTGTTTTCAACTCTTTGTGATCCCTTTGGAATTTTCTTGGCAAAGATACTGGAGTGATTTCCTTCTCTGACTCCTTTTATAGATGAAGAAACTGAGGAAAAGTTAAGTTACTTTTCCAGAGTCACACAGCTAGTAAGTGTCAGAGGCTAGATTTGAACTCATGTTTAACTAACTTTAAGCATAACACTCTAACCATTGTACTGCTACTGCTTCTATATCATAATAGATTAAAAATGGAGATTCCATTAAGATTCCAAGCTTCGACTTCAATTCTAAGCTGCCTAGTGCCCTCAGAGAAATTATGGGATGTGACATATCTAGTATGGGGTATCTATTTCCCTAGATCCTCCTTAGTTCACTTTCGATCTGTTTCTATTCTACCCTCAAGATTATGATATACCATATACACAGTGTAACTAAAACAAGATGAAAGGAAGTGAGGGTGGAGGGTGGAGATTATGTTGACAATAAGAGGAACCTTCATCTGTAATGGCTGAACTGTCTTTTGAGAACATTTGCCATTGTTTTCTCCTCTGGAGATCCCAGTTCTAAATGAGGTGTTAGTGTTTGTGAGGGTGATAACCTTGTCACACTGAATTATGATGAGAAAACAACACAGTTGCCCACAGAGCCAAAAACAAACTTCAAAACCGCTTAACTCATCCGTCAAACAAATGGTATTTTAGGAAGTGCAGGACATACAAAAATTTACTAAATGGAAAGGAGATTTATTTATTTGTACCAAACTAAAACTGCAGGCATTTGAGTAGATCCAAATATCATTTAGGGAGGGGAAAAACATGTGATTCATTGCCAGCTATTAAATCTTGTTTATCCTTCTTTAAACTAACCAGAAACACATTTCACGAAGAAGCTAGTTAACAGTTTAAGTGCTGTGAGCATATTACAATAGTCTGCACTTCTTTGACTTTAGAGGAGAAATATTGAGCAAAACAAGAGAAGGCAATCTCAGGGGCCCCCAGGGTTCAGTTCCTAGCTCTTCTCTCCCAATCTACTCTTAGATCTTGGGAGAATACTTTGATTTTCTCAAATGAGAATATTCATCTCAGGAGGAATCAAGTAGATTAATGTTAACATTGTGGTTTCAGATGAAAAGTAATGCATGGTTACCAGATATTATTTTTAAAGAAAAGGGTTGTCTGAGCAATGGGATAACATGTTCTTCAGAAAACAATATTTCCTCAATAACTAGTCATTATCATGTTTTCTAAGTCAACAGCTAACTTGGCTGATTATTATACTACTGACATTCTCTGAATTATTGAGCAAATGCCTGAACATGGTTGAGTCTGACTTCCAAGTCCGGAACATAATTTGAAAATGGGGCAGTAATTTGAAATCAGAGAGAATAGGCCCCCCAAAGACTCACTTTAGGGTGTCCAAAGCCATTATTTTCTCCCTCTTTTCCACTCCCTTTCTTTCTTCCTTCTCTTACATTATCCTTCCATCAAGGTCTTCTGAGTTTCATTTTCACTAAAGTTCTTTGTCCTTACCTCTTCAATCAACATCATTGATTAATTTAAATACCCCTTCTTTCATATCCTCTGGAAAGAACAAAAATATAAATGTAATAGATTGTACCAATCAACTCTTTTTTTAAACCTACCTAAGAAATAGGCAAATTTCAAATGTGGCAAAAGGTATTAAATTCCCATCTGAACCAGAAACTCTGGCAAGTTATTGTTTTTTCAAGTAGAATAGTTTTAAACACATTTCTTTCTGGAGTTTTCAGTCATAGAGATTACCTGGGATTTGAAGCAAGGGCAGAAAAGGCTCCCTAGGTCCATAGCACTTTTCTGCCTCTTCCCTATCCCCTGGAGTTTTTTAATTGGCTAGAATCCATAGGAATGAAAAATACTCAAAACCAAAATAAAGTATAAATCGTATTTGCACAGATAAGATATATATGTCTATATGTATTGTCTAAACCATAACTCATGAGAGACACTGAAAGATAGATGTTTCTGGAATCTTGCCCTCTCCTTTCTTAGGGAGATTGTGATTCCTGCCTTGAGAGAAGCAGGTAAAAGGCTATGATGCCAAATGTCCTTTTCTCTGAGAAGGGTACTTGACTATATCTATCTGTCCCTTTAAATATTTCTGATTTTGAGATATAAATAAAATCCATTTTTCTAATTACTAAACCTTAAGAGGAGAGAGTAATTCCAAATTTATACCTGCTGTTGGCTTCTTCATACAAATATTGGTGACACAAAAAAACTATCACAAACATCAAATACTAAGTAAACCTATCTAAACAAAATAGCAAGCAGAAATTAGAGAAGTCATATCAGATTAGAATATACCAAAAATATACACAAGAGTGAATAGCTTTTTTCTTATAGACGCTAGATAAGATCTAAGCTCAAACTGAGAAAGAAAGAGAGAAAGATAGATAGAAAGACAGAGAGATAGAAATCGCCCAGTCTCATCCAAGGAGAAATTCTGTCTTTGGGATCCCTAGGGACAAGCTGGGAAGAAAGAACATTCTGAGAGGCCAGCTTCCCCTACATGCCTATAGTTTCCAAAATCTTTCTCTCCCTCTTATCCCCAATCTCCTGCCCTGAGTCAACTCCAAAGAAATTTGGAACCACAAGTATCTCCCTCAATGCTTTTGTACCAACTCTGTCCCTTACACAGTCATGAAGTCACATGGCATTGTGTCAGTATTCTCTCCACAAATTAGGAGTTGCATTAGGAATCATGTCTCCAGTAGCATACAAAACACTCCAGACTTGGGTTAAAGCCCAGTTACAAAAACAAAGCAAAAAAAAAAAAGCATTTAAGCCAAATTGCTATCCTCCAAAGTCCATGCCATGTATGGGATGCAGGGGAAAGGAAATAGGGATCAACAAGATTTGAAAAAGCTCTTCTCTTAAGTTCTTCCTTTTGATTGGACAGGAAATCACCAGTCAGCTTAGTGATTTCAAGGTGGCAACTATCTCAAAGGTGTGGCATATTGGACTATGGAGTAGGACATAAGAGTAGAGAGCTTTGAAAGTTCTAAGGAAACTTAAAGGAAGGAAGGGAATGGAATGAGTGGAAGGAGGCATAGAGATGGAACTAAAGAATGGGAAGAAAAGAAGGAGAAGAAAAAGAAGAGATAGCCATGAGAGAAAAGTCTCTGTTTCTGTTTCCCAGCAAGGATACTGGAGCAGTATGCCATTTGCTTCTCTAGCTCATTTTATATAGGAAGAACTGAGACAAACAAACTTAGCGTTCTATTTATTGAATCACCTTGCTGCCTCATTTATAGAGTGCTAAGGATCCCTGGTTGATAAATATCAAAATATGTAAACAGGCAGTTTTCATTTTTCAGAAGAAGGAATCAAGATTATAAATAGTCAAGTGAAAAATGCTAATAATTGGATAAATGCAAATTAAAAAACATCTCTTGAGGTACCAACTTATGCCCATAACATTGGCTAACATATCAGAAAAAGCAAATAAGAAATGCTAGAGGGGATGTAGAAAAATAGGTATGCCAACACACTATTATTGGAACTGTGAACTGTTCCAACCATATTGGAGAATAATTAGGAACTAAGCCCCCAAAAGTGTGAATACCTTCTGACTCAGTTATATTGTTACTGTTCTAAAGAGATCAAAGAAAAAGGAAAAACGCTTCTATGTACAAAAAATATTTATAGTAACTATATAGTAATAAAGAATTGAAAATTAATGGAATGTCTATATATTGGGGAGTGGCTGAACAAGTTGTGGCATTTGATTATGATGGAATATTATTGTCCTGTAAGACACCACAAAGGGAATAGTTTCAGAAAATCTGAGAAGACTTATATGTTCCTGATGCAAAGTGAAGTGATCAGAATCAGGAGAACATGTGAAAGATCAATACAATGATCCAAGATGTTCCAAAAGACTCATGAAAAATGCTATTCACATTCAAAGAAAGTATTGACAAACTTTGCAGATTGAAGCACATTAGTTTTTCACTTTATCTTTATTGCCTTTTTTCTTTTGCAACATGGCTAATAAGGAAATAGGTTTTGAATAACTTCCCCTCCACATCTCCTCCAACATTTATCATTATCTTTTCCTGTCATCTTAGCCAATCTGAGAGATGTGTAGTGGTACCTCAGAGTTGTCTTAATTTGCATTTCTCTGATCAATAGTGATTTAGAGCATTTTTTTTTCATGTGACTAAAAATGGTTTTAATTTATTTGTCTCAAAATTGTCTGTTCATATCCTTTGACCATTTATCAATTGGAGAATGAATGAGCCACTACTAGTTTCAAAGATGCTATAAATCCTTCAGAGTCACTTACAATTCCATACTCAAATTCCCTGCTTTACAAGTCTTGTTTTATATCACTGATTTCTGGCTGGATGAAGTAGTAGGTGAGTGTGTGTGTGTGTGTGTGTGTGTGTGTGTGTGTGTGTGTGTGTATGTAGGACAGACCATCTCCCACCACCATCCTTTTGTACAAGCTGGTCCCCAAGCCTGGAATGCCTTCTTTTTCTTCATATAGTTCTACTGCACTCTCTATTTTCCTTCAAGGTTCAGTTCAAATGCTACCTCCTTTAAGAATCATTTCCTGATACCCCTAATTATAAGGGTTTCCTCCAAATCAATTTGTAGTTATTTTTCATATATTCTAAATTTATTTATAAGTGGTTGTGTTGCATCCCCTACTAGAGCATAAGTCTTTGAAGACAGATATTGTCTTATTTTTGTCTTTCTATCTCCAGGCACTTAACAGTGTCTAGTGCATAGTAGGTATGTAAAAAATTATGTTGATTTGAATGACATGACTGATAGAAATTGTTGTATAAACATGAGATATCATTATAACAATTGTTTATTATTATTAATAAATGTTATTATCTATATTATAACAATACAATATGTAATAACATATTATTATAATATGTACTATTATAATACAACAATAACAATAATGGAATAAGCTTCTGCAAATAACTTTAGTAATTCTTGTTATTTACGTTGGAAGTGGTAAAGGTGACAGCAGCACTCATACAGCAATACCAAAGCCAGGCAGTAAGAGAAGAAAAAGAAATGGAAGGAATCAGAATAGTTCACAAGGAAACCAAATTATCACTCTTTGTAGATGATATGATGGTGTACTTAGAGAACCCTAGAGAATCAACTAAAGAACTATTAGAAATAATCCACAACTTTAACAAAGTTGCAGGATACAAAATAAATCCACATAAATCATCAGCATTTTTATATATCACTAACAAAATCCAACAGCAAGAGATACAAAGAGAAATTCCATTTAAAATAATTATTGATAGTATAAAATATTTGGTAATATATCTGCCAAGGGAAAATCAGGAACTATATAAGCAAAACTACAAAACACTTTCCACACAAATAAAGTCAGATCTAAACAATTGGAAAAATATCAAGTGCTCTTGGATAGGTCGAGCAAATATAATAAAGATGATAATACTACCTAAGCTAATCTATTTATTTAATGCTACACTAATTAAACTCCCAAGAAATTATTTTGCTGACCTAGAGAAAATAACAACAAAATTAATCTGGAAGAACAAAAGGTCAAGAATTTCAAGGGAATTGATGGGAAAAAAGCAAATGAAGGTGGTGTAGCTGTACCAGATCTAAAACTATATTATTAAAGCAGCAGTCATCAAAACCATTTGGTACTGGTTAAGAAACAGAGTAGCTGACCAGTGAAATAGGTTAGGTTCACAGGACAAAATAGTCAATGACTACAGTAATCTAGTGTTTGACAAACTCAAAGACCCCAGCTTTTGAAATAAGAACTCACTATTTGACAAAAACTTCTGGAAAAATTGGGATCTAGTATGGAAGAAACTAGGCTTTGACCCACACCTAAAACTGTATATCAAGATAAGGTCAAAATGGATTCATGATCTAGACATAAAGAATGATATTATAAACAAATTAGATCTCTCAGATCTGTGGAGAAGGAAGGAATTTGTGACCAAAAAAGAACTAGAGATCATTATTAATCACAAAATAGATAATTTTGACTATATCAAGTAAAAAAAGTTTTTGTACAAACAAAATGAATGCAGACAAGCTTAGTTAGAAGGGAAGCAATAAACTGGGAAAACATTTTTACATTCAAAGGTTCTGACAAAGGCCTCACTTCTAAAATATATAGAGAATTGACTCAAATATATAAGAAGTCAAGCCATTCTCCAATTGATAAATGGTCAAAGGATATGAGCAGCCAATTTTCAGAAGAAGAAATTGAAACTATTTCTAGTCATATGAAAAGATGCTCCAAATCACTATTGATCACAGAAATGCAAATTAAGACAACTTTAAGATACTGCTACACACCTGTCAGATTGGCTAAGATGACAGGAAAAGTTAGAGACGAATGATGGAGGGGAATTGGGAAAACTGGAACATTGATACATTGTTGGTAGAATTGTAAATGGATCCAACCATTCTGGAGAGCAATTTAGAACTATGCTCAAAAAGTTATCAAACTGTGCATACCCTTTGACCCAGCAGTGTTTACACTGGGCCTATATTCCAAAGAGATCATAAAGGAGAGAAAGGGACCCACATGAGCAAAAATGTTTGCGGCAGCCCTTTTTGTAGTGGCAAGAAACTGAAAACTGGATGGATGTCCATCAATTGGAGAATGGCTGAATAAATTATGGATATGAATGTTATGGAATATTATTGTTCTGTAAGAAATGACCAACAAGATGATTTCAGGGAGGTCTGGAGAGACTTACATGAACTGATGCTGAGTGAAATGAGCAGAACCAAGAGATCATTATATACAGCAACAACAAGACTATATGATGATCAATTCTGATGGACATGGTTCTCTTCAACAATAAGGTGATTCAAACCAGTTTCTATTGTTCAGCGATAAAGTCATCTACATCCAGAGAGAGGCCTGTGGGAACTGAATGTGGACACAACATAGCATTTTAATGCTTTCTGTGAATGTTTGCTTGCATTTTGTTTTCCTTCTAAAAAAATGATTGTTTTTTTTCTCTTTCTAGATCTGATTTTTTCTTGTGCAGCAAGACAACTGTATACATATGTATATACATATTGGATTTATCATATATTTTAACATATTTAACATGTATTAGACTACTTGCCATCTAGGGGAGGTGGTGGAGGGAAGGAGGGAAAAATTTGGAACAGAAAATTTTGCAAAGGTCAATGTAGAAAAATTACTCATATGTTTTGTAAATAAAAAGCTTTAATTAAAAAAAAAACCCAAAGCCAGGAAGCAGAAAAGAGGCAGAAGTTTTTAAAAGCACTATCTTCTAGTCCAACCTACCTGGCAAAATTGCTACCATAAACAAGATCTAGACATAAGATTCTACTGGAAAATCTTGAAAATTTTTATTGTTTTTTTTTATTAAACAAAATATGTTATAATAGAATGCTTCCTTTTTAATAACTTTTTTCTCATAAATATGGTGATTCAAGACAGTTCCAATAAACTTGTGAAGAAATGCTATCTACATCCAGAGAAAGAACTATGGAGACTGAATGCAGATTGAAGCAAACTACTTTTGCTTTTGTTTTTTCTTGTTTTTCTGATTCTTCTTTCACAACATGACTAATATAGAAACCTGTTTACCATGATTGTACCTGTCTAATCTGTATCAGATTGCTTGTTTCTTGGGGACAGGTAAAGGGAGAGGAGAGAGAAAATTTTGGAACTCAAAATCTTACAAAAATGAATGTTGAAAACTATTTTACAAGTAACTGAAAAAAGAAAATACTATTAAGTGGGAAAAATGTTTTGTTCTTGTCATATAATAAAAATGCTGAAAAAATTTAAGGGGAAAGAGTGCCAGATTTTGAGTCTTATGAGATAAGTTATAATGGTATCTTAGTCATTTTCTAGCTATGTAATTTTTTTTCATAGTTTTTCTAGTTGTGTGTTGTTGTTTGTCTGTTTGTTTTTTTTGGGGGGGGAGGGAGATAATCAGGGTTAAATGACTTGCCCACGATCATATAGCTAATAAGTATCTGAGACCAGATTAGAATTCAGGTCCCCCTGAAGGGCTAGTGTGCACTCTACTGAACCTAGCTATGTGTTTTGTTTTTATTCATTCATTCATTCATTCATTTATGAAGCAATTGGAGTTAAATAACTTGTCCAGGGTCACACACCTAGATTGAATTCAGGTCTTCCTCACTCCAAGATGGGTGCTCTATCCACTTCACCATCTTAGCTACCCCATAGCTGTGTGTTTTTGACAAGTCACTAACCCTCCCTAAAATTCCAGCTAAATAATCTACAAAGGGATTATAATAACAAAAATCAGAATATTCATAATCTTTCTACTACCAATCTCATAGTATAACTACTGAAAGTATTTTTTAAACCTTTAAATGTGGTGAGCTGATCATTATTGCTCATTAATTATTGCTCATTAATTTCACAACTATAAATAATTTGTCAAACATTATGTTAGATGCTGGATGGGGAGAAGTGATGTTGGAGAAGTACAGCTTAATAAGACAGAATCTCTGTCCTAGTGGACTTTATAATTTTAGGAGACAAACAATAAGATCAAAAGCTGTAAATTATCACAAAACTCATCTAATCCTCATTGTGCAGATAAAGAAATTGAGGTCCAGAGAAATAAAGTTATCTGTCCTGGGTCACACAGGTATTAAGTGTCAAAGCTTAGATTTGAACTCAAGTCTTCTGACTCCAAAGTCAATCCTCTTTTAATAATCCAGAAGGATTATTATATTTAATAATCCACCCCCTACACATAACTGTATACATGTCAACTTGCATTTCCAACTTATTAAAAATCACTTCATTTCACATATTACTACGGTCCAGCTAAACTGGCCTTTGTGCTGTTTCTCAATATTCTATCTTCTCTCTATCTGCCTTTGTTCAGGCTGCTCCCAAGCTTGGAATACCCTTCCTTTTTAATCTTCTTAATTTAGAATTCCTGGTTTCCTTCTAAGTTCAACTTAAATTTCTTCTTCTGCAGGAGCACTTTTGGAATCATTCATTCAACCAATTAGCAAATTATCCTCAACAAACTTAGGGAAATTTATAAAAAGAGTAGGTTTGGGAGAAAATATAATTAGTGCCCACATGAAATTTGTATTTCTTTTGTGTGTGGGTGTATATACAAATATAGAAACAGATATAGTTTATATATTGCCATATTTATAAATTGTGTAACATATATAGTATATATAACATAATATAACATATTGTGTATATGTGTATGTATATATACAAGTATCTACAATGTGCCAGGAATATTACTAGACATTCATGATATTAAGACAAAAATGAAAAATTTCCTTGCCTTCATGGAGCTCACAGTCTAGCTATAGGAGACACAGGTATGTGTATGCATACGTATGTTGTATACACACACACATATATATATATGTATATGCCTATAGATATGTGCATATGTCTACATATATGTGTGTAAAACATACATAGGAGACAGGCATGTGTGTGTATGTCTTATGTATAATAAAATTATCTTTTGTCTAATACATATACAAAATCTTATATATAAAACATATACATATATATACATGTTGTATTTTTACACTTGTATATTTGTTACCTTGTGTCATATACACACATACCCACACATAAAATGTAAAATAATTTCTTAAGGAAAGCACAGCAGGTGGAGGGATCAGAAAATACCTAATAAAGAATGTGGCACCAGAACTGGGTCTTAAAGATAAGTGAGGATTCTGGGAAATTGATGAGAAGAGGTGGAGAATTCCACACATGGGGATAGTCAGGCAAAGTGATGGAATACATCAGGTGAGCAATAGCAAGAAGACCAATTTGGCCAAACTTCATCATACATGGAGTTGAGTAATACACAGAAAGTTTGGAAAAGTGAGTTGGGGACAGGTAACTTTAAACATTAGAGAAGTACATATTTTATTAGCTTGGTGACACAGATCATACTGGACTAGGAGTCAGGAAGAAATTGGTTCAAATCTAAACTCAGATACTTGATAGTTGTGTGACTGGACCAAAGACTTTTCTGAACCTCAAGGTTTTGGGTTTGTTTTTTTGTTTTGTTTTGTTTTGTTTTGTTTTTGTTTTGTTTGTTTGTTTGTTTTATGTGTAAAGTGGGGCCAATAATGGCACCTACCTTATTGGATTATGGTGATGATAAAATGACTTAAGATATGTAAAGTGCTTTGAAATACAAAGTGGCAAATAAAAATAATAATTATTATTTATCTGCAGGTGTCATTGGACTTTATATAATATGGTCAGATTTAAACTTTGGGAAAATTATTTTGGCAGCTGAGTGAAGAATAGATTAAAAGGAGAAAAAATTGAGACAGAGAGAACAATTAAGAGACTATTGTCATAGTCTAGGTAAAAAATGATAAAGGTAGGGACCAGTATAGTGACTATATGAGTGAAGAGAAGTGGATCCATGTAAGATATGTCCTGGAGAAAGAAATGATAAGATTTGGTAGTGGAGTGTGTCACAGAATGGAATGAAAGAAAGAAGAGTTGAATTGACACCATGTCATCCTGAGAGACTACAAAGATGGTAGTACTTTCAATGAACACAGAGAAATTTAGAAAAAGAGTAGCTTTGAGAGAAAATATAATTATCATCCCACATAACATTTGTATTTGTGTGTATATATATGTATACACACATATACATATTTTTGATATTAGTATATTTAGCACATATAATATAGTAAACATTAGTGTATATATGTGCATATACATATATACAATATACAGATGTCTGTATATAAACATATGCAGACATATATATATATATATAATTCTATATATGTATAGATGTGTGTATGTGGATAGATAGATAAGTAGATAGTAAATAAATATAGATATATAGTTCCACATGAAGAGACTCCAAGCCCCTCAGGGAAGGGATGATTTTCCTTTCACCATTGTGTTTCAAGTGTCTAGTGTGATGCCTGGCATATGGTAAATATGTAACAAGTGCTTGCTGAATTGAATTGAACTTTAGGAAGAAAATGATAAATCCTATATGATTGCTATGAACAATGAAATCAGAAATGAATTGATCTTTTCCCTTTTTGCAGGTGAAAATTACTGGCATTTCAGTATGTCTAAAATGTTCATGATATTACAAAGTTAGTAGATGGTATTTCAGAAAAACTTTTTCCCCTGTGAGAAGTTCCTTATGCAGAGAATGATATGAATTATATCCTGGGCAAGTGGCTGGCAAGAAAAGTCTGGTTTGGTAAAGGAGCTACCATTCATCTATACCAACAGAGTTTGAAGTCATTCTGTTTTAAGGGAAAGGGCTGGGGCCTAAGATTCCCCAAAACAGGAACTTGATGGAAGGTCCAACAAAGGCATGGGAGCTTTGAAATAGGAGAGGAAAGTCAATCAGCAATTGCTGTCAGGAAGATTATACTCAAGGCTTTTTGGGTGTCCATAAGAGAACATGCCCAGATGCTAGTAAACACCCCTGCCCCAGAGGGCAATGGAGAGCAGAAGAGCTAAGTTTCACCTAAGAATGAAGCCAACTTTACTAAATAGCTCATATGTTTCAGGCCATAGTACTCTAAGGAAAAGAATGATTTTCATTATAAGTGATCTACACAGTGATCTTGATGGTCAAGTGAAGAATAAAACTTCTACAGTAGAAGCATTAGAGCCCCTAGAAGGTGAATAGGTATCTATAAGGACAATAAAAATTGGCCTGATCCCAGAGGTGGTGTCTTTGACCACAACTCAAGAAGATGCTATTTTTAACAAGAATCAAATTGAGGGAATATTATTGTTCTGTAAGAAACGACCAGCAGGACGATTTCAGAGAGGCTTGGAGAGACTTGCATGAACTAATGCTCAGTGAAGTGAGCAGAACCAAGAGATCATTATTCACGGCAACAACAATACTATATGAGGATCAGTTCTAATGGACATCACTCTCTTCAACAATGAAATGCTTCAAACCAGCTCCAATTGTTCGGTGAAGAGAGCCATATACACCTAGAGAGAGGGATGTGAAATGTGGACCACAACATAACATTTTCATGTTCTCTATTGAGGTTTGCTTGCATTGTATTTCCCTTATCAGATTATTCTTTCTTGTAGATATGATTTCTCCTGCACAAAAAATGATGCAATAACTATACATATATTCGATTTCTTAAGTATTCTAACATAATTATCATGTAGTGGATATCCTGCCATCTAGGGGAGGGGTGGGGAGTAGGGGGAAAAATTTGTAACAGAAAGCTTTGTAAGGGTTAATGTTTAGGAATTACCCATACATATGTTTTGCAAATAAAAAGTATTAATAAAAAATAAAAAAAAGAATCAAATTGAGTTGAGACTGAGAGTAGAAAAAAAAGTAGGACCAGCCAGCCTACACTTTTGTTTATTAATTCTCTTTTACTTTTAGCTATCTTGTTTGATCTTCAGTTTTCCCATCTGTAAAATGAGAATCATAATACTTGCACCACCTATGCTATGTAACTGTGAACTATTTTTAATTATCTGCCAAAATTTCTAAAATACAACCTTTGTTACAACTGAGTTAAGGGAGAAAGAAACCAGGAAAGTATGAAGAAGCCAGATTCCCCACAGGCTACTAAGTCTTCACCAGCAAAAGGAAGAGGGGACAGCCCCCAATGGAACTGGAATGCTAGGCTATCAGAGAGAGAAGAAGACTTTTTATGGGAACTGAGCTTGGTTTCCAGGGCTGTGCCCAGTCTGCACAGGGGAAGTTCCATCAAGATACTTCCCTTTCCTTTTTCCTTCCCTTCCCTTCCCTTTCTCTCCTTTCCTTCCCCTTTTCTTCTCTTCTCTTCTTTTCCCTTCCCTTCTCTTCCCTTCTTTTTCCTTCTCTTCCTTTTCTTTTGTTTCCTTTCTTTTCCATTTCCTTTCTGTTTCCTTACCTGTTATTAGAATAAAAATCTATTAGTGTGTTTATATTGCTACAGTGGGCATAGAGTGCTGGGTGGCTCAATGGATAGAGTACTGGGCCTAGAATCAGCAAGATTCATCTTTCTTCATTCAAACCTAGTCTCAGACACTTACTTGATTGACTTTGGGCAAGTCATTTAATCTTGGTTTCCTCAGTTTCCTAATCTGTAAAATGACCTGAAGAAGGAAATGGCAAACCACTTCAGCATCTTTGTCAAGAAAATCCCAAATGGGGTCATGAAGAATCAATGATGACTGAACAACAACAAAATTGCTCTAGTACCTAGAGAGTTTGTTTGGTGAGAACATAATATACAGGAGGATAGGAGGCATTTGGGGCTTAATTCTTCTTCCAGTCACCTGATTGTGGTATTGAGTTTACCAGGGGAATGTCATCATTCTAGAAAAAAATTTCTTAAAATTTATTTTCATTTTTTATTAAAGCTTTTTATTTTTCAAAACAGTGAACAATTCTTCAACGTTAGCCCTTGCAAAACCCTGTGTTCCAATTTCCCTTCCTTCCTCCATGCTTTCCCCTAGATGGCAAGTAGTCAAATATGTTAAACATGGTAGAAATATATGTTAAATCCAATATATATATATATGCATATTTGTACAATTATTGTGCCACACAAGAAAAAAAAGAGAAGCAAAATAAAATGTAAGCAAACAACAACAAAAAGAGTGAAAATGCTGTGTTGTGAACCACACTCAGTTCCCTCAGTCCTTTCTCTGGGTGTAGATATCTCTCTTCATCACTGAATAACTGGAATTGGTTTGAATCATCTCACTGTTGAAGAAAGTCATGTCTATCAGATTTGATCATTGTATAATCTTGTTGTTGCCATGTATAATTATCTCCTAGTTCTGCTCATTTTACCTAGCATCAGTTCATGCAAGTCTCTCCAGGCCTCTCTGAAATCATCCTGTTGGTCGTTTCTTACATAATATTCCATAACATTCATATACCATAATTTATTCAGCCATTCTCCAATTAATGGACTTCCACTCAGTTTCCAGTTTCTTGCCACTACAAAAAGGGCTGCCACAAACATTTTTGCACATGTGAGTCCCTTTCCTTCCTTTAAGATCTCTTTGGGGTATAAGCCCAGTAGAAACACTGCTGGGTCAAAGATTATGCACAGTTTGATAATTTTTTGAGCATAATAGAAACAAAAATCTTTTGAACTTTTACAATATCATCCTTCAGGAACTCAGATTATCATCCAGATATCTAGTTATCTCAGAAGACAGAACACTGTTTTTGGATACTGGCTTTAACAATTGCTTTTTTTTCTTTTCTTTCTCATTTCTTTCCTTTTGGGTAAGTCATGTAACCTATTTGAGCTTGTTTCCCTACCTATATATAAGTAGTGGGATTCACCCATATCAGTGAGTGGAAAGAGAAAAAATCAGGAAGGCAAAGTTATTTTCTTTGTCAACCTTCAATTATTCCTCACTTTCCCACAAAATAATGGGCCACTCAAAGTCTTACACTCTTTACAATCTATGAATAGGTATTCAAGATCTGAAAAGGACCAAGGTTCAGAATTTTGCCCCATACCTCAATTAGCAATGGGCATGGGAAATTTTTCCTGGACTACCTCAAAGCATTGTTGAAGGGATGGCACTTTGCAACCCCTAAAGTGCTACAAAAAGATGAGTTACTATTATTGTTATTGTCATTGTCATCATTTCCTCACTGAGGTACCAGCCCATTGCCTTCAATCTGCCATTTCCTTGATTACATCCTTTACACCTTTTCTCCTTCACACTTCATTGTGCTTAATGTGTTGTATCCTGCTTACATTGCTGACCTTTGGGAGATGAATCTATTTTTTTTAACTTTTGAGAGATAACACTGTCCATTGTGTTACAAGCCTTACAACCCCTGTAGTAGCAAAATATTGGTAGTAAAAAGAGGAGGCTTTCTTTGAGTGAGAAGCTTGAGGCGTTAAAAGAACTGTTCAATTTCCTGAAAGCAAGGCAACCCACCTTCCTCAAACAGTTCACTCCTGTGCTCAGCTTCAATCTCAGTGGGAATCCCAGATATTGTGACCAGCTCTATAGATTGTCCCTAGAGCTGCAGGTGAGGGTCCAACATCAATTAAGGAAGTAAGTATTTATTAAGTATCTATTTTGGGCCATGTATTGGGGATACTAGTATAAAGAATATTATAATCCCTACTCACAAGGAGTTTACAATATAATGGGAAAAACAATGAGTATATGTAATGCATGTACATATATAAACACATGTGTATAAAGAAACTATATGTAGTTTTATATAGAAACTATATACATAGCTATATATAACTATATTCACAAATACATGTATATCCACATATATACACACACATATGTATACATGCATATATTTCAGTTGTTCAATTATGTCCAACTCTTTACGGCCCTATTTGGGGTTATCTCGGCAAAGATTTTGAAGTGGTTGGCCATTTCCTTTTCCAGCTCATTTCCAGATGAGAAAACTGAGATAAACGGGTGAAGCGGCTTACCTAGGATCACACAGCGAGTAAGTATCTGAGGCTGGATTTGAACTCAGGTAGCATTGCACCATCTAGCTGCCCCAAATAATCAATAATTCAATATTTGATAAAATGGAAAGCATAAATTATCTGGGGAAAAGCTCCCTATATGAGAAAAGCTTTTGGGAAAACTGGAAAGTAGTCTGGAAGAAATTAGGTTTATACTAACATCTTATATCATAATCCAAAATACATTCCAAATGGATATGTGACCTTAATATTAAAGATCATACTTTAAAAAATTAGAAGAGAAACAATATATACTTCTTACATTTATTATTATATTATTATGTGTGAGGTATATTCTTAGCCAAATGAGATAAAAGCAATTACAAATGATAAAATAAATAATTTTGGTTGCTTGAAACTGAATAGCTTCTATATAGACAATATTAATGCATCTAGAATAAGAAGGGAAACAGCTGAATAAAAAATATTAATTATATTTGTGTGTTTGTGTGTGTAAATAGGAACACATGCACATATAAAACTATGGCCATTCCCAATAAATAATATTAATAAATACTTCTCAAAATCCTGCGAAGGATTTATTCCCAACACTAGTAATAATAAGAATGCACATCAAAACAATACAGAAATTTCAACTCACATCTTGCAAATTGACAAAAATGATCCCAAAAAATGGAAGCAGCCAGTATTGGGGAGTTTGTGAAAAGGTAAATACAATAATACATTGTTGGTGAAATTGTGAAGTGGTACAACCATTTTGGAAAGCAATTTGGAACTATGCAAGTCAGATTATTAAAATATCCATATCCTTTGAACCAGAGGAAGCCATAGAAGAAATTCCCCTTATATTTTCAAATATTTTATGATAGCTAAGATTTTGAAACAAAGTACATGTCCATCATTTGGGGAATAGTTAAACAAATTGTAGTACATGAATATAAAGTATTACTACTGTAGAGTAAGAAATGATATACAGGATGAACATAAAGAAACATGGAAAGATCTATTTGAACTGATACAGAGTGAAGTAAACAAAGCCAAAAAATATATACACAGTAACTAAAATGATGAAAAGGGAGAGAACAATTTCACACGCAGAAAAAAACAAAAGTAAATGTAACATTATATAGATCAAGTGAGACTCAAGTGAAATTGTAAGAGAAGACAACCTATTCCTAAATGGAGGTGAGTTCAGAGATATACATTGCACATGGTTTCAAACTTTTTCAATGTATCAGACAGTTGAGCTGACTTACTCTCCCCTCCAAAAAATACTATTTGCTATGTGGAATGGCTCTCTGGGAGGAGTGGGAGGTAGAGGAAAGGAAATTGGGATAGTATGGTGACAAAAGAGTCAGAAATGTTCAATAAAAATATTGTTGAAGAGAAGATAAGGAACAAATTTCTACAGTCAATTAACTAGAAAAGGGATAAGAAATTTTGCTAGAAGGTAGAAGGGGTCACTATGTTATTCTGTTTTTATGATTTCCCTTGCTCTGGAAGCTGTAGATTCTCAATATGGCTGCTCTGTGTTCAACATAGAATCAGTGCCGACTATAGACAAGCTCTTAATGTATATTTCAGCAGTTGAGCACTTCCATGCCCTTGTTTCCAGTGCTCTCTTTTTTTTTGCTTATTCAGCTCTTGTGTCTTCTGACTTCTACATATTCCTTTCCACAAAAGCTATGGGAAAAAAAATTAGGAGTCAAGTTGATTGTGCTAGAGTTGACTCTTTTCCCTTGTCACTCTATTAAGAAGAAAGGTTACACATAATAGTCTACAGCCTAGCTTCTTAAACTATGGTTTGAGACTCCATATGGGTCTGCTAATTGATGTGGAGATTGCAAAATTATGATTTATTATCAGCAAATATTTGATTTGCATAGCTATTCTATATACTTATATAACCAGGGATATATAAAAATTTCTCAGGTAAAAAGGAGTCACAAGTGAAAACAGTTTAAGAAGCTCCATCCCCATAGATGGCCAGAGGCTGGACATTGTTATTATTGTTCATCCTTTGTTCTCAAAGAGCACCAATGACATCATGATGGTGAAGTCATTAAATGAGGCGAAATTTGGAGAAACCATTGACCTCACTCTCTCCTCCAAAGTCATCAAAATATAATGGCAAGACCTAGGTCAAAATGATTTTTGATGGCTCAGAATGTAGTGAACTGGACATTACAGACTCTCCAAGGACATGTGTATCTTATAAGGGCAGGGATAGAAAAATAAATGTTTCTCATATCTTGTGATACAAATAAGACAGCTGAAATTAAGCTGAAGACTGCAATAGATTAAAGCAAATCAGTGAAAAGCCAAAAGAGCTAATTAAAAATAGCAGCTCCAGAGCATTCCTTTTTTTTTTTTAAGAAAAAGTGGATGAAACACAGAACTGTGAGTTTGCTCAAAAACACGAAGCTAATTTAGGACAGAACCTTCCTCAGTAAATGTATTTGACCCAGAAGACATGCCAGTTCATGCTTGGTTTTGTACCTGGAGAGTTAGTGAAAATCAATAGCCCTAGTCATTCTTAGCTAGAAGAAGAGCTCTCATCTCATGATTTGTAGTTCATTGGAGCATGTCCTACAGCTTGAGTAAGATGATGATGATGTAGCTAGAGCTTTTTTCTTTTTCAATTTCAATTTATATTTTTGGGTTTTTTTGTTGCTTTCATTTCTACATAGATTCTTTCCCTTCCTTACTCAGTGAGCCACCCTGTGTGACCATTTTTTTAAAAAGAAAGATAAAAGAGTAATTAAGCAAAATTAACCAATATATTAACCAAGACTGACAGTACATAAAATATTCCTGAGATTTTATCTCTGTCTGTCTAGATATAAGGTTGAGGTAAAAGATAAAGCTAAAAGGGAAAAAATATTGTCTTCCTCTTTTGGCCCCTACCTTTGGAATGTGAGTGTTACCAACCAGAACCAGCCACTCCTTTCTCCTATGTAGGGAAGTTTCTACTCCCTTCTTACTGCTCTGAATTCCACCTCTACAAAGAGGTTTCTCTGTGAGGCGAAGGATGAGTGTGAATGTGCCTCTGTGTCCCCACAGCCTAGTCTTGTCCTAGTGAGAAAAAAATCATGCTCTGGCATTTCTAGCCTAGGGAAAGGGAAAAAAACAAATAAAAATTGAATCCAATTTAGTTCTGCCTTTTGGAAGTTAATCTAAAATCAACAACTCAAAACTATAAGATTCTTGGTTTGGTTAAGCTTCTGGGCTGAGAAGAGGAAGAAAGTAAGACAAGGCATATTCTCTAGTCTGATACCTATTCTCCCAAATGGAAGTTAGCAATCACTCTCTTATTAATAACTGCTGTCTTTCAAATAGTGCTTTATGTGACATATGTCATCTCATTTGATCTTTACAACAACACAAAGTAGATAGATGCTATCATTATCCCCATTTTAAAGATGGAGAAATTGAGGCTGAGAGGAAGTGAGTGGTTAGCAACTACTCTCTTATTAATAATTGCTATCTTTTAAATAGTGCTACATGTGATATATGTCATCTCATTTAGTCTTCACAATAACATAAGGTAGATAGATGCTATCATTATCCTTATTTTAAAGATGGAGCAATTGAGGCTGAGAGGAGGTGAATGACTTGCTTTGGGTCACATAGTAAGTGTCTGAGGCATTCAAACTCAAGTCTTCCTGACTACAAGTCCAAGGCTCTACCCACTGTGTCATTTAGTTGCAATTCTGGCCTATAAAAACATAGGTAGGTGTAGTACTGGTGGTTTTAACAAATAGCTGCTCAATCAGCCACTGCTTCTGTTGTGCCCCAGCTTTCATGTGCTCCTGCATCTCAGGAATCAGCTTGCTAGTCTCCAGTATTCCACTCAAGAAGCCATTTTATCTTCTCCATGAATTAAATTGCACATCACTGCTGCTCCTGTTATGACAAAATACTGCTACAATGTCAGATGAAAAAATTCCTAGTGATGAATAAATCTATTCCACTGCTTGCAGTCCTGGAGCTGCCCTTTACTCCAAAGCCAAGATGTTCTCAATCTCCCCTCCTCCCAGGACGAGAAGAAAACTGCTGTCTGCTTGAGACTACATCATCCAGAAATCCAAGTAGTCAAGCTTTGAACACTTCCCTGCCTGCAGAGTTTCATCTCAAAAAAGGTGACATTTCAGCCCAATTCTTACTCAGCTCTGCAAAGAACAGAGGGAGGTACCTGTCTTTAACAGATCCTCTGATCCAAGCTTCTTACTCATTATTTTTAATGTTATATCATTTGCTTTATTTTTGTTCTTTGTAGGTTGTTTTTTCTGGTTCTACTTATTTTATTCTTCATCAGTTCATGTAAGTCTTTCCATGAAACGTGGTGTTCAGGGAGAACTAGTATTTTTGGTGGGAGGTCTTTACAGGACTGCTCATCCTGATAAAATCTCAGGAATATTTTATGTGTCTATCTGACACCCACCTTTTCACTTGTGACTCCAAGAAACTGTAGACAGATAGACTAAATTAGCTTTAAGGTAACTGATAGGCTTCAAATCATATAATGAGTCAGAGGGATGTTTACTTCAAATATATGAAGAATTATTCCAGCAAAATTGGTGGAGGAGAATAATTTGTACCAATGACCATAAAGACAATTGAAGCAGATCCTGTGGAGTTCTTAGAACTTGGTCAGACATTGAAGGACCTAAGGTCATCCACTGCATTGTGAGCCATTGCTAGTCCATCCTGTTAGAAATAATTTCTTTCCCCCAAAACATTTTTTTCAATTGATCAACATGCATTTATCTATCAAATACTTAGTATGAACTGGGTTAGTGGGCTGAGGAGAAATCAGAAAGACTAAGCATAAACCCTGACCATAAAGGATTTTACAATCCAGATCTTCCCATGTGCTTATCCAGAGAATTTGATCAACTTTTCAATTGGTTTTGTTTAGTAGATTGAGTGAAAAGGCAAAGATAATTGTTTACTTTAAATTAACTACTTAATTTGGGGGTTTCTAGCATCAACAAAACAGAAAAATAGGAACAATCAATTCTTGCAGACAAGTCTAACTGGGTATTTTGGTTATGTAGGTATAATCTCCAGATTTTTTTTATTAAAGCTTTTTATTTTCAAAACATATGTGCGGATAATTTTTCAACATTGATCCTTGCATAGTCTTGTGCTCCAAATTTTCCCCTCCTTCCCCCTACCCTCTCCCCTAGATGGCAAGCAATCCAATTATACATGTTATTTAACATGTTATACATGTTAAAATATATGTTAAATTCAATAAGTGTAAACATATTTATACAATTATTTTGCTTCACAAGAAAAATTAGTTCAAAAAGGAAAGAAAATGAATAAGAAAACAAAATGCAAGAAAAAAACAACAAAAAGAGTGAGAATGTTATGTTGTGATCTACACCCAATTCCCAGAGTGCTCTCTCTGGGCATATATGGCTCTCTTCATCACAAGATCATGGAAACTGGATTCAATCATCTCATTGTTGGAAAGAGCCACGGCCATCAGAATTGATTGTTGTTGCCATGTACAATGATCTCCTGGTTCTGCTCATTTCACTTAGCATAAGTTCATGTAAGTCTTTCCAGGCCTCTCTAAAATCATCCTCCTGATCATTTCTTATAGAACAATAATGTTCCATAACGTTCATAGACCATAATTTGTTCAGCCATTCCCCAACTGATGGATTTTTTCAGTTTTCAGTTTTTTGCCACTACAAAAAGGACTGCCACAAACATTTTTGCACATGTGGGTCCCTTTCCCTCCTTTAAGATCTCTTTGGGATATAAACCCAGTAGAAACACTGCTAGGTCAAAGGGTATGCACAGTTTGATAACTTTTTGAGGATACTTCCAAATTGCTCTCCAGAATGGTTGTATCTCTTCACAGTTCCACCAACAATTTATTAGTGCCCCAATCTTCCCACATCCCCTCCAACATTAGTCATTATCTTTTCCTGTCATCTTAGCCAATCTGGCAGGTATATAGTGGTATCTCAGAGTTGTCTTAATTTCCATTTCTCTGATCAATAGTGACTTAAAGCACCTTTTCATATGACTAGAAATAGTTTCAATTTCTTCATCTGAAAATTGTCTGTTCATATCCTTTGACCATTTATTAATTGGAGAGTGGCTTGATAATTTGAGCCAATTCTCAATTTTAGAAATGAGGTCTTTATCAGAATCCTTAAATGTAAAAATGTTTTCTCAATTTATTGTTTCCTTTCTAATATAGTCTGCATTAGTTTTTTTGTACAAAAACTTTTTAACTTAATATAATCAAAATTATCTATTTGGTGTTCAATTATGAGTTCCAGTTCTTTGGTCAAAAACTCCTTCCTTCTCCACAGATCTGAGAGGTAAACTATCCTATGTTTTTCTCATTTGCTTATAATATCATTCTTTATATCTAAGTCATGAACCCATTTTGATCTTATCTTGGTAAATGGTGTTAGGTGTGGGTCAGTGCCTAGTTTCTGCCATACTAGTTTCTAATTTTCCCAGCAGTTTTTGTCAAATAGTGTGTTTTTATCCCCAAAGCTGGAATCTTTGAGTTTGTAAAACAATCTTTGAGTTTGCTATAGTTATTGACTATTTTGTCCTGTGAACCTAACCTATTCCACTGATCAACTACTCTCTTTCTTAGTCAGTACCAAATGCTTTTGATGACCATTGCTTTATAATATAGTTTTAGGTCTGCCACAGGTAGGCCACCTTCACTGGCATTTTTTTTTCATTAATTCCCTTGAAATTCTTGACCTTTTGCTGTTCTAGATGAACTTTGTTATTATTTTTTCTAGATCTGTAAAAATAATTTATTAGGAGTTTGACTGGTATGGCACTAAATAAGTAGATTAATTTATGTAGTATTGTCATTTTTATTATATTTGCTTGGCCTATCCATGAGCATTTGATATTTTTCCAACTGATTAGATCTGACTTTATTTGTGTGGAAAGTGTTTTGTAGTTGAATTCATATAATTTCTGACTTTCTCTTTGCAGATAGATTCCTAAATATTTTATATTATCGACAGTTATTTTGAATGGAATTTCTCTTTGTATCTCTTGCTGCTAGACTTTGTTGGTAATATATAAAAATGCTGATGATTTTTTTTTGTAACCTGCAACTTTGCTAAATTCAGAGACAATTTAAAAAATCAAAGAAGATATGAAAACAGACCACTGAAGGACTGGGGCATGGACATCTCAAACTTTCTTTTTTGAGAGAAAATTCTATTATAAAAACCCTTAAAAGTTTGAATTTTCTTATTAGAGTACAGTACATATTTCTTATATATCATCATGCAGAATTGAAAAGTGTAGGTTTCTCTGTACCATGTAGAAAGCATCTCATTTAGACTTCCACACTAGTGCTTTATGCATAGTTAGGACTCAGTAAATATTTTTTAATAAATGAATGAATGCATTTCACTCATCTCACAGTCCTATTTTGATATACTAAGAGTATTTTGACCCATTATGAATTGTCTTGCTAAATTCTAGCTTTCCTGGGGGATTGCCTTCAGGAAAACACCATCCCTAAGGTGTTATTTGGATTCAGAAGTATTGCTGACAGTAACAGGGAAAACTAGAGTACTGAAAGAAAAGTCTAAACTCCTTCTCTCAAAAAAACTCCCTCTATATCCATATGTAATATACACATAAATAATACATGCTCACATATGTATACATACATACATACATATACATACACATATATGTGTATATATATATGTATATGAATAAGAATAATCTTGGGCTTGATTAAGATTAAAGGAAGGAAGGCCTAGTATTGCTAACAAGGGGAAAGGGAAGAATCTGGTCGTGTAAAAATATTAATAAATTTTCCATTGGATCATGAGGCCACAAAGACCAGAGGTCAGCATTTGCTGTTGTACATAGTCAATGTGCAGACCATCCATCAAGCAGTACTATTTTCTGTATTTTTGTACCCTACAGTACTCATGTGAAATAGATTTTTCTTTTTTATGAGTCAGTTACAGACAGATTTCTAACTCATTTTTATGGGGAGTTCTACAAGCAACCTGATGCAAAACAAAGTAGGTTAGTTATTTTCATATATTATACAAATCCTTCTGGGCCACATGACTCTGGTTTTTATAGAAGTAAGAAAATGAAAAGTTTCTGAAAATGAAAATCCTTGTAGTATAATAAATAGAACCCTGAACTTAAAGTTAGATTATATGGTTTCAAAGTCTCAATCTCATTCTTAATAGCTGTAAGACCAGGCCATTGCCTCAATTTCCTCTTGGTTTTATTTTAAATCTGAAATATAAAAATAATTGTAGTACCTACCAAAATCAATAATTTTTGAGCACTCTTACACTGTTTTTGATGAGGAGCAATCAAGAGAGAGAGAGAGAGAGAGAGAGAGAGAGAGAGAGAGAGAGAGAGATTTGAGGTATAGTCACCTTCAAAAAGTTCAGAATCTTGTTGAAGTTAAGATTTTCATAAACCGTGAGTCAAAAATATTTACTGAGCACCAGTTACTATGTTCTAAAATATATAGAGAATTGGCTCAAATTATCAAGCCACTCTCCAGTTGATAAATGGTCAAAGGATATGAACAATTTTCAGATGAAGAAATTGAAACTATTTCTAGTCATATGAAAAGGTGCTCTAAATCACTATTGATAAGAGAAATGGAAATTAAGACAACTCTGAGATACCACTATGTACCTCTCAGATTGACACTGGGGATACAGTCCCTGCCCTCATGAAGCTTACAGAGCTTACAAGCTTACAGAGTGAACATATGTTAATGCATGGTGAAGGAAATGAGCACAATGAAAATTTGCGTCTGGAGACAGAGAGTGTATTAGACAGTGGCAAATAAGGGGAAAGAAAGTTTGAAAAGGAAAGGCAAGGCCAGATTATGGCTGTTCTTGAAAGCAAGACTATGAATTTTAGACTTGATTAAGGCAGCTAGGTGGTATAATAGGTAGTGCTGAACTTGGAATCAGGAAGATCTGAATCCAGATCCTGCCTAATACCTATTATGTGGTCCTGAGCAAGTCACTTGACTTCTTAGCTTCAGTTTCCTTACCTATAAAATAAGAATAATAATAGCATCTATTTTGAAGAGTTTTGATGAAGATTAAATTAGATTGTATTTGTAAATGCTTTACAATACCAAATGGTCTGCATAAATGTTATTATTGATATAATAAAATTAACATTATTGCATTTGATTAGCTATACCAGCATTCTAAAAAAAATGAGCATTTGAGAAGTCCAGTACTCACAATACTCACAGACCAAAAAGTCAAGATGTTTCTAAAATTCTTGAATATCTGAACTTCCTTGACAGTCACAAAAATTCTAGGTACATAGATTTGTGGATCATGAGGCCACAAAGCAATTCAGGGACATACTACAAGCTATATGATAGCAAGGAAAGAGTACTGGATTTGTAGTCTTAAAACTTGAGTTCACACATCCTTGTTGCCATTAACCAATTATATGACTGAACAAATAATTCAATATCTCTAAGCCATCTGTCAATGGGAAGTAGGGTGAGATGATCCTCACCATCATTATTTAATATGGTTCTAGAAATGTTAATTACAGTAATAATACAAGACAAAAAACTGGAATGAATAAACATAGTCAAAAAGAAAACAAAATCAACACAATTTTTTGATGTTAGGAAAACTTCAAAGATTCAATTAAAATGAATTGACACAACAGCTTTGGTAAAGTAGTGGGATATAATATATACCTCCCCCCAAGCATCAGCTTGTCTATATATTGTCAACAGAATACAAGAGAACATGGGAAAAGAAGTTTCATTTAAAAATATTTTTCAAAAAACTACAAAATGTTGAAAGTATCTAGAACTAAATCTACACAATCAGGATATATATATATATTTATATATATATATATATATAAATGTAAGAACAAAATACTCTTTATATTGACTGTTCATGATTGGGCTATGCCAATGTAATTAAAAAGTACCTAAATTAATTAATTTGCAAATTTAGTGCCATATTGATCAAACTACTAAGGAACTATTTTGTAGAACCAGACAAATGAGCAACAGAATTCATTTGGAGAAATATAAGGCAAAAAATTTTAAAAGAAATAATGACAGCAGAAATGAAAGAAGTCTAGCAGCATTAAACCTCAAAAAACCACAAAACTATAAACCAGTAATCATCAAAACTTTAGTATTAGTTAAAAAATAGAAAAATTGATTGATGAATGCAAATGTAAATTGGTGTTATGCATAGAAAATTGGCTAATGATCCATTGTCTTAACCAGCTTTAGGACTGGTCCAATTCTTCTTGTTCTCAGTGTGCCCCTGTGACAGAATTCTGAAGAGAGTATATAACATCCACAGTTGACCCAGGTCTTGTCTTTCTAAGCTCTACTGATTCTCACCAGAACTAGAGTTGGATTAGAGGCCTCTAAGGTTCTCTCTGGCTCTGAAACTGTGGTCCTGGGAGTCATCCCTCTTCTAGCTACAGGGATGGATTGATACCTTCTTTATCTTGATACTATCTACTTTTCACTTTGGTTTCAATCAGATAAGGCTGAAATTCTTTTGGAGGAACTTTCCCTGAGAATTTACAGGAAAATTTTAAAAATCAATAAACAAAATCAAGAGAATCTTAGGAAAGAATAAGTTTTCAAAGGACAATTTTCTGATCTTGAATTAACTAACATTCGGTTTCAGATTAGTTTGGATGACTGCAGTCCATCAGAGCTGTCAGAAACATATTCACAAATGAGTTCTGTTACTATTCTCACCCCATCCTCTCCCTTCTCTGTGCTTTTGCTCTCCTATATGTGCACAGTATTAAAAATGTGTCAGGTGAAAGATGAAATGACTGAAGATACAAAGTTTCTGAGTTTCTGAGCATAGCATTAAGAAATACATGCAGTTGCCCAACAAATCAGGACCAGCAACCTTCCTCAGCTTTGACACTAAGTCCCAAATACAGAAGGAGACATATTTTTATACATTGAACACAGCTAATCAAATAAGGCCAAGTAGCTAAAAAACACAATTAACTAGGAAATTTTTAAAAAAAATAATCTGATTTCTAATTGGAGGAAATATTAGGGATTAGGTTTACTCTCCTCCTCCCAATTTAGAAAGTCCCTACAATGTTTGCCTCTGTTAAAAAGCTCTCCATTGGTTTGCTCCCTTAGATTCCAGGTTGAATAGCCCCACCCACCATAGTTAAATATAAGACTTGCCATATTCTTGTTACCAGTGAATACTTATGACTTTGACAGACTGAGGTAGTCGAATCTGGGAAGGTGAAGGGCTGGGCAGGAATAAAGATCCTCAGTGACTTCAGAACACAAGGGAACAAGATAATCTGTTACCTAAAAGTAATTGCAATATATAGCTAATATTTATATTCTGCTTTAAGGTTTGCATAGAACTTAAAAAAAATTATTGCATTTGATCTTCACAACAAACCTGAGAAGTAGGTGTCATTATTATCATCCCCATTTTACAGATGATGAAACTTAGACAGAGGGCAATTGACAATGTGAAAATGATTACAATGTGCTTTTGAGCCTAACCTCCTTCCTTTCAGGGAGATCTTCTGTCCATCTTTTACTAAGCAAAAGGAATGAATAACAAGCTACTTTTTCTGAGCCTCCTCATTTGTCCATCTCTTTTGCCAGTTCCATTCTTGGCCAAATATGGGCCCAACTGGACATCTCTCCATGCCTCCTTTGGAACAGAAAGAAACTTTGTATCACCACGTTTTGGATAGTCTTCACTTGCCTGAAGTCTCAGGGAGAACCAAAGTACAAAGCTCTTTCATGACTTGCTAACAGTATGTTACCAAGAAAAAACTGGGAACATTGCTAAGTCAGACTGCTGAAAGATGAAAGACATGAAAATGAAAAGAGCTATACTGATGTTGATCCATAAATTCTTTGTTATGGGTTCTTCTTCCAGTGGTATAGGTATAACCTGTGTATACCTTCCAATCCAGTCTCATTTTTATCCAGTGGTCCTTATTATCCCCAAGATCAAATATAAAATCCTCTGTTTGGCTTTTGAAGCTTTTCGTAGCTTGGCCCCTTCCTACTTTTTCTGTCTTCTTATACTTTTCTCCTGTTCAGTGACATTAGCTTTTTTTGATGTTGTTCACATCACATCCATGTCCTGACTATCCATTTTCATCACCTGTTTTCCTTGCTTGGAATGTTATTTTTCCAAACCCTCATCTTCTGGTTTCCTTGACTCCCTTTAAGTCTCAATTAAAATCCCATCTTTTGCAAAAAGTCTTTCTTGTGTCCCTTGAATGCTATTATCTTCCCTCTATTTAAATTTATTCCATATATATCTTGCACATAGATGTATGTTGTCTACCCCTTTAAATTGTTAACTCCTTGAGGGTTGGGGTCAATTTTCGCCTATCTTTGTATTCCCAATATTTAGCACAATGTCTCGAATGCTAACTAGTTGTTTAATGAATATTTGATTACTTGTCCATATTCTTCTAAGAATCCTCTATTGTTCATAGAGTTATAGATTTAAAGGTCTTCTAGCTAGCTGACTATAAAGTTATTAGTTAAGTGGCTAGTGGGCAAGCTATTTAACTACTTTTGGATTTAGATGATCTCTAACATCCCTTCCAGCTCTCTCTTCTGTGACTTTATGATTTGGAATATATTTTTAATATATCCATAAAGTGACAGATTTTTTTTAAAAGAAAAGTGGAAGACTTGAGAAGTTTGGAAATTTACCCAAAGCTCCCTAAAATGTTAGAGGTAGAATGGAGGGCAGGAAGTTTCTGATTCCCATTTTGATGGGAAAACCAATAGACAATACTCCTCTTATATAACAAAGAAAATATATTCCTATATAAACAATGAGTCAATATGGCTTTCTTTTTTAGCATTGAGGTAGAGATGAAAAGGAGAGGCCCCAGCACAGAGGAGAGCTTGCCTTAATCAAGGAGAGCTCCTGAATTACCTCCATCCTGGAGCTTAGGGTGTGTGTGTGTGTGTGTGTGTGTGTGTGTGTGTGTGTGTGTGTGTGTGTGTGTGTTGAGAGAAAGAAAGGGAGACAGAAAGACAAAGAGACAGAGATGAGGCAGACAGACAGACAGACAGGCAGAGAGAAATACAGAGAGACAGAGGCAGAAACAAAGACACATAGAGAGAACTTCCATCTTAGAATATATTGGTATTATACTTACCTGGGACATCCCATGTTTTCTGCCTCCTACAGGGCTGGAACAGAGCCTCTCTCCAACCTGAATATGGACTTCAGTGAGGCTGCCATCTGGTAGGAACTTGTGACAAAGAACTCACAGAGCTATTGCTCTATTAGTAGCCAGCATTTATGTAACACCTTTCATCCTGAATAATATTTCTTATTTTCATTTTGCCTCAGGGAGGATATAGTCCAAGGGTTAGGGTCCTTGGCTAGATTGGGTGTGCTGGAGCCCTTAGTTCTGGGAGCTCTGAAGCACATTTCAATATGGATGATGGCAGCCTATTTAATCTGGTCAGTGTCAGAGAAGCAAGGCCCTGACACAGCCCCTCTCTTTGACCAGATTGTTGGCAAGACCAGGTCCTGGCTGCCCCATGCAAAAGGGGGGAAGGGTAGTTTGTTAATATTGAGTTTCCCACTGGAAGTTAAAACAAGAAATGGAACAGCAGGAGTTCGCTCCATTCGGTTGACTTGGAACAGCTGCTGACCAATGATTCCAGCATGGAGCGGAAGGCAGAGCTTCACCCTGGGTAGAGGCCGCTTTTCAGGACCCGTCCAAATCAAACTTCCACTCAATGACTTCATTGAAAGCTGGTTTACATCACGAAGAGAACCTCCATTTATTTATTTGTAATAACGTTGGGATTTTTATGGACCCACAAGAGGATGTAATTTAAGAAAACATTAGCAAGCTGTTCCAAATACCAGGGCTTCAAAACAGGCCATGCCAAACACCCATTGGGGAAGGCCTGCAATATTAAAAATGAAAATCCCCAGCAAAACTCCTTTTAGAAAGGAGCTAGGATCAGGGAAAAGAGTGGGACTCAGAGTTTTGATCATGGCATCCCAGGGTCCCAGGAAAAAGACAAGGAGTCTTCCAATACATCTCATTATGAACAACATAGGACCTAACCGTACTGGGTTCATCTATGCCTTCCCAGTGGAATGGCCCCTTGGAAATAACCTCTCTTTATATTATGTATATTATGCTGGACCTCTCTTCTGAAAATCACTTTGAACACAGTCACAGAAAAATGATGTGGTGTTTTCATTAAGGTTTTGAAGACAAAATAATGAAAAAAAAATTACCAGGAAAGAAAGTAGGCCCCAAATGACCTGGAAACACAGAATTTTTCAAGATACCATACTATTAAGAGTCATCCTTTTAAAAATGTACTGTTTTTTTTTAATCATGGTAGGACTTTAGATTTGGAGCTATAAAGAATTTCAGAGGTCATCTAGTTGAATTTCCTTCTTTTTTCTACTGCCATTACAATTCAGAAATATTTTGTGATCAAGAGGTATTGAGGATCTAACAAGAAGGGGTCATTTCTAATTCTGCTTATTTATCACCTGTCCTGTATCCTCAGTAGACTTGTTATAATGCAGGAAAATGGGCACATAAGTACACATACAAAAAAGAGAGAATACACCAACTCTCAAAGATTGCACTGGAAAGTAGATGACCAAAAATCTCCATTGGAAATGATCAGCCAAGTGGAAACATTCTGTTTATTTTTTTCACACAGCTATAGGATAGACAAAGGACCTAATAGGTTTGCAGTGGTATAATCAAGCTAGCTCAAACAACGCCTGAGAGCCAATGATTAAATTTTCAGGGTGAACATCTATGCCTCCAAAATTGACAATTGCTACAAATCAGGGCCTCATTTATTGTTTTGTTGATTGTCTATACTTAAGAAAGTGATGGAGAAGATATTAATATAGATTAAAATAAAAAAGCATTTATTGCATATTTTCCCCTGGGAAGCTAGGTACTAAACATTTATCCAACATATTCTTTTGGTTAAACATATCTAAAACGTCAAGAATTCTGACTTCAAATTTTGATTGACCAGCCCATGAACCAATATTATTTTTTTACTTAATAGTATTTTATTTTTTCCAATTATATGTAAAGATAACTTCCAACTTAATTTTTGTAAAATTTTGAGTTCCAACTTTTTCTCCCTTCCTATCTTTCTTCCCTCCCCACCTCCCCAAGACTGCAAGCAAACAACTATGTTAAATATATTTCTACATTAGTTATGTTGTGAAAGAAAACTCAGTACAAATGGGAAAAACCATGAGAAAGACAATAAACATATATATATATATATATATGTGTGTGTGTGTGTATATATGTATGTATGTATATATATATATATATATATATATACATATAGCATGCTTTGATTTGCATTCAGACACCATAGTTCTTTCTCTGGATGTGATAAGTATTTTCCATAATAAGTTCCTAGTCATCATCTTGTATAATTGCATTGCTGAGAAGAGCTAAGTCATTCATAGTTGATCATCATATAATGTTGCTGTTACTATGTGCAGTGTTCTTCTGATTATAGCTCACTTCTCTCAGCATTAATTCATGCAAGACTTTCTAGGTTCTTCTGAAATCAACCTGCTCATCATTTCTTATAGAACAATAATATTCCATTAAATTCATATAATACAACTTATTTATCAGTTCCCCAATTTATGGGCAGTCCCTCAGTTTCTAGTTCTTTACCACTATAAAAAGAGCTGCTATAAAAATTTTTGTACATGAGGGTCCTATTTCCTTTTTTATCATCTCTTTGAGATATAGGCCTATTAGTGGTATTGCTGGATCAAAGGGTATACAATTTTATAGCCCTTTGGGCATAGTTTAAAATTGCTCTTCATAATTGTTGAATCAGTTCACAATTTCACCAACAATTTATAAAACAATGCTATTGTGAGAAAAAGATAAACAAAAGAAATTATAACCCACTTTGGAAAGGCAAATCTGGGAAACAGATTATGGATGATTTTAAGTGCTAGGCTAAGGAGTTTGTGTTTTGTCCCAAAGATGATAGGAAGCCCCAGATATTATTTGAGCAAGGCAATTTGAACCTATACTTTAGGAAGATTTTGAACCTATACTTTAGGAAGATTTTGATATCTTTTTAAGGGATGGATTGTAGAAAAATGTGTCTGGGAACAAGGAGACTAGTTTGGAGGTAAGAGGTGATGAGGGCTGGATTGTGATTGGGAATTAATGCAGGAGATGTTAAAGTGGACCTGACAGGACTTGGTAAATGGTTAGATGGGAGGAGTGGTGGTGAAAGAGCAAGAAGAATTTAAGCTACAATCAAAGTTTTGAGTCGAGAATGATGACTACAATGAAAAAGAAAGTCAGGAGGAAGGACATGTTTATTAGGGAAAGATGAGTTTAAAGTGTTGGGAGGGACTTCCAAAAAGAACTGTTTCAAAGGGAGTGAAGAGCATTGGCACTGAAAACAATAATTTAGAAGTTACCACCATAGATGTAGTAATCAAAGCTGTGAGAGTGGAGAAGATGACCAAGTTAAAGTATTGAGGGGAAAAAAAATGCAAAACCGAATGGGAGATCTATTAATTGAAGAATGGTTGAACAAATGGTGGTATAAGAATATGAAGTAAAATTGGGCTGTAAAAGGAAAGGAATGATTGCAGAAAGACATGGAAACATTGTATGAACTGAAGAGGAAAGTAGGCAGAAATTGAAAAGCAATTTATGCTATAATATCAATATTATAAAAACAAACAGTCTTGACTTCTTTAAACTGATGAAAAAGAAAATGAACAGAACCATAACAAGTAACAATAACACTGTAAAAACAAACATCTTTGAAAGCTATTAGAGTTATAACCAATTTAATGACTATTCATGATGCCAGAGGACTGATAATGAAACATGCTATCCATTATGGAGAGGTGAAGAATTTGGGGTGCAGGATGAGACAAAAATATTTTTGTATGTAGCCATTGAGATTTATTTTGTTTGATTATACATACATGCACAAGAAATTTGTTGCTGTTTTTTAAGATGGGGTAGGTATTATTAAGGAGAGAAAATAGGTTTCTGTTTATTTTTTTTTATTTTTTTATTTAAAATAAATGGAAAATAGAAAGAAAGAAATAGAAAAAGAAAAAAAAACAAGAAAAATTGTCATGTGCACAGCAGAACATGAGAAGATTCAAAATATGTAACAAAAAATTTCCATTTCAATAAAGCTTATATCATAATAGAACACATTATATTCGGAACTGTCTCTCTTTGTTTCCTTTCAGATTTTATTTTCTCTTTAGTGCAAATTTTATTTTATTCTTCCCTCCACTTTCTTCTTCTCATTTCCCTCAAGCAGATTACCATAAGCATGGATTATATTTATATGTGTATATATATATATATAAAAAATCACAAATATATATACATATATACACAAATACATATACATACATACAATCACATAGACCCCCATACACACACACAACACACACATATATGCATTATCTCTTCTTTCTTATCCCTGCTAACTCTTTTCCTTTATTTCTATTTGCTAATTTGCTTTGTTATTATTAATCTCCCCCTTTCATATATATCTTATCCCATTCCCATTAATTTACACACCCTTCTATATAACACCTTATCCTATTTTCTTGCCCCTTATTTCTTTGTAGATTTTGGAGGATGATGCATCCTTTTTGGTATATATCTATATTATTTCCTCTTTAACCCATTCCTTACATAAGTAGAATTTCAGAACTACCAGCCGTCCTCCCCCATCTAATTGCTTTGTGTCAGTTCTTGCTCTAGCTCCTCTTTCGAATAGCATAATTACTGTTTTTACCTTTTCCTACACTGTTTTGCTTTTTAGAATCACACTCTACCCCAATCTTTCTTTTGGGCTACCCAATTACTAATGACAACCTTAGACATATGGTTTACATTTCCAGTATAAAACATAAACAGTTTGTCCTTACTGAGTCCCTTGAAATTAGTCTTTGATGTTGGCTCTTATATGTCAAATTTTCTATTGAGTTCAGGTTTGTCTGCAACAAAATCCTGAAAATCTGACAGTTCATTAAGGTACCCATTTTTCATTCAATATTATACTTAATTTTGTTATATGTAATATTTTCAGCCACAACCCTAGTTTGTTTGATTGTCAACATATAGTATTCCAGGACCTGAGGTCTTTTATTGTAGTCATTGATGGGTCTTCTGTAATGCTAATTGTACCTTTAGCATATTTGAATTTTTTTTGTTTGTTTGTTTTTGTTTTTGTTTTTGTTTTTGTTTTGGTAGGGTTTGGTAATTGTTATTGCTTGTAAAATTTTCTCTTCAATCTGGGGGTTTCAAAATTTAGCAAATATGTTCCTGGATATTTTCCTTGTAGGATCTTTTTCAGGGGGTAATCAGCAGATTTTTCCCTGTTTCTACTTTCCCCTCTTGTCCTATCACTTTGGAACAATTTTCTTTATTTCTTGTATTATTGTTTCAAGGTTCTTTTTTTTTTGGTCATAGCTTTCAGGTAGTCCAATTATTCTTATGTTTTCTCTTCTTGATATGTTCTCCAGATCTGTTGTTTTTCTTATGAAATGTCTCACATTTTCTTCTATTTTTTCATTTTTTATATTTGTTTTATTATTTCTTGGTCTGCTATAACTTCATTGGCTTCCCCTTGCCTAATTCTAATTTTCAGTCATTTTCTTCCTTAAAACTCTGGATCTTCTTTTCTAGTTGGTTGATTTTCTTTTCATAATCTTCCTTTTTTGAGTTTTTTCCTCAATCTCTTTTCTATGATTTTTAAAGTCTTTTTTGAGTTATTTTATGAATTCTTTTTGAAGCGGGTAACCATTTATTATTACCCTTTGGGGTAAGAGAGACTTTTTTACTTCACTATATTTCTCTGAAGATGGATCTCAATTGTTCATTTTCTTAAAAATAGAGATATGGATGGTAGCACTTTAGATGTGATATATAATACATTCACTTTCAGATGACTTTACACTATTATTGGTTTTACTTAATTATTTTCTTTTGTTATAAGAGATTGCTCATGAAGTGGGAATAACTTACAAATATTTGTAATGTAAAAACAAAACACAGCAATAAAATGTATTTTTAAAAAGGAAATAAATGAACCCAGTATAGAATCATGCCATTAAGAGACAGAGACAGGAGTGGAGGTTGAAAAGGATCCACCTTTTAGTTTTAGTTTCAAATTAATAGCTTTTTACTTTTTCCCAAAATTTGTCTCATGTAGTAAAATTAAATTGCCAAGGAATAATAATTGGACCTTTATTGTCACTGGTGTATGAAGAGAGCTCCTCTTGAGATATTTTCTCAACTTATGCCCATCAGTACCTTTTTTTATCTTTTATACAACTTATGATCTTACAGAATTGCCAAGAGTACTGAAAAGTTTAGCCACTGATTCAGGATGATACAGCCAGTATATGTCAGAGACTTGAATCTGGCCTTTCTGGTTCAGTATTAGAGCTCTTGGTAAAGAAATGGTTCATCTCTCTATGGGAAAAGCAACCTCTCTCTGAGGTAGAGATAAGAGAGTTGATTTTTTTCCTTTGTTTTTGAAGAGGACCAATAACATCACAGATAATGACTTGACTTGCAGGTGAGCTAAAGTGAAGCAGAGCTTCATGAAGTCATCAGCCTGACTCTCTTCCTGAATCATGGAAGTCCAGTGACAGGGCAAAAGTCAGGATGACCAGTGATGATGCAAGATGCAATGGCTGATCTTGGCAGCTTCAATATCTGACCAAGCTCCAGGCACTCCATATGGACAGCTGCCTTCATAGACATTGGAACAAATTGTTCTTGCCCATCCATTCTATGAGGGAAGGTTTTCACATGCTTAGGGTTGTTATTTCCCTAACTCACTGAGGGGGTTTGAGGTTTGTCAGTAACCCTTAACCTGTTTAACCCATCTGCTAAGGTGGTTCTACCGTGGTGTGGCTGTTGCTCTTGTTACAGCTTCTTGGAGCCACAGGTGAGAGTTGAGTGACTAATAGGACCCCAAAGTTGGGTAAGCAGCCCTGTTGTGAGTGCTCACAGCAGAGGTTCTAGTCCCTGCTAAACACCACATCCACCCCAAGGATAAGAAAGTAGACAATGATCAAAAGCGAATTTGTGGGTGAATCCTTCAACCTTTCAACTTGACTCTCTTCCAATTCTCATGTACTCTGTCTGATTAAGAAAGGAGGGAGAAATAGAGAGAAGGGAAAAGAGAAGAAATAGTGAAAGGGAGAAAAAAGAAAGATAGGCGACAAAGAGACAAGGAGAGAGGGAGAAAGGGGGGTGGCAAATCCTCCTTCTAGTTCTGTTCTTCTGAATTTCATGCCTCTCCTATTGTCTCATTCTGTAATTTCTCTTAGCATCCGGGACCTTCTCAAACTGTAACATGCTTTCATCCCTGTGGTCTGCTTATCATGGAATATCCCTTTTCAAGGACCCATCCTTTTATTCCATTGATGAACTTCTTTTGGGATCTTCATTTTGTGAAGTTCAGGCTAGCCAACCTTCATTACTCTCCCAAACTTATTCCTTTACTAGATTATAAAATCATTCCTTTGTATCAGATATCTTCATTTCCTCACCTATTTTCAGCTCCCTTCTGGATGTTGTCTTCTTCTATGATAATGTTAGCTTCTTGATCTTTCTTCTTAATCTGATAATTCTGGAATTTAGCTAAAATATTCCTTGGGGTTTTCATTTTGAAATCCCTTTCAGGAGGTAACTGGTAGATTCTTTCAATAGATATTTTACCCTCTGGTTCTAAAATATCAAGGCAGTTTTTCTAGATGATTTCTTGAAAGATCTTGCTGAGGATCTTTTTTTCATCATGATTTTCAAGTAGTCCAGTAATTCTTAGATTGTCTCTCTTGGATATATTTTCCAGGTCAGTTGTTTTTCTCATGAGGTATTTTACATATTCTAAAATAAATTTTTTTTTTGGTTTTTGACTGATTCTTGATGTCTCATTGAATTATTCACTTCCATTTGTTCAATTATAATTTTTGGTGAATTTTTTTTTTCAGTTAAGTTTTTTACCTCCTTTTGTATTTGGGCAATTGAACTTTTAAATGAGTTGTTTTATTCATTGTTTTTTTTTCCATTTCACCAGTTCTATTATTGAGGGAGTTGTTCTCTTTTTCTATTTCTTCCCTTTGCCTCAGGAACTGTCTTTCTTTTTGCTTTAATTTGTATCACCAACATTTAGCACAGTTCTTGAGCTTTGTAAAGGAGAGGAATGAAATCCAGAGTAAGTCAGGAACAGAATTTGAAAGGGAATTTTCACTTCCCTTCCTCTTTCCTTTCCTCCCCTCCTTCCTACCTTCTTTCCTTCCCTCCCCTTCTTCCTTCCTTTTTTCTCCCTTTCTTCTCTCCTTCTTCCCTTCCCTTCTTCTCCCCTTTCTTCCTCTTTCCCTTCCTTCTTCCCCTTTTTCCTCCCTTCCTCCTCCCTTCCTTCCTCTCTCCTTCCTCTCCTTCTTCCCTCCCTCCACTCCTTCCTTCTTTCCTCCTTTCCTTCCTGTTTCTCCTTCCTTCCTTCCTTCCTTCCTTCCTTCCTTCCTTCCTTCCTTCCTTCCTTCCTTCCTTCCTTCCTTCCTTCCTTCCTTCCTTCCTT
>JAJPUD010000018.1:1107340-1119476 GCA_023553655.1 Myrmecobius fasciatus | reverse complement strand
AGGGAGCCAATGGAGGATGAGGAGGGGGAGGGGCAATGAGGAGACTTGCAAGCAATGGGGTAGGGAGTCAGTGGCGGATGAGGTGGGGGAGGGCACCAGCAGAAGCACCTGTGAAAATAGCAAATAGTTGAACAGGCAAGTGACCACATCCTGCCCTGGATCCTTTGCCTTTCACATGGTGGGAAGGATCAGAGAGTGAGGGGTGTGGGAAGCGGTCTCCCACGCTGCCTGTGTCCCCAAGGGCCAGTCAGGAATTTGATGAGGAGATGAGCTCAGTGGCCGCGGGGACTCCCCAGTGCCCTGAGAATGGAGTGTGAGAGCCAGGAGCAGCAGCTCATCCTTTCCAACCGTATCACCTTAACCTCTGCCCCTTGCCGCCCTCCCGGCACTTAAGAAGTCCTGAGAAGCCAAGGCATCTAAAGACCTTCCAAGTTTTCCAAAAGAGATGGTTGATGGGGGGTGGGAGTGGCAGCCCCTGCCAATCGCCTTCATAGTCTTTCCACTCCGCAGCTGACCGACACTTGAGAACTCTCCTTCCCAAGCCCATGTCCTGCTGGCTTGGGGCAAAGTGTGCAGCTTTCTCACCAGGATCAGTGAGGGAATGGCCTGGCTTGACCAGAGGAGACCAATCTCTTTTCCCAACAAAGCCTGAGCCCTGTCCAGGTAGCCCCAGTCTTCCCCAATTTTCCAGGGGTGCTTCCCTTTCCCCTTCTCCCTGTTTGGAGAACACATCACCTAGTGTCTGAAAGGTTCCTTATTTACAAAGCAAACAAGAAGTTCCTTTTAACACACATCATGCTAAGTTTATTAATGCAGAAAACAATCCCAGGAGGCCAGCCCAGGGGACCCTTGAAACCTTCCAGCACAAACTCTTCAAACGTTCAACGCGTCAGATCCTCCACAACGATATTTCACACAATGGAGTAAAAATAATATTTTTCTTTGGGCCTTTCCAGTCGCTTTTGTGGCGAGCAGACAGAAATTATTTTCTTACTCTGCTCCCAGAGCAGAAATCTGGACGAAGCTGCGTTTATTTGTTTAACACAATGATTTCATCCTAAATGTCTCGACAGCAAATAGTTGGTGGTTTAAGAAAGACCCTTTGAAAAGCAGGGCTAGAGCAGGGGAAAATGTGAAATATGCAGTTCTCAGGAGGAGAGGTAGAAAATCTTGTTAGGGTGAGGGTGGGGTGTTCCTCTCTGCCTCCTAGAAGGATCTGGGGGTTCTGGGCCCCAGGAACCTTTTTCCATAATCAAACTAAGCTGCTGCCCCTCCTAAACATAATGGAAGACAGAAGGTTGACCTTTTTTTTAAATAGCTTTTTATTTTTTCCAAATAAAAATGCAAAGATAGTTTTCAACATTTACCTTTGCAAAACCTTGTATTTCAAATTTTTCTCCCTCTCCTTCCTTCTGCCTCCTCTCCTAGACAACAAGCAATCCAATATAGGTTAAACACATGCAACTTAGAAGGTTGACCCTTTGATAAATGCCAAATATATTCCTAAATACAGCTCTGTCCCAATCCATATTCCTTCCCCACACAGACAGTCACAGATCACACAAACACACATCCAAAGATATTACTTGCCAGTAAAGCACACCAACACCAACACAGGCAGGCAAACAGAAACACACATAGAGACAAACATAGATTATACACATACACACACACACACAGATGTTCAAACCTGTATCTTTCCTGATTCAGAAAATTTCTGTTCTCATCATAACCAAACAATCATACGACTAATAAATGACATTTATATAAGGCTTTAAGGCGCTGGCTGGAGTTCTGGTGCCACATTAGGATTACCCAACACAGGGGTTGTGATGAAAAGTGAAATAACATTTTTTAAAAAGGTAGATAGATGGCAAGAGAAAAGTGAGAAAGCAGATTAGGGATAACAACCATTTTGGATAATAAGTCTTGGGACATCTTAGTGTAATCTAGACTTTTGGGTTACTAATCCTTTTTGTGGGACTTATTATCTATCTCTTTTTACCCAATTATCCTTCCATATCACCACTTTCCTCATTGCAGTTTCAATATATTATGGGTCATCATAAGAAATTAAGTGGAAATGAGGCAGCTGGGTGGCAAAATGGAAAGAACACCACTTTTGAAGTCAGGAGGACCTGAGTTCAAATCTGGTCTCAGACACTTAACATGTCCTAGCTGTGTGACTCTGGGCAAGTCACTTAACCCCAATTGCCTCAGCAAAAAAAAAATTAAATGGAAATTTGGGGAAAGTTCTACAGAAGCCACATATAATAAGGCCAGCTGGCACTATAGAAATTTTAAAAACTCAGAAATGCAAAAAATATGTGTATAACATTGTATATATATACACATGTATATGTATATATATATATTTAACATTTGTTAAATAACATTTTTAAAATACCATAATAATTCAGACTTCTTCTCTAGTACAAGGGAGGGCCAAAAATTTTTATGTGGATTTTCCAGACCTCAGGCTAACCAAGGTGATGTGAAAGGACAACTGTACTGTATTTTAGTGTAGGGGTAAAGGGAAGAGAGTTCCTCATCTCCATGTGTGGTCAAAGCTTTTCACACTTGAATGTGTGGCTACAGTGGACAGAAAGATAATCTCTGAATCAGAAAAACCTAAGTTCCCATTCTACCTCTGAAACATACTATTATCAGAGCTAGGCAAATCATTACTTTCCCAGGATCTCAGGAAAATCTCTAAAATACATGTAACAGAAAAGATATCCTTTCACTTTGATAGCATTTCTTAGTGGGAACTCCCTCTCCAGGTGAGATGATGGGTCCCCTAAAATTCATTAAAATATTAAAGGCAGTGTGGTGTAGTGGAAAGAATATTAAATCAGGAGTTAGAAGGAAAAAGGTAGATTCCTGCCTCTTTACTGTGTACTCTAAAGCTCAGTTTTTTTCTATAATAAGCATTTATTATTTATAAAATGAGTATGCTAATCTTAAGGTAAAACACCTGAGAGTTTCTGGATCTGGACTAGTGTTATCATCCATGGAGGGAATTCCCTCCAATGATGTGGACAGCAGAGCCAAAAAGAACCTTAGAGGTCATGTGATCTATTCCCTTCATTTTATAGCTGAAGAAATCTGGTAATTACTTACATAATCAGAGATAGAGCTGCATCTGAAACTTGGATCTTATCATTCCCATATAGTGTGCGATTTCCCATATCACAATAAAGAGAAAATAAAAGGTATGGGTAGAATTTCAAGGACATAGCATGGACTGGTGGTGGCTGATAGAATTATTCTTTTCACTTCTTTCCTATCTCAAGTTCTAATTCTTTTCACTTCTTTCCTATCTCAAGTTTTAATTTTGATCACTAATAATAATGGGTAGCTAGATGGTAAAGTGGATAGAGCTATAGAACAGTGGGCCTGGAGTTAGGAAGACAAGTTCAAATCCAGGCTCAGTCACTTACCAATTATTTGATCCTGAGCAAGTAAATTAACCCTGTCTGTCACAGTTTTCTCCAATGTAAAATGAGCTTGAGAAGGAAATGGCAAAGTATTCCAGTATCTTTGCCAAGAAAAGCTTAAATTGGATTACAAAAAGTCAGGCACAATTGAATGACAGCAACAAATAAAAAAAATAATAATAGCTAATATATATAGTGCCTACTATGTGCCAGGCACTGCGCTTCACATATATTATTTCCTTTGATTCTTATAACAACCACAGGTGAGGAAAGTGAGGCAAACATAGATTAAATGATACCCAGGGTCATCAATCTATTAAAAATCTGTGGTTAAATCTGAATTCAAGTCATCCTGATTCCAGGTCTGGAGCTTTATGTAGCTTTTCCACCTAACTAATAATTAAAAAGTAAAATATCTTTAAAGGGGCTATAGTGAACACAAGCTTTCTTTGCTTAAGGATTAAACAGATAGGTAGATAGATAGACAAATAAGATAGAGCCTTTTTAAACATTAGCCAGGTACTATGTTAAACGCTGAGGATACTGATAGGGAAGGCAGTCTTTGTTCTCAAGGAATTAATATTTTTTTTTATTTTTTTAATAAAGCTTTTTATTTACAAAACATATGAGTGATTTTTCTACATTGACCTTTGCAAAAAACTTTTTTTTCCCAAGCTTTTCCCCTCCTTCCCCCCACTCTTCACCCCTAGATGACAGGTAATCTAATACATGCTAAATAGGATAAATTATATGACAAAATACAATACATGTATACATATCTATACAGTTATCTTACTGCACAAGAAACATCATATCTAGAAAGAGAAGAAGAAAAAAACAACCTAAGAAGGAAAACAAAATGCATGGAAATATTCACAGAAAGCGTTAAAATGCTGTGTTGTGGTTCATACTCAGTTCCCACAGGCCTCTCTCTGGATGTATATGACTATCTTCATCGCTGAACAACTGGTTTGAATCACATCATTGTTGAAGAGAACCATGTCCATCAGAATTGATCATCGTATAGTCTTGTTGCTGTGTATAATGTTCTCCTGGTTCTGCTGATTTCACTCAGCATCAGTTCATGCAAGTCTCTCCAATCCTCTCTGAAATCCTCCTGTTGGTCATTTCTTACAGAACAATAATATTCCATAACATTCATATACCATAATTTATTCAGCCATTCTCCAATTGATGGGCATCTTTTCAATTTCCAGTTTCTTGCCACTACAAAAAGGGCTGCCACAAACATTCTTGCACATGTGGGGCCCTTTCCCTCCTTTAAAATCTCTTTGGGATATAGGCCCAGTAGAAACACTGCTGGGTCAAAGGGTATGCACAGCTTGATAACTTTTTCAGCATAGTTCCAAATTGCTCTCCAGAATGGTTGGATCCGTTCACAGTTCCACCAACAATGTATCAGTGTCCCAGTTTTCCCACATCCCCTCCAACAGTTATCATTATCATTTCCTGTCATTTTAGCCAATCTGACAGGTGTGTAGTGGTATCTCAGAGTTGTGTTAATTTGCATTTCTCTAATCAATAGTGACTTGGAGCACCTTTTCATGTGACCAGAAATAGTTTCAATTTCTTCATCTGAAAATTGTCTGTTCATATCTTTTGACCATTTATCAATTGGAGAATGGCTTGAATTTTTATATATTTGAGTCAATTCTGTATATATTTTAGAAATGAGGCCTTTATCAGAACCTTTGGATGTAAAAATATTTTCCCAGTTTACTGCTACCCTTCTAATCTTGTCTGCATTCATTTTGTTTGTACAAAAACTTTTTAACTTGATATAGTCAAACTTATCTATTTTGTGATTAATGATGACCTCTAGTTCTTCTTTGGTCACAAATTCCTTCCCCCTCCACAGGTCTGAGAGGTAAACCATCCTACATTGTTCTAATTTGTTTATAATATCATTCCTTATGGCTAGATCATGAATCCATTTTGACCTTATCTTGGTATATGGTGTTAGGTATGGGTCAATGCCTAATTTCTTCCATACTAGTTTCCAATTATCCCAGCAGTTTTTGTCAAATAGTGAGTTTTTATCCCCAAAACTGGGGTCTTTGGGTTTATCAAACACTAGATTACTATTGTCATTGAGTATTTTGTCCTGTGAACCTAACCTATTCCACTGATCCACTACTCTATTTCTTATCCAATACCAAATGGTTTTGGTGACCACTGCTTTATAATATAGTTTTAGATCTGGTACAGCTAGGTCACCCTCATTTGCATTTTTTTTTCATTAATTCCCTTGAAATTCTTGACCTTTTGTTTTTCCAGATGAATTTTGTTGTTATTTTTTCTAGGTCAGTTAAATAATCTCTTGGGAGTTTGATTGGTATAGCCCTAAATAGATAGATTAGTTTAGGTAGTATTGCCATCTTTATGATATTCGCTCGACCTATCTAAGAGCACTTGATGTTGTTCCAATTGTTTAGATCTGACTTTATTTGTGTGGAGAGTGTTTTGTAGTTTTGCTCATATAGATCCTGACTTAAGGAATTAATATTTTTAAATAGTATTTGATTTTTCCAAATACATGCAAAGATAATTATCAATATTCACCCTTGCAAAACTGTGTGTTCCAAATTTTTTTTCCTTTTTCTCTCCTTCCTTCTCTCCTAGAAAGCAAGCAATCTAATATAGGTTAAATGTGTACAATTCTTCTAAATAAATCTTCATTTTTCAGATAAAAAGAAAAAGATGACAAGAAAGAAAAAAAATCAAGCAAACCAACGACAATGAAAAAGATGAAAATATTATGCTTTGATCCATATCAATCTCAATAGTTTTCTCTCTGGATGTGGATGACATTTTCCAAAACAAGTCTATTGGAATTGCTTTGAATCACCTCATTGTTGAAAAGAACTAAGTCCATCACAGTTGATCATCATATAATCTTGTTACTGTGTACAATGTTCTCTTGGTTCCATTCACTTCACTCAGCATCAGTTCATGTGAATCTTTCCAGGATTTTCTGAAATCAGCCTGCTCATTATTTTTATAGAGCAATAATATTCCATTGCATTCATATACCCTAACTTGTTCAGTCACCCTCCAATTGATGGGCTCCACTCAGTTTCCAGTTTCTTGCCACTACAAAAAGGGCTGCCACAAACATTTTTGCATGTTGTTCTTTTCCAATCTCTTTGGGATACAGATCCAGTAGAGACACTGCTAGATCAAAGGATATGCACAGTTTTATAACCCTTTGGGCATAACTCTGAACTAATTTATTTAATATTGTTCTGTCAAGGAGCTTATATTTTATCAGGAGAAAACAATATATAAAGGGCAGCTACAAAATGGGAGGAAAACAAGATATGACTGGAGAAGTCCAGGAGCTGCTGTAGAGGACTAGAACAAAGAAAAATAAGACCAAAGCTTACCTATCAAAGTCTAGGATGGTTTAGGGGCTTTAGTCCAATTTTTCAGTGATGCGGGGAGTGGAGATTCGGGGACAATTATGATAGGAAGTTGAAAAAAAATACACACTGGACACTGTTTTTTTAATTGGAAGCAATCTGTGTTACTCCTTGTGGTTAACTGAGTCCTTTGGGAAAGGTTAAGGGCACCTAAATATCACAGAAGATAGAGTGACTGGTCTGGAGTCAGAAAAACTCCTATCCTGAGTGTGACCCTAGGCAAGTCATTTAACCCTATTTGCCTCAGTTCCTCAAACTATAAAATGAGTTAAATGAGAAGAAAATGAGAAGGAAATGTCAAACCATTTCAGTATCTTTGCCAAGAAAACCCCAAACGGGGTTATGAAAATTCAAACATGACTGAAATGATTCACAGCAACAACAATAACAAAAGATCAAAGCAAACTGGGGAGTATTCATTTATTGGTTAAAGCATTTATTGCCAGATAACTTGGAAGAATTGAGATCCTTATGTTGGAAATGTCTGCTATAACCCTTCACTCAAAAGATATTCCATCAATCTTTGCTGATCAATTGTACATCCCCTGGCAGCCTCCACTTCTGAATGTTCTGCATATTTCTTCTTTGCTCAGAATCATCTGGATTGTGAACCTGATCTCACACAAAGTGTGAACACAAAGTGGAGGGCATATTATTGCTAGCCCTGCCTAAGAAATATCTCTTTATTTTTCATCTCTGTTCAGAAACATAATGCATACTGACTGCAGGGAAGCCCCAGCAAAAACACTAAAGGTCAAACCTTCAACATTTTTTATCAGTTTCTAGCAATGACTTGATCTTAAAGACTCATTGAAAACCCAAAGAAAAGCCAGGAGAAACCTTTTCTCTTAATCTTGGCATGTTCATGTTCTCATTTTGTTTGTATGCTTACTCTTTGCCAGGAGATTAACTTTCAAGACTCGAAAGAAAAATTGCTCTTATTCAGGATTATTTTCTCAGCATGTGCATCTTTAAATCAATGAGACAAAGAATAGAATTTAGGGTGGGGAGCACTCTGCACTTTAAAAACAAGAGAGAGACTGAGACCCAACAATGTTCTTTCCATACTCATCTCTTGATGTACCAAGATATAACATTAGATGATATTAATAGGGAAAGGATCATATGAAATAATACCAAGGTCAAATTCTTTGATGTTGAATTTTGTCCATTGGATGTTTCAATTACTGCCCCCTCCCCATCTCAATACTGGAATCTTTACTAATAAACATGAAATTGACATAAGAAAAACAATGCTTCCCAAAAGATTACCTTAGTTTTGTGGAAGGATTGATCTGGCAGACAAAGGCTCTGTCTGGTCTGTATTGGGGTAAAGGGCTTGTGTGTTTAAGGATTAATGTATCAAAGAGAAATCATTTTCAATTAAATCTCAAAGCATATTCCAATGCTGTTATCTTTTATGTTGTTGCTATTGATTCTTCATTTTTGAAGACAACCAGTGACATCATGAAGGTAATGTTTTTATTTGCATATGAATTGGATTTAAATGAGGCAGAGCTGAGCAAAGTCCTCAGTTTACTTTCTCCTCCAGAGTCATCCAAGTTCAGTGGCAAGTTATAAAATAAGATGATTGGCAATGGCCTAAGATGCAGTGGGAGACCTTGGTCTTTATAAATTAAGGTTTTTCTCAGGTCTCAGGTTGTCTGAGGCAATACCCTTTCAATGACTAAGGCCTAGGTAAGAATTGAGAGTAGAGATAGCTTAATTTAATCTCACAAAATTTCAATCTGGTAGATAAGTGGCCAAGAGATATGAACAGACAATTTCCAGGTGAGGAAATTAAAACCATCTCTAGTCATATGAAAAGTTGCTCCAAATCACTATTGATCAGAGAAATGCAAATTAAGACAACTCTGAGGTACCACTACACACCTGTCAGATTGGCTAAAATGACAGGAAAAGATAACGATGAATGCTGGAGGGGATGTGGGAAAACTGGGACACTAATAAATTGTTGGTGGAACTGTGAACGGATCCAGCCATTCTGGAGAGCAATTTGGAGCTATGCTCAAAAAGTTGTCAAATTGTGCATACCCTTTGACCCAGCAGTGTTTCTACTGGGCTTATATCCCAAAGAAATCATAAAAGAAGGAAAGGGCCCCACCTGTGCAAGAATGTTTGGGGCAGCCCTTTTTGTAGTGGCTAGAAACTGGAAACTGAAGAGATGGCCATCAATTGGAGAGTGGCTGAATAAATTATGGTATATGAATGTTATGGAATATTATTGCTCTATAAGAAACGACCAGCAGGACGATTTCAGAGAGGCCTGGAGAGGCTTGAATGAACTGATGCTGAGTGAAACGAGCAGAACCAGGAAATCATTATACACAGCAACAATAATATTACATGATGATCAATTCTGATGGACATGGCTCTCTGCAACAAAGAATTGTCTCAAACCACTTTCAATTGTTCAGTGAAGAAGACCATATACACCCAGAGAGAGGGATATGAAATATGGACCACAACATAACATTTTCATGTTCTCTATTGAGGTTTGCTTGCATTGTGTTTCCTTTCTCTGATTTTCTTTTTTTTTTCTTGTAGATAGGATTTTTCTTGCACAACTTGTCAAGTATTTCAACATTATTAACATGTAGTGGACTTCCTGCCATCTAGGGGAGGGAAGGGGACTGGGGGTAAAATTTGGAATGGAAAGCTTTGTAAAGATCAATGCTGGGGAACTACCCATACATATGTTATACAAATAAAAAGCTTTAAAAAAACAAAAAACAAAATTTCAATCTGGGAAGGGAAAACTCTCAAAGTTTCTAGGCAGAAGAGAAAATATTTGCTGTTTTCATTCATACAAAGCCACCATTCATACGAATAGATTTGATGAGGACACAAAGGACTTGCCTCAAAGACATCATCAGAATGTCTCCCAAATGTCATTCTGGTACGATTTGTTATTAATGTGCAACCCTTGGATTGGGTACTTTTTTTTGGGGGGGGAGAGGAAGGAAGAAATTCCTTTTCATAGAAAATATATTTGTTTTTATTTTGCATTCGACAAAGGAAAATAGGGCCTTTCTGAAATATTTGCTTTAAGGTCCTGAGTTTTAGCTGTTGGGATTGATCAGCACCTATTATCTAGCTTCTTCCACGTCATAATGCCTTTTGTGAAAGCCAGAACTATGTCTTAATTCATCTTCAAATCCCCCACAATAGCTAGAGTTATGCTCTGTACATAACAAGTACTCCATAAGTATGTGCTGAGTGAATGAATAAAAGAGATTTTAATATAGTGATTGGAATTGAGCCTGAACTATTTTGTATAAGGTTGGTATTGGGAACCTTATACTTTGCTTTTCATGACATAGGGGAGATGAAATTGTTTTTTATATAACAGTGAACAGGAATTCAACTGCAAAGCTGATTTTCTGGTAATCGAGTTACTGGATAAAATTGAGGAAGAATCTTTATGTTGTTGTTGCTACTGAATTGTTTCAATTCTCTCCAGCTGACATAGTTTGAGGTTTTTTTTTTTTTTTTTTGACAGATACTGAAGTGATTTGCCATTTCTTTCTTTAGCTCATTTTACAGATGAGAAAACAGGAAAAGAAAGTTAAATGACTTGTACAGGGTCATATAGTTCAGTGCATCTGAGAAAGGATTTAAACTCAGGTAATTATTCCTGACTCCCGGTTTGAGCACTCTACCCACTGTGCCACCAAATCATCAAAAAATGGAAGTAACCCCAAATGATCCAAAATATAATATCTTCTCTTTGAGGGGTTTCCAAAGAGGAAGGAGGTTCAGCTGGTAAGCTGGGAAACACTTAGTGGCTAGTAATATGGAGTGAATTTTGGTATCAATTTCCCCTGGGAAAGGTCCGTGAAAAAGGCAATAATTTCTTAACTATCTTGCTATGGAAGACCAGTACTTGAAATGGATATTGGTAATAGTATTAGAGAATCTGATGTGCTGTGGATCTGAAGTTCCAGATTCTAATTATGGCTGATTATTATATCCAGAGACTTCCTCCAAATTTCCCTGACATTTACTATTCTGTATGAATGGTACTTTTTTTAGAAGATTGTTTTGTTTTATGTTTTTATTATTTGTATTAAGCACCTATTCAATTGCTAAGATTTGTTTCAGATTATTTTGGCAGGCAAAGGTCTCCTAGAACTCAGCTTCTTAAACTGTGGGTCACAACCCCATATGGGGTTTCATAATTGAATGTGGGAGTCTTGAAATTATGATTCATTATCAATAAATGTTTGATTTATATACCTATTTTTTATACCTTTAGACCTAGGGTCGAGTAAAAATTTCTCATGTGAGAAGTCATGAGTGAAAAAAAGTTCAAGAAACTGACACTAATAAGTAGAGTATGTGTAGATTGAGCAGCTTTCCTTTTAAAGAGATTAGAGAGATCATTCTCAAAACCTCATTGGTTTTGCTTTCCTTCTATATAATACATAAAAGGCCCAATCTATGAGAAGTTGGTTTCATAGAATTTAGTAGAATTTCCACTGCCCTGTGGAAATGCTTTTTTGACATGCTTACATGGCCAATAGTTAGATGAATATGGATGAGTGGAAGGGAAGAGTGGAGAATAGCATCTTATCTGAATTAGAAATCTGTTTAACTTTAGGAAATATATTCTTTTTAACCTCATTCTAAGTAAAGTTTTTTGGGGGGATTTTTTTTTAATTTTATGGTCTACTAGGGTCTCATTGCTTTCTAATCCTCTGCCTGAATCACTGGAGCAGCCTGAGTTGGATCTGGCCCAGAATATATTCTGCTTACATTTCCATACATTAAGGGTCTCAATATTTACTTAGTACCCACAATGTATGTACTAAGAGATGTATATATAAAGATGTGGTTCTCATCCTTTATATCCTTACATTCTGATTTAATGTATCAAAAATATACTGCCCATCTCAGCAACTTAAATGCTACCAACTGTGGTAAACTTGATTGGGGGAGGGGCAATTTAATAATTTTATTAACAAAGCAAACATTATTTAAAAGAATGGTAATTTGGCCATTTTAGAGGTAAATTTCATTTTACATAATATCACTCAAAATGCAATGAAACTGTTCTAATTTTTTTAATTGCTAAAATTTAGGTATAGGTCAAATAATCTACCAAATACAAACAATTGCAATTAATAGGAAATGGATGGAATGGTTTCTTAAAATGTAAATGTTAGTTTGATCCCACAGCCCAACACACACACACACACACACACACACACACACACACACACACACACA
>JAJPUD010000018.1:1074287-1107330 GCA_023553655.1 Myrmecobius fasciatus | reverse complement strand
ACACACACACACACACACACACACACACACACACACACACACACACACAAGGTTCCATTGAGTCTATGAAATCAGAAATATACTCAGCCATGGGATTTCCTATGCTTTGCAGTAAGTTTCTTAAGTGCACTAGTCACTTTTAAATGACTATCATTTCTATGCACCGTGAAGTCAAGGGAAATTGTTTTCACTGAAGTGAAAAAAGGCAACAAGTCCTAATTAAAATGGCAGAATTTGAGAAGTCACCAACTTCTTGTGCGAATCAGCAATAATTTTTTAAATAACATCCTTGACAGAAGGGCAGATGGACATTCTGTTTCACATGGCAGATATTTTGTGAGGTAGCCTGTCCCATTGGGGAATAGGCTTTCTAATAGAAAGGTCTTATTTATATTAAGCCAAAATTGCATTCCATTGGCCCTAATTCTGCCCATGAGACCAACACCAAATACACATACTCCCTACTTAAAACGACAGCCTTTAAAATATATGAAAACAGCTATTATGCTCCCCTTAAGTCTTCTCTTCTTCAAGCTAAACATTCTCAACCCATAGGACATGCTTTTTAGAACTTTTACCATCCAGGTAACTTTCCACCACATGATTTGATTTTCAATGTCTAGCTTAAAAGTATGGTACCTGACCTACATTTAAAGAAAGACACAAAAAATAGAAAAACATTGAAACTATCAACTATCAGACTTATGGTCAGTAGAAGAATTTATGAATAAACAAGAGACAGAGAGCATTGTGGAATGTGATTATATTAAATCAAAAAGGTTTTATACAAATAAAAGTCAAGATTAGAAGGAAAACAGAAAGTTTTGGGAAAATTTATAAATGATTTCTCAGAAAAAAGTCTCATATCTCTAACATATAGAGAACTCTGTCAAATTTATAATAGGCCATTCTCCAATTAATAGTCAAAGAACATGAATAGGAAGTTTAAAAATAAAAGAATCAAAATTAAAGTCATATAAAAATGGTCTAAATTACTATTGATTAGAGAAATGCAAATTAAAACAACTTTGAGATACCACCTCATACCTATTGGATTGGCTAAAATGACAGAAGGGGGAAATGACAAATGTTGGAGGGAATGTGAAAAAATTGGGGCACTAATATGCTGTTGGAGAATGTGAAATGATCCAACTATTTTGAAGAGAATCTGAAATTATGCCCAAAGAGTTATTAAACTCTATATACTCTTTGACTCAGAAATATTGTTTTTCAGTCTATTTCCCAAAGTGATTAGGGGAAAAGGAAAAGAACTTAGATGTTCTAAAATATTTATAACAACTTTATTTGTGATGGCAAAAATTAAGGGGATGCCAATCAATTGGGAAATGACTGAACAAATTATGGTATATGATTGTGATAGAATTTTTACAAAGCTGTAAGAAATGATGAACTGATTAATTTCAGAAAAACATTAAAAGACTTGTATGAAATAATGGAAAGTGAAATGAGCATTACCAAGAGAATGTTGTATATAGAAACAGCAATACTGTTGGAAGAACAATTGTGAATAACTAAGTTTTTCTGAGTATTATAAATACTCAAATCAGCTACAAAGGAACTACAAAAGAAGTTGCTATCCATTTCCAAAGAAATAATTGAGAAATAAAAGTATGCATAGTATGATTTTTACATCTACATCTATATTTATATCTATCTACATATCTCTGTCAAATAGTGGCCTTCTCTAATGTGGAATGGGGAGGAAGACACTTTGAAGGCATTTTAAGTTTGAAACTAAATAAAATAGATAAAATTAAATTTAAAAGGGAGGTAGTATGATACCTAGGATAGATAACTCATTTCATAATTGCTTGTAAAATTTTACTTTAATATAATTAGTATGTATACTGATCTAATTTTGCATTCTTCACTTGGCTTTATTTCATCTTTCCAAACATTTTTTTACATTCCTTGTATTTATCCTTCTTAATTCTATGCATTTCCGTAGCTGCTGAAATTTATACTGTTTCCTGTGTTTTATTTTTACAATGATTAAATACTGTCAAAAATACTTATTTCAGTTTTTGCTTCTGAGAGTTCATTCCCAATAGTAAGATTCCTAAGTTCAAGGCCATATGATTATTTTTATAACTCTTGTGTACTCTTAGATTGATCTCCAAAATATTCCACCAATTTGTGATTCCACCAGCAAAATTTGAGAATATCTGTTTCTCTTTATCCTCTTCCCCCAGTGAATTTTATAATTCTTGTTCATTTTTCTGGATTTTGTGGTTGTAAGGTGGTACCTAAGACCCATTTTAATTTGCATTACTTTGGTTATTAGGGAGGTTGAATAATTTAATTGATGTTTTGTAATTTTTATACTTTCTCATATAAATTATTTGTTCATATCCTTTAACCATTAAAGAATGATTCTTTCCCTTGAATATTTGCATTAGTTACTTATAAGTTTTAGATGTCAAATTTTATTAGTTATACTTCAATATTTCAAAGGTTTTGTGATTTTATTATTAAGAGCAATTCTTCCACCAGTGTAGAGCAAAACTACATAATCAGAAGTGTGTGAGTAAGTTTTTAACAATCAGAACTCTAAATAAGGAAAGGTATACATGATATACTTTTAAATTTAATCTATACCATTAACATTTTGCCTCTCCCATTATTTTGTTTAGAAATGAATAGAATAATAAATCAGGCCCTCTTTCATAGCAGTGACCAATTTCTAAGGTATAAAAGCCCATACTGAAAATTTAATAATTGGCTTTATAAGCTTGTTCAAACTGGTTTCAGCACAGACATGGTTATGTTTCATCCAACCTTATAACTCATCCATGTCTTCTCATCCTGTGAGATGTTTGTCCATGTCCTTCCATAAATCCTTCATAGAGGAACTATCTAATATGTTAGAGGCTTTAAGAAGACTCTATTAATATTTCACAGATACCAGTTGGTTATGTAAGGCCAAGTTGGGCTGCTCATCTGTTACCCATAACTGCTACTACATGACTGAACCACATCCTTTTATATTACTTCTTGCAGGCATATCACTATTGGTAATATGTTCCAACTTAGTTATGCACACCATGCATTTTTCTATTGCTAAATGAATAATTTGAAAATCTGTAATTATGTTATCCCATGATTTAAAGTCACATGGCACCAAGAAGATATTATAAACATTAAAGAAAAAAGATAAATTTTTGTGTCAAGGAACACTTTGGGAATCACCAAAAGTGCTATGTCATTTTCCAAATGGAATCCAATACACTTTCTTCCTCTAATTCAATTTTGGGGTCAGATTACTGTCTATCTGCAGTGTTTGTTTCAACAAGATAGACTAACAACAAAATGAGATCATATTGGGGCAAAAGTTCCTTCTCATCTTTTTTTTGATCATTTTCTTTGTGGAATAGTATATCAAATTCCTTTGGGTGACATTGGATCTTAAGGGGTTTTAAAATATTGTGAACTTTGATGCTGCTGTGGTATTATGTATTATGTAAGCTAAAAATGAGAAGTATCTAAAATATGGTTCTTAATTTTTGTGCGTCTTGGTCCCTTTGGCAGGCTAGTGAAACTTATGGATTCTTTTCTCAGAATAACTTTTTAAATGCACAAAATAAAATACATGGTCTTAGAAAGGCAATTGGTTTTTACTGAAATAAAGATGTTTCTTCCCCTACTAGAGTTCACTAACCCTTTGAATCTTATCTACAGATTGCTTCCCAGAAACCTAGGAAAACATTTAATTATGAGAAACTCACAGATCTATGGAAGAGAGTGAAGTTTTGCAGGTTAGAAAAGGGAAAAGATGCTCTCCAGTCTTCACATAGTGCTGTGGGTGTCAGGTCCAGTGGGTTTACTTTGGCACAACTCTTTGTGGACCCTAGGTTAAGAAGTCCTAATATAGAAAACCTCACCATCTAAAAGTTTCTTTCATCTGTGGAAACTGTTTCCTTGTTTGATGCCTTCCTTGATATTGGTGAGAAGGATCAGTGAACAAAATTATATCTATACTACACTTGATCTTAGCCAAAAGGCTGAGAAGCAATGCAAAATTATATCTATAGTTGCATATATCAACAATTTTGTATGATTTAAATCTATGCTTGGAAAAGAACCTTGTTTGACTTAAGCTTTTAAAGCTGCATTTTACTCTCAGGTTATTTTTTTCCTCTTCCTTCTTTCTTTTCATCTTTCTTCCTTCTTTCCTTTCCTCCCTCCCTTCCTTCTCTTTCTTTTCTCTCCTTTTTTGTTTCTTCCTCCTTTCTTTCTTTTCCTACCTCTTTCCTTTCTCCCTTCTTTTCTTCCTTTTCCCCTTTCTTCCTTCTTTCTCCCCTTTCTTTCTTCTTTCCTTGCTTCCTTCCTTCTTCCCTCCTTCCTTTCTTTCTCTTCTTTCTTCCATCCTTCTTTACCTTCCCTCTCTCCCTTCCTCTCTCCCTCCCTCCATTCCTCTTTCCTTCCTTCCTTCCTTGCTCCCTTATTTCCTTGCTTCCTTCCTTCCTCACTTCCCTCTTCCTTCCCTCCTTTGTTCCTTCCTTCTTTCCCTTCTTTTTTCTTCCTCCCTTTTCCTTTTTTTCTTTTATTCATTTATTTTCAATTAATAAATAAACACATTAGATTCTTGCATTCACTGCACTTCTAAGTTAATTGTTAGAATGTGAAGTTGTGTTTAGCTATAGAGAGTCATTTGTAAAACCCAGTTCTTCCTTCCTCATATATATTTTTAAATGAAGGATATCCTCAAAAGGTACATAGACAAATCTCATAAAGATTTTTCTGAGACAACAAAGTTAGTATAAAAGTCAGTAATTACTAAAATCTTCTTGATCGTGGCTTTTGTTTTTGTTGGGGGAGAAAGAAGTAATAATATCATCTATCTTTTCTATTCTTTTGGAATTTTCTACTGTTTGAGTTGTCATGACAACTAATTCCTGAATGCCTTTTACATCATGTCACCTTCAGCATAGATTTCCTCTCTATATACTTGCTCAAATCCATCTGTTATTCCTAACTCCATCTTCTACAAATGGTAATTCAAGCCTGAGCACATCAGCTATTGAGATGTTAGAATTCAAATCTGCTGGTCCTACTATCATCAGTGAATAGAAGAGATTGCTATAGATATGTGGACATACCTCTTCACTCTCGTTTCTATTTCTTACCTATTTGTCATTTTCAGTAATAAATATTCTTGAGATGATTCCAGAGGAATATAAATCAAGAAATGAAAAGGACTTCAGGGACATTTAGTCAAGTTCTTCATTTTTTTGTTGATGAAGAAACTGAGATGAAGAGTGATTTGGTCAAGGATATAAAGATAACAGGCCACCAGAGATAGGATTTGAAAACAGCTCCTTTGCTTTTAAAACTAGTTCTCTTTCCTCTATGTGTGATGTTGCTTCTTCCTTTGATGGGTTTCCTGCCCAATTTCCAGGTTTATTTTCCTTTCCACTGCTTTTCATTGTTTTGTGGAACAATATTGCTTGCAATCATTTCTTATTCTCTTGTGTCTTGTAAATAAACTCTATTCTTCAAGCCACTCTCTAATCGATAAATGGTCAAAGGATATGAACAGACAATTTTCAGATGAAGAAATTGAAACTATTTCTAGTCATATGAAAAGATGCTCCAAATCACTATTTATTGATCAGAGAAATGCAAATTAAGACAATTCTGAGATACCACTACACACCTGTCAGATTGACTAAGATGACAGGAAAAGATAATGATGAATGTTGGAGGGGATGTGGGAAAACTGGGACACTGATACATTGTTGGTGGAACTGTGAACGGATCCAACCATTCTGGAGAGCAATTTGGATCTATGCTCAAAAAGTTATCAAACTGTGCATACCCTTTGACCCAGAAGTATTTCTACAGGGTCTATATCTCAAAGAGATCTTAAAAGAAGGAAAGAGATCCATATGTGCAAAAATGTTTGTGGCAGCCCTTTTTGTAGTGGAAAGAAACTGGAAACTGAATGGATGCCTATCAATTGGAGAATGGCTGAATAAATTATGGTATATGAATGCTATGGGATATTATTGTTCTGTAAGAAATGACCAGCAGAATGATTTCAGAGAGGCCTGGAGAGAGTTGCATGAACTGATGCTGAGTGAAATGAGCAGAACCAGGAGATCATTATACATGGGAACAGCAAGATTATATGATGATCAATTCTGATGGACATGGTTCTCTTCAACAATGAGATGTTGCAAACTAGTTCCAATTGTTTAGCAATGAAGAAAGCCATAAACACCCAGGGAGAGGACTGTGGGATCTGAGTGTGGACCACAACATAGCCTTTTCATGCTTTCTGTTGATGTTTGCTTGCATTTTGTTTTCCTTCTCAGGTTCTTTTTTTTCTTGTAGATCCGATTTTTCTTGTACAGCAAGATAACTGTATAAATATGTATACATATATTCTACCCATCATATATTTTAACATAATTAACATGTATTAGACTACCTGCCAGTTAGGGGAAGGGGTGGGGGGAAGGAGAGAAAAATTTGGAATAGAAGGCTTTGCAAAGGTCAGTGTTGAAAAATTACTCATGCATATATTTTGCAAATAGAAAACTTTAATAAAAAAAATCAACTGTATTCTAAACTATTGTTCTTTTGGCTGCCATGTCTCTCCACTTGGCAAGAATATCACTAGATTTCTAACTATATAGAAGTTTCAATATTTTATGATCTCATTTTGTTTGATATTGGTTAAGCATCTCTTAGAAGAATTAGAGTTGGTGTTTTTTACTTGTATCTATTTCCCACTTTTCAGGGTCAAGAGTATTTAAATGTATTGGTCTTGAATAGTTGTAATTATATTTACACACACATGCATATTTTCCTTAATATGTATACTTTCTGATGTACTGTTAATTTTGTACTCTTTGAAACAGTTACAAAAACAGAATAAAGAAAAAAGAAAAATATAAAAGGAACACAAAACAAAATAAAAACAAAAGAGAATATTGCCATGTGCCCAGCAGAATATCAGGGTGGATTCAAAATTTAAAACAAATTATCAAGAAAGTATATATATATATATATATACATATATATGTATAAGGAGAAGAAATTATATTTATGAATCTCCATCTTTTCTTTACTTTCTTGTAAACTGTTCTTTCATTCTCTGCTATGCACCTTTTTAAATTTATTCTTTTTTTCTCCCTTTCATCCTCCCTCACCCAAAAGCAGCTATAGTTAAGAAAAGATATATTTATATATACATCTTTATATATATATGTATATATACATACATATATATACACACTCCCCCACATACATACCCCACCACACACACACACATACACACACACACACATCTTTCCTATCCCTGCTGACTCTTTGCTTTAATTCTGCTCCTTAACTTGCCTTGCTATTACTTAACCTCTCCTCACTCGTGGATCCTTCCCTTGCCTTCTTCCTCACCCTTTGCTTCCCAGTCCCCCATTTCTTCCCCCTTATTTCTTTATAGATTTTGGAGAGTGCTATACCCTTCATGGATTATATGTAGTGTTGCCTGTTTAACCCATTCACAATGTGATTAGATTTTCAGAACTATGAGCCCTTTCCCCCCTTCTGACTCTGAATATTCTTCCTTTCCACATCATTTATTATACATAATTACTAACCTTACCTTAACTCTGCCCCAGTCTTTCTTTTGAGCTACCATAGTGTTGATATCAATCTCAAATATTTGGTACAATTTTCCGTGTAAAAAACCATAATTTGTCCATGTTTTGTTGCTTGAAATTAATCTTTGATATTGGCTCATATATGTTAAATTTTCTATTAAGTTCAAGTTTGATTGATAGAAAACCCTGAAAATCTGCAAGCTCATTGAATGTCCATTTTTTTCTTATTCAATATTATTGATAATGTTGTTGGATATGATATTTTTAAGCACAGGCCTTGTTCTTTTGATTGTTGGTAGATATGATTCCAGGACCCATGGTCTTTTATTGTGGATATTGATAAATCCTGTACAATTCTAATTGTAGCTCCAGTGAATTTAAATTGGTTTTTTCTTCTTGCAAAATTTTATCTTTCATCTGGGGATTATACAATTTGACAATAATATTCCTACGTGTTTTTCACAAAGGATCTTGTTGAAGTGGTGATAGGTGGATTTTTTCTATTTCTACTTTCCCCCATGTTCTATCACTCCAGGACAATTTTCTTGGATTATTTCTTGCATTTCAAGCAGTCTAATTATTCTTATATTTTTTCTTCTTGATCTGTTCTACAGAGCTGTCATTTTTCTTATAAGATGTTTCACATTCTGTTCTAATTTTTTTCAATCTTTAGACTTTGTTTTGCTATTTCTTGGTCTCTAATAGTTTCACTGCCTTCCCCTTGCCCAATTTTAATTTTCAAAGAATTATTTTCATCTTTGAGACTCTGTATCCTTTTCTAGTTGGTTAATTTTTTTCATAATCTTGTTTTTCTCGGATGATTTTTAATTTTTTTTAAGTTTTTTTCAATGCCTCTCATTTTATTTTTAAAAATTTTATTGCATTCTTCTATAAATTCTCTCTGGACAGGGAGCCATTTAATGTTACTCTTTGGACAGAAGTGTTTTTTACTTTAATGTTGTTCTCTGAAGATGAACCTTAGTCTTACCTGTTCCCACAGTAAATTTCTATAGTGGAGTTCTTTCTTCTTTGCTGGTTTTCTTAAAATAAGAGGTACTAATGAAGGCATCTTTAATAGTGGAGTGGGGGATGGTGCCTATAGGTTCACTTGAGCTTTCCCCTTCAATCTTGAACACCAAACCAAGAGTTCCACCCTCCAGTAAGTGCCCACAGCCCACAACATCCCTGCCTCCTGCCTCTGTATTCACAGGGTGCTGGTTTCTTCTTACCCAGGGTCCCATCTCTGCAGCACAATTGGACCTGGCATTCCTGATCAGCCAAGATTCCCTCAGTCTTCCTATACTCAGATCCTGACTCCACAGGCTGTCCAGGAGTTGAAAGTTTCTGTGGTTCCTGCTGAGGCTCCAGCCAAATGCAGCTTACCTCAGGGGTCCCCACTTGATGTTTTTGTGAAGCCATCTTAGAGGTGTTTGCATTTCACATGGGTTAATCCCCAGTCCTAGATCTTCCTTCAGGTCTTCTTGGGTTGTATGTGGAGGATCTCTGTTCTGCCCTATGTCTTCTTGATTTTTCACCAGTTTTTATTTGCCTTGCAGTGCAAATTTTTTCTATTTGTGGAGGGAATTTGTAGAGCTTGAAATTTACCAACCTACTCTGCCATCTTTCCAGTGTCTTCTTGAAGAAAGGATTTGTGGTATGTACATATGAGAATCCTAAATTATTCATAGAAGTAACAATAGCTGACATTTATAGAAGATGTCTCCAAAGTTTTAGTGCTTAGACTTTTGGGATACCATATATATGTCTGAGATACTATATATATATATCTGTGATACCATATGTAATATATATATATATGTATATATATATTTTAAATATAATGCTTTGAAGCTTGCAAAGCATGTTACTTATATAATCTCATTTAAGCTTCTCAGTAACTCTATAAAGTAGCACTGCAGATACTAATATCCCCAAATTACAGATGATGAAACCAAGGAACTGATAGTTTAAGGTTTTGTCCGTGGTCATAAAGTTAGTAAATGCTGAAGCTGGGATTCAAATTCAGGTTTTTCTTGACTCCAGGTTCAGAGATCATAAAATCACAGAATTAACTCTGTTCATGTCAATGTACCACCTTATTCCTTAATCCTGAACCACATTTACTAACTTATTTTCACCCCTCTTCCACATGCCTCTCTTTGCACTGAAGTTACCAAATTATAATGAATATGTTGTCTTGATTTGGGTCATCTCATTAATTTCTCTACTCTATCTTCTTCAGCAGATGTCTATATGTAAGCTGCAATTATCTTCATCATGAATACAGCAAAACCAGATGGCCAAATGTCTCATGAAATGATGTTTTTTGCCTTTCAGCCCAAGATAATATTGAATCTTCCAGCTCCTTTATTTCTCCATCCAAGATATTTGTGAGATATTTCTCCAATTAGTTTGGAACTCTTTATGTCTGAGAGTTTCATTTATAACAAGAATGTCAACAAGGATGTGGTTCAATTCACCTAGTTTTATACTGTATTATACTATCAATTTGTTCACAGGCCAAAAATCTCACATTTAGCAAATCAAGACAAATATATTTTTATAGTTTAATAATTGTGTAGTTCCTAACATCCCTTATTCACTTTTCTACAACTCTACCACTCTCACAGTACTATAAGCCATTTTGAATTTTTAACTGTTTGGTTGACCCTAGTCAAAGAATACAACAGTTAGTGGCCAACCTGCTGGTGAAGAGGCTCTTTGGATTGAGTTAGATTAGTCTTTGAACCAAATATCTGCAGTATTTGCAGAAACCATTTTCTATAAACTGTTTTCCTTTTACATATTTATTGTATTTTTCTCAGACTTTTTTATTTTTATGAAGTAGAATTCATTGTTTTTGTCTCCTATAAGTTATCTGTTCAATAGATAAAATGGGCATTTCCTCTAAAGTTGAAGTTATATTATTTTCATCTAAGTTTTTAATGTATTTTTCTTAAATTTTTCTGGAAACCAAATGTAATTTACTATGATATCTAAATCTAAATTTATTGTATATCCTGTTATTATCTAGTTTCTTCAACAATATTTTAAAAATAATTCATTCTTTTCCTAGTTTTAATTTCTATGTTTATTTAGCACTATCTATTATCTTTCTATGTTAAGACATCTATACATAAAAGACTGATCAAGAGAAGCTTATGTGGGGATAAGCTTTAGTTCGAGACTTCCATCTTTCTATGGAAGGAAGGTATGGTGCCTCTTAAGAGACAGGTTTCACTAATGTTGGCTGAATTGATAGACCCTATTTCCTATGTGATAAATGTATGTCATTTTGTTCTGGTGATGAATCTATTTTCTCCTATTGTGGTGAGACTGATTAGGAGGGAAAAACCACTTGCTATGCTGGGCTATAAAAGGGAACCAACATACTACATCTGCCCTTTCTTGTCCTTTTGCCTTTCAACAGTTAGGATTGGACCATAGTCCTGATGATGGGGTCTCCCAAGTTGTCCCCAAGAAAAATGAATGGAAACTGGATGCTTGCAGTCTCAATGGATCTAAGTAGCAGTCATGGAGAAGTGAGCCAAGAGTTAAGAGATTCAACTTCAGCTTCTAAAGGAGCACTGGGAATTTCTCTTTAGCAATTCTTTGAGAATTTATTTATTAAGCACAGACTATATGCCAAGCACTTTCTTAAGTGATTTATAAATATTGTCTCAATTGATCCTCACAACAACCATTTAGAAGAGAAGGTACTTTTTTTATTAACCTCATTTTACAGTTGGGAAAACTAAAGCAGAGAGGTTAAGTGATTTGCCCAGAGTCATATAGCTGTTAAGTGTCTGAGGTTGGATTTGAACTCAAGTCTCAAATCCTTTGGCTCATCTACCCCTCACCTATTACCTACTCCCTTTTGTCCCTTTGTGCTGTAACTCAATTAATCTTCTCTACCACATCATTATTTTAAAATAATCATTTGACAAAATCATTTAGTTAAAGTGGTAACACAAACATATATATGGTAATATTACCAATCACTCTAATAATAGTAGTTTGCATTTGTATACTATTGTAAGGTTTGCAAAGACCTTTACATTTGTTATCTCATGTAAAGAAATATAAACATTTCTTTAGAAGCTGTGAAGTTCCTTAATTCCATAAAATAATAATGGTAGCCAGCCAATGACCTACTGAAAAATCAGCCATGCCCCTGGCAATTTTAACAATAATTACAAAATCTGAGAAGTCAGTGACTTTAGTGACTTAGTTTTTTAAAAGGAATCATTCCTCCAAACCTTTCCCTTTATGCCTCTTCTCTCCTAAAGTCCAGTAAAGGAGGGGATTTCTCTCTTTTCCCCCTCAACCCTACAACAATGTTGCCTTGTCTTAGGGCAATTCACTCACTGGGAATGTCATGCCAAGGAAAGAGTGGGTCTAATAAGTCCAGCTGTGGAGTCAAGTTGTGGAATAGAACCAGGACCAAGGTGTCCAAGAGAGATATGTCCAGCAGATATGCTGTGGCCACAAGGAGCAGGGTGAGCATCCCAAAACAAGAGAAAAGATATTGGGGTTCAACAGTTCTAGAGGTGTCAACACGGCCATATGTTCTCCTGATCTGAATACTAGTATTCATTAGTATTCTTTCACTAGTATTCTCCACTAGAATGCTCAATACATAGACCCATTCTTCCCAATGATGCTGTATATTTGTGGGAGATCATTCCAGGCAAAGGGAAAGGAAGAAAGGGGAGGAAAGGGACAAGAGGTCATCAGGAGAAAAGAAATGAAGGAGATGGGGGCAAGCAAAGAACAGGCAAGGCAAAGAAAATATATAAGGAATATAGATATAGATGAAAGAATGGAAAAATGGCAGAGTATAGCCACAATGTACCCCAGAGCCCTGGCCCACCTTTTAGAGCTTTCCACTCAGCACCAAGGCAACCTCCAAGGGAGAGAGTCCTCCATGACCCACGACTGTCATATAATACCAAAGTTCAGAATCCTAAATGTGTCTGCTTTGCTTTCTGGCTGGCTGTTGAATTTAATATGCAGGGGAGCAGCAGATCCGCTGTTACATGGAAAGTCAGTGAAGGAACAAAGAACGTTTAATTCATAAACATATTTCTATCCATATTTATGAGCCTTTTCCAGGTGCATGGCCTTGGACTAAGCATTACAAGATGGGGGTTAGAGACGACACAGTCCCTGCTCCCAGGGAGCTCAGCACAGAACTTGGAAATGACAGACCACACACAGATGAGACAGTCAAATATATACAAGGCGCTGTGTAGGATATATACATTTCAGGAGGTGAATGCTGCAATGGCTGGATCAGGCCAGTGTGTGAAACCCAGACGGCTTTCCCTTCTACTTGGCCCTGCTCAGGCTTTGAGAAGTCTATCGTTCCATTTAAACAAATATTTAGTAAGCACCTATGATGTGTGAGACCATGATTGCATCATGTTAAGTTTTGGAATCTACAACCCAAACATGTTGGGAAGAGTTGGGAAAGGAACCAAAAGCAGTATCAAAAGTTGATAGCCTCCCTCCTCACAAAGCTGCACAGAAATGAAATCCATCAACATCCTTTGCCATTGTAGATGGTCACCACAGACTATGGATCTTTGGCTCATCATGTGGAAGAGTTGAAAGAAATGAATGGATATTCTCATTTTATGATTGAGGAAATAATGGTCTAGAGCAGAGCTTCTTAAACTTTTCCACTTGTGACTCCTTTTTTGCTCAAGAAATTTTTATGTGACTTGAATATATAGGTACACAAAATAGGCATATAAATCAAACATTTACTGATAATAAATCATATTTTCATTACCCCTAGATTCAATTTAAGAAAAACCTATATAGAATTAAAAACCATAGTTTAAGAAGCTTATTAGAGTCAGTGACTTGTCCAAAATCTCATAGGGAGTAAGTGGGCAGCTAGATGGCTCCATGGATGGCAGATGGGGGCTGAATTCAAATTTGTCTGACCTCAAGCAAGTCCTTAACCCTATTTGCCTCAATTTCCCCATTTGTAAAATTAAATGCAGAAGGCAGTATTGCTGCCAAGAAAATCCCAAATGGAGTCACAGAATTACAGATAATGAATAACAGATAAGTAAGCAGCAGAGCCAGATGTGATTGAAGGGCTGTCTACAAGGTTGACTTTTAGCTTTAATATATATATGTGTGTATATATATGTATATATATATATATATATAGTTAATTTTGTATAGGAACTAATAGTTCATATTTACACAGTGCTTTATGGTATATAAAGCATCATAGAAACATGATTTCATTTGATCCTCAAAACAACACATGATGTTAGTGCTATTATCATCCCCATTTCTCAGATAAGGAGAGTGATGCTCAATGAAGAACAAGGCTTTGCACAAGATTCCATAATCAAAGAGCATTAGAGATGGGATTAAACTCATATCTTTCTGACTCCAATCCAGCACTCTTCCATTACATAATTTGCCTTTCTCCTGGAGGCATTCTCATAAGTCACCAGATATCTGAATATGATCATTCATTTTATGTGAATATATTTGAATAGTTTTTTTTAAATTTTCAGAGTACTTATTTTTCAATAATCTTGGGGGTAGGTGGGCATTTATTATTATTATAAAGCAGGAAATTGGGGCTAAGACTAAATGCTTTATCTAAGATCACATTTGGCTAGTATGGTGTAGTAAGAAGTTCCCAGCTCCAGGCATTTTCCCTAACTGTTCCCTTATGACTAGAATGCTTTCCCTCCTTATCTCTACCACTCAGATAAAATCTACAAGAAGCCTTTCCTGATTCCCTCAGTGCTAGTATCTCTGCTGTGCTGAATATCTCCAATTAATCTTGCCTACATCTTGTACATACATAGTTGTTTACATGTTATCTTATTAGATTTAGAAAGTAGGGAATGGTCTTTTTTATCTTTCTTTCTATCCTTAGTAGTTGGCACTCAATGTTTATTGACTGGGAGTCATAAGGTCTTGTTCCTAATCCCACCTGTGACACACATTCATTTTCTAAAAGTTGTAAGACTCAGTTTTTTCATCTGGAGAATGGGGATGATACTTACTTATATTATCTCTCTTGCGTGACTGTTAGGAGGAATGGAAATCTTGAAGTATAACACAAATGTGAGTTATGATTTCAGATGGCAGGAGTTGGGTTGAGAACCCAGGTCTTGTTACTTCAGATCCAGTGCTCTTTACACATTACTCCACACTCAACAAGAAACAAATTAGCCTTGGCAGCATCTGGCAGGATCCCAAATTGACTTCACTTCTTAGGTACATGTGGTTTTCTTCAGTATTTCAAGGGCATGTCTGCTCCAGATAATTCAACTCAACAAACATTTATTCCATTCTCAGATTGTGCAAGACACTGGGTTGGATATTAGACACACACAGATATAATAAAATCAAATAAAAATAGAGTTAATATTTATAGAATACTTTCAGGTTTACGAAGTGCTTTACACATTTCTCATTTGATACTCACAAGAATCCTGGGTGGTAGATGTTATTATTATCCCCATTTTACAGAAGAGGAAACGAAACAGATGTGAACTAGGCATATTTCTCTTGGTCATTAAATTTTTGTCTTGTAAAAATTAAGTGACTTGCCCAAGATCACATAGCTAGTAAGTATCCAAGGCTGAATTTGAATTCAGATCTTCTTGATTCAGTGCTCTATCCACTGTATCACCTGAATAACCAGGGTTTTTTTGTTTGTTTGTTTGTTGTTTTTGCTAAGGCAATTGGGGTTAAGTGACTTCTCCAGTGTTACACAATAACCAGTTTTTTGGGTTTTTTTTTTTTTTTTTTTTGGGTTTTTTTTTGAGGCAATTGGGATTAAGTGACTTGCCCAGGGTCACACAGCTAGGAAGTGTTAAGTGTCTGAGATCACATTTGAACTCAGGTCTTCCTGATTTCAGGGCTGGTGCTCTATCCACTGTGCCACCTATGGCACACCCAATGTGCCACATCCATATGTGCCACCTATGCTGCCCCAATAACCAGTTTTTAATTATTTAATATTTTTATTTTTCCTCAGTTACATTTAAAACTTGTTTTTTGCATTTATTTTTTAAAACTTTGAGTTCTAGATTTTCTTTTTTATCCCCATTCCCACCCATTAAGAAAGCACATGTAAAACTTTCTAGCTATCCACTCTTAAGTAACTATCAGTTTCACACAATGATCACTGGAAAGACTTCAGGACAAGAGAGAGAAGTTTGTCTTATTTCTAATAATAATAATAAATACTTTAAAATTTGCAAGACTCATCATCTATTATCTTTTAGGCAAAACCTTCATAAACTGTGAGTCACAATCCTTTCTGGGGCAGAATAACTGAATGTGGTGGCGGCAAAAAAATTTAGCAACAATAAAAGATATCAAATATTCTGCTAAGATTAAATTCTTTATGTAAAAATAAACAAACAATCCTCATTAGTATGCAAATTAGTTTTATTTTTAATAAATGGTAAAATTATATGTATATCAAATAAAAATTAAATGCAAATAAAATAAAATTTATTATCAGCCAATGTTTGATTTGTATACCTATTTTATATGCTTATATACAAGGAATCACATAAAAATTTCTCAGGCAAAAAGGAGTCACAAGTGAAAAGAAGCCCTGTTTTATTTATTTATTTATTTATTTATTAATTATTTTTTTAAGTAAAGCTTTTTATTTGCAAAACATATGTATGGGTAATTTTTCAACATTGACCCTTGCAAAACTTTCTGTTACAAATTTCCCCCCTCAACCCCCACCCCTCCCCTAGATGGCAGGAAGTCTAACACATGTTAATTATATTAAAATACTTGATAAATCGAATATGTGTATACATATTTTTACAGTTATCTTGCTGTGCAAGAAAAGTCAGATATACAAGAAAAAAATATCTGAAAAGGGAAACATAATGCAAGCAAACATCAATAGAGAGCATGATCACTCAGTTCCCATAGTCTTCTGTCTGGGTGTATATGGCTCTCTTCATTACTGACCAATTGGAACTGGTTTGAAACATTTCATTGTTGAAGACAGCCATGTCCATCAGAATTGATCATCATATAGTCTTGTTGCCATGTACAATGATCTCCTAGTTCTGCTCGTTTCACTCAGCATCAGTTCATGCCAGTCTCTCCAGGCCTCTCTGAAATCATCCTGCTGGTATTTTCTTACAGAGCAATTATGTTCCATGACATTCATATACCATAATTTATCCAGCCATTCTCCAATTGATGGGCATCCATTCAGTTTCCAGTTTGTAGCCACTACAAAAAGGGCTGCCACAAACATTTTTCCACATGTGGGTCCTTTCCTTCCTTTAAGATCTCTTTGGGATATAAGATCAATAGAAAGACTGCTAGGTCAAAGGGTATGCACAGTTTGATAACTCTTTGAGCATAGCTCCAAATTGCTCTCTAGAATGGTTGGATCTGTTCACAGCTCCACCAACAATGTGTCAGTGTCCCAGTATTCCCACATCCCTTCCAACATTCCTCATTATCTTTTCCTGTTGTCTTAGCCAATCATACAGGTGTGTAGTGGTATCTCAGAGTTGTCTTAATTTGCATTTCTCTGATCAATAGTGATTTGGAGCACCTTTTCATATGACTAGAAATAGTTTTAATTTCATCATGTGAAAATTGTCTGTTCATATCCTTTGACCATTTATCTATTGGAGAGTAGCTTGAATTTTTATAAATATGAGACAATTCTCTATATATTTTAGAAATGAGGCCTTTATCAGAACCCTTAATGTAAAGATGGTTTCCCAATTTATTGCTTCCCTCCTAATCTTGTCTGCATTAGTTTTGTTTGTACAATTTTTTTTTTAACTTAATAGAGTCAAAATTATCTGTCTGGTGTTCAATTAAGAGTTCCAGTTCAAGAAGCCCTGGTTTAGACAAGTCTCACTTGTCTAGTTGTTATAGCATTGTGACTCTATTTTCCTGGTCATGGCAACATATGAACAAAGAAAAATACAAAATATATCTTAATCTTGTGCAGCCCACTTCTATTCTATATTGAAAAAGGGGAACTTGAGACCTGAGAATTATGGAAAAAGGGACAGAAAGTATACACAATCTGAACATTTAAAAACATTAACTGAACTTCCCATTGTGCCTACAGTCTATTGATAAAGCAGAGATGGATGATGAATTAGCCCCAAAGCTGATTAGGAACAAGCTCACACACTAATGTATTGTTATGGCATATGAATGTAATAGATTATTTTTCTATAAGAAATGGTGAGCAGGCCGATTTCAGAAAAGTCTAGAAAGATTTACATGAACTGATGCTAAGTAAAGTGAGCAGAACATTGTACACAATAACAAGAAGATTATATAATTATCAACTATGATAGACTTGGCTGTTTTTAACAATGAGGTGATTAAAGGCAACTATGACAGATTTGTTTTGGAAAGTGTCATCTGCATCCATAGAGAGAAATACGGAGACTGAATGTGAATGGAAGCAGTCACCTTTTTTTTGTTGTTGTTTCTTTGCTTTTTCTTTCTCGTGGTTTTCTTTTTCCCTTTTGATCTGATTATTTTTGTGCAACATGATGAATATGGAAATATGCTTAGAAGAATTGCATATGTTTAACTTCTATTGGATTGCTTGTTGTCTTGGGGAGAAGTGGAGGAAGAAAGGAAGAGAAAAATTTGAAACACAAGGTTTTTCAAAGGTGAATGTTGAAAACTATTTTTGCATGTATTTGGAAAAATAAAATACTATTAAAATTTTATAATTTTATAAATTATATAATTTATATATATATATATATAATGGAATATATATATTCCATTGTGAAATATATTTTTCACAAAATCATGTCACCTTTGTCTGTCTCAGTTTCCTCATCTGTAAAATGGAGATGATAATAATGACACCTTGTTCCAAAGATTGATGTAAAGATGAGAGAATATGTTTGTTATTAAGTAAAATTAATCAATATATCAACTGACGAGAGTACATGAAGTATTCCATACCCAAAGCCTTCCACCTCTAAGAAGGAAGGAATGTTTATTTTCTTATCTTTTAGGGGGAAGTCAGGTAAATATAATTACATAGTATTCAATTAAATTTTTTTCTGTTGTGTCCATTTACATTATTTTAGTCATTGTATATATTGCTTTCTTGATTCTGCTTGCTTTACTTTTCATCAGGTCATAAAAAACATACTTTTTTCTGAATTTTTCATATTCATCATTTCTTCATGTATCACAATGTTTGCCTTTTTGCAATGAATGGATATAGTTTTCAGTTCTTTGTTACAAACAGTATCTTGCATTAGTATCCATAAAATTGTAAAAGCATCAAGGAAAACCTCCAATAATGGATGATGATGATCTCCGGAGAACTAAAGAAAAAATTGTGGGCAAGAATCACACAGGATAAAGAGATGTGGATAGGTTGCAATCTATATAAGTGGAGGGAATAACTACCTTGAGTCTATCACAATTCGTTGAGATATATGTCAGGCACCAAGAAAACAAAGATAGAAGTGACATAGAATGTTCTCTAAAGACCTTACAATCTAATGAAATTATCAAAAATATCTCAAGGAAAAAGAAATATTTGTCCTCTGTTTCTACTTTTATGTCTGCAAAGAGGATCCCTTCTTTTTTATTGTTTCTGAATGATATAGTTTCAGGTGGTATTCTTAGATGATAGAATAAACTTAATTATTTTTGGTTTTGGATTCCTCCAAGCTATGGTGTGTTCTTCAGAAAAGAAAAACTTTTGGTATTATATTGTTTTTTATTGGTATTATAATGATGATAAATAATAATGATGATAATAATCTGTCATCTATAGAGTATTTTAAGATTTCTTAAATCCTTTATGTACACTATCTTATTTGACCCCACAAAATTCCAAAAAGTAGATATAGTGTTTATTATCACCTCCATTTTATAAATGAAAAAAATGAGGGGAAACAGTCACAGAACTGCTAAATATAATTATTACAGATAAAATTTGAGTTCAAAATATTCTTGCTTTTTAGTCCAAACCAGAAGAATATTTTGGCAGATATTTACACACACATACATACACACACATGTATGTATATATATACACGCATCATATTTATACCTGTATGTATTCATATGACATATGCATATGTGCATAGGTGTGTATATATGTATACATATGTGTATGTGTGTGTATATATATATATATATATATGTATATATATATATATATATATGTATATTTTTATGTATGCAGTTACTGTCCACCACACTGCGATCCACCATCATACCAAGCAGATAGTGGAAGAGTAGAAGATGGAGAAGGTATGATCATGGTGTGATGGAGAGAATAGTTGAAATGAATATTGACTTTACAGATGGGACGTCTAAAGAGCTTTAAACTGCTGTGTTCCAGGTTCACACCTCCTATGGAGTTGGAGAGGGAGCTAGATGAAGAAGTAGGAGTCAAGATGTACTTGCAAAGCCTGATGAGACACGATATACCTAGAGCCAAAGGGCATAATCCAAACCAAGATCCAAGCAGGTAAATAGAAGATGAGGTTGAAGTAAAAGTCAGTTCACAAAGGCAGCTTTGAAGAGGCAAAGGCTCCAGGTTGAAAATGGAATCCAAGACTAACAAGTCATAACCAAATTAGAAGCAGGTAAACAGAAAGCCAGGCCAAGGTCAAAGTCAGGAGTTCCTAAAAGCAACTGGTCCAGAGAGCTGAGCAGGAAACTGGGAAGTGAGTTAGAGAGCAAAATCTTCCAGAACTGGCTTAGGTTTATAATAAACAAAGTCAAGAAAATACCAGAGGGAGTAAACAAGAAGTGCTTGTGACTGACGGTTTGTCTTACATGAGAAATTACTCGATCAATCAATCAAAAGTATTTGTTAAATATTTACTATGTGGAAGACACAAGGCTAGACTCTAAAGATAGAATACAAAAATGGAACAATCTCTGCCTCCAAGGAAAATTAGCTAATTTCAGCATCCTTTTAAGGCAGCCACATGCTGTCCATAAACTAGGCATATTCCTCATGCTCATTGAGTTGTAGTCTTGTAATTGCTGTCCCAGATATTGTGTGATCCTAGGACAAGTCATTTAAAATATGAGTCTCAGTTTCTTTATCTGTAAAATGAAGAGTTGGGAACATATGATCTTTAAGGTCCTTTGCGTACAAGGTCTAAAGAAAGAAGAATTATTTAACTACATTTAAAAATAATATTTCATTTTCTTCTAGTTACTTGCAAAGACAATTTTTAACATACATTTTTAAAAATTTTGAGTTTCAAATTTTCTCTCTTCCTCCCTCGCTTTCTCCCTCCTTGAAGCATGACAAAATACAGAGAATGAAAAATAGTATACTTTAATCTGTACTCAGATTCTATCAGTTCTTTCTCTTGAAGTGGATAACATTTTCCATCATGAGTCCTTTAGAATTGTCTTGGATCATTGTATGGCTGAGAATATCTAAGTCACTTACAGTTGATCATTGTACAGTATTGCTAGTACCATGTGCAATGTTCTCCTAGTTCTGCTCAATTTACTTTGCATCACTTCGTATAAGTCTTTTCAGGTTTTTCTGAAATCAGCCTAATTGTTTCTTATAGCACAGTAATATTTCATTAATAATTTACAACTTGTTTAGCCATTCCTTAATTGATGGGCATCCTCTCAATTTCCAGGTTTTTACTACTACAAAAAAAATCTAGCTTTATTTTATAGGACATTAGTTTAAATGGAATTAGAAAAGAAGATATTGACCTTGTTGGTCAATTTACTAGATTCTATACATGTTGTCTTTCCCCAGTAGAATGTAAGCTCATCATGGTCAAAGGCTGTTTCATGATTGTCCTTGAATTCCAGGTACCTATAACAGTGCTGGTACATAGTAGTCAATTAATATTTGTCAAATTGAGTTGTTGGCTGAGATAAAAATTTCCCAACCTCTTCTCAAAGAATCCATTACAAGCTCTGTAATCTTATAGCTAATTGCACAGGGGAAGAAACTGAGTTTTGAAGAGCTGAAGTCACAAAGCTAATAAGGGGCAAAGCTGAGATTCTAGATCCAGAGTCCTTGCATCCTCCACCCATGTGAACTTTGCTCTTCTTGCAAAAGACCTTTGTCTGAATAGTACAAAAACACTTTCTGGAAGTGTGGTTAGGAGCAGGATGAGGGAATGTTACCCCCTCCCCCAAGTGCTCCAAATTGAGTACAGTTGGAGTGTTTTTTTTTTAATGAAAAGCCCATCCCGAAGATCAAATATTATTAATATCTCTAAAATGTTTTGTTTTCAGACCTGGCCTCTCAGCACCACTTCATTTGGCCAGCAAATTTCCAAAACAATTAAGGCTCCCAGGATCCCCATTCAATCCTCAGATGTGCAGAGGGCATTGGGAGGTGGGCCTGAGCTCCAGTTGGCTTCAGGAATTTGAGAATTTATGATGCACAGCATAATCCAATACCTCTGTTTTCAATAATTAACCTCACACTGCACCAAGGGGTTCAAAATGTGAAAAGAATCCCCAAACAGCAAAAGAATTAGGGTCACAAAGTCCCAGAAGGCATAAAATACAAAGGATTTAAAGCTAAGGGGGACATGAATTAGTTTTTAGGAAAAATTGCAAGAGATTGTAAAGATCATTTATCTTACCCTCTGTCTCCTTTTAAGATTGGGAATCAAGGGCCAGAAAGGCAGAGAAGTTAGCCTAAGTGCATATGAACCTTGGGAACTAGACTTAGGATACATGTCTTTTGGGTTGCCGTAATTCTGTTCCTTGTCAGTCAAAGTTCATATGGACCTTGGGACAATTGGACCTAGGATACAAGTCTTCTGAGTTGCCATAATACTGTTCCTTGCCATCTACTGTGAAGGGAAGGAAGGTTTCCAGATTGCTTAGGGTAGAGAACTGTATAGTGTCAGTGATTCTTTCACATATGGTGAATTGACACATCTCCCAAAGAAAGAGTCCCAAGCAGACAGCATCACTCCAAGATTCTCAAATCAGTGACAGATCAGAATGCCTGCTGGAGGTCTTCTGTTAGCAGCCTCTTGTATGTCTGCCTGAGCCCTGCCATCATCACCAGCTCACATCTGATCTCTAGATGATATCTTCTTTTTTTGTTTTCTTAATGTTGTCACTTTTTTGTTTCGGTGTAAACAAATCTTTTCTACTTTAAAAAAATTACAAAAAAATCTTAACAAAAACCTTAACTAAATGAAAGATGGAATTCAATTGAAATATGGTTAGGATTTTTCAGAGTGGACTAGAGTAAAGAAGAGATATGATCGGGGCAGCTAGGTGGCACAGTGGATAGAGCACCAGTCCTGAAGTCAGGAAGACCTGAGTTCAAATCTGTCTCAGACACTTAACATTCCCTAGCTGTGTGACCCTGGGCAAGTCACTTAACCTCAACTGCCTCAGCAAAAAGAAAAAGAAGAAGAAGAGATATTATCACATTAGCCAAGAGCTTCAGGGGGAATTCAAGGTACCCCTAGAGTCTAGATGTATATTGATGGCAACAAGTCTACTTGTCCCCACTCAGTAAAATCTGGAGCAAAAGGTTCTTTGACAGGCATAAACAAAGGGCTAACTTTGTTCATCGGATAACCAAGGATCTATTCTGGGCCCAGAGCTGTTTAATATTTTGATCAATGATGACAAAGGAACAGATGGCATACTGCCATCATCAATGTCAGAAACAAAGTTGGAAAGGGTAGATAATCCAGTGGATGACAGAATCAGGATCCAAAAAGATCTTGCCACAAATTGCCTTCAAATTGTAAAAATCAGTATCTACAAAGAGCAATAAAACAATATGCCTGTTATATGATATACAATATATATAAAATTGTACATAATGTATAATATAAGTTTTTTTTTAAGTTTTGCAAAACCCTTGAAAATTGTTCTCATTTAATCCTTACAACAAGAAAGTAGGTGGTATTGATATCCCCATTTGATCAAAGACGGAAACTGAGACATTCTGAAATTAAGTGACTTACCCACTCAGCTGGTGAGTATCTGAAGCAAGATTCATGTCTTACTGAACCTTCCTTCCAATAGCTTATATACTATGCCACACAAAGAAAGGAGGAAGGAACACAAGACAAATGTCCCTCTGTCCTATTGGCTAGTTCAACTCTGAATCCCAAGAAAGCCCTTGGTTTTATAGCCTGGTTCAATTGCAAGAGTGACTACTGCCTGGCTGAGGGCATACTGCCAACTCAGCCACTCAGAGACCAGAAAGAAAAACATTTTAGAAGCCAATGAGGAATGCCAGTTCATTCCACAGAATTAGGGGAGAGGGGCTAATCTGGGGTCCTCAGAATTCCCCTCATTTCTTGCCTTGCTCATAACAGTCAATTCAATTCAATTTAATGAGCATTCATTAGACACCAACTCAAGGCCATAAAGTGACACCACATTTAACTCTAGAATCAGGTAGACCATAGTTCAAATCCTCCATATGACATTTATTATCTTTGTGACTTCTTTTGGCCTCAGTTCTCTCACCTATAAAATGAGAGAGTTTGACAAGATGATCTGAGATTCTCTACAGTTATAAAAGTAATCGTTAATATTTATTCAACACTTGAAAGCTTGCAAAATCCTTACAATATATTATCTCATTTACTTCTCACAAAAACTCTATGAGGGAATTATAATCTCCATTTTATAGTGACAGACTTGCCCAGTTTTCTGAGGCAGAATTCAAACTCAAGTCTTCCTGACTTACCATGTACTATCTCTTCACCATGCCACTTAGTTACCAAGTGCTGGTTTCTTTTATTGCATTTTTGTGCCCCCCATTTACTAAAATGCCTGTCATAATTTCTGAGTAATTAAATTATTTGATAATTCCAGAATTTTAATAAAAGAGCAGTCATTTGGCCATCTTTCTCTTAAACCAAAGACAATCATGGCAGGGTCTCACAGCTTATATACCTGTTCAAAGAGAGGTGTTCCCAAGGGTGGCAATCAACTCTTATTGGTTAACAATTAATGTGAGAATGAATATTCTAATAAAAGGTGAGCTCACTCCAATGAGGTGCTGAGAATGAGATCATGTTATGATCTCTTGAACAGAGATTATCGCTATACTCAGCTTTGGGCAATCTAGACAAAGAATCTATATCCCCAACCTAAGTCTGAGCTAGAGAGGTGGAGTAGCAATACCCATAATGAGGAGAATGTTAATTCTATCTTCCATCAACCCTCTCCTTTTGAGACTGAACAAAGAAATAGGGCATAGAAAAGAAGCTTGGGTCTCTCTTATTTTAATAATTGACTATTAATATGAGAGAGAAATAATCATTTCTCCCAATTGGTGGGTTGGTGGTTGAATATATACAGTTTTAGAGCTGCAGCATGGCAATTTAGATAGAAGACTGATCATGGCATCAAAGAAATGAGATACTGGGCAAGTCACTTAACTTTGTTGTGTTTCAGGCAGCTCTCTAAAACTATCAGTGGAAGAAGTTTAGAGTTTCCATGTTGGGAATTCCCAACCCCCATAAAATAAGTACACTACATGTATCCTCCCCACCAATAAGTAGAGAGCATATAATCAATTTAGCTACCCAAGGAGAAGCAGTGTGGCAAGTGGAAAGAATGTTGCTTCTTCTAGAGTTAGAAAACTAGGTTCAAATTCACTCTGTGATGTTACTTGTTCAAGTCATGTAACTTGACCAAATCTCCTCTGGGACCTCCTCTGACCTATAAAATGATGGTATTGGACAAAATGGTCTTTAGGTCCCTCCTAGATTGATGACCTTATTTTCTTTGGGGAGATGTGAGTTATAAATGGAGAATGGGAGTCCAAGAAATGGCAAGTGATCTGTTCAGGGTGGCAAACTAATTGGCAGCAAAGCCAGATGTAAGATTCAGTTCTCCTGACTAATAACTAATTGTCCCCTGATCTCCCACAAAGGCTCCTTAAGTATATCTGCCATGGCCAGTCCCCGATTCCCACAGGCAAACAGGGCCAAAAGCGGGGAATGCATGTGGAGAGGAATCCCATGAGTCTGTAAAGATTGATTGGAGGCTGAAGGCAGGGTCAGAATAGAGCCAAAGGTGGGGCTGAGGTCCTGGGAAAGTTTTACTGATTTGGGAAAATGAGACAGTAGAGAACTAGAAGTCACTGCTGCATCCCCAGAAAAACTCTGAAGAGCCAGGATTGAAGAGCACTGGCCAGAAATGCAAGCCAACATTTTTCCATAGTCCTGGGGAACAACCTGTGTTTAATGTGGTTTTCTTGGGTGGGGAGGAAACCGAATCAACTGGTTGTTGATGGAAACTCTGCCTAGTGATCAGGCATCAAAGGAATTTATCCAATTTATTTTGTGGAGAGAGTTGCCTGCAGCCAAGGGAAGGAATGACCTCCTCTGAGAAGCAGGGTGGTAGAATGGAAAGAGCAGTGGTCTTCAAGGCAGAAGACTCAGGTTTGAGTTCCCATATTTACTAGCTGTGTGACCATGGCCAAGTTATATAACCTCTCTGAGCCTCGTTTGCCTCATGGGTAAAGTGGAATAATAATTCCATTACTTCCTAAATCACAGAAAAAGTGGGAAAAAACTACTTTGTCCACTGTGATGTGCAGGTAAATATTTAATAAGTAGTTTTGCTGAGGGAAAAGTACATATTTTTAAGTTTAATTTTTATCACTACTGTTTTCTCTATCAATTTCTTAAGTCTAGGCAATCAGTGAAATAACCCAAGCCCTAATTTGTAGTATTTGCCAAATTCCATAGTGTAAAAGTGTAAAGGAGCAAGTAGGTGATGCTGTGGATAAGGTAGTGGGCTTGGAATGAAGAAAACATCTTCATGAATTCAAATCTAGCCTCAGACACTTCCTAGCTGTGTGACCATGGGTAAGTCATATAACGCTTTTTGCCTCAATTTCCTCATTTGTCAAATGAGCTGGAGAAGAAATGGCCAACTATTCCAGTATCTCTGCAAAGAAAATCTCAAATAGGATCGTGGAAGGATGAAAAATGACTCAAGGGCAAAAGTGTATAATGGCTCATGCTGAAAATTTAACAATTGCACCAGCCTGAGGTGGGAGTCTGTTCAACATACCTCTAAATTTAATTGTGTCCCTGACCAATCTCATGAGTCTCCCCACCTCTCCCAATAAACTCATTGAGAGTACAGGGCAAGAGAGTTGCTGTGGCATCTCCAAGGGCCAATTAGCCTAAAGGCCTTACTTTTTTTGAACTTTCCTTCTACTAGCAAGTTTATTGCCATGTTCCCAGTAGTAGACTTAAAACCTAGGTGTTGTCTCCTATGTTTCACTTTCTCAGTTCCCCAAGCAATATGCTGCTAAATCTGCTGACTTTACCTTTCTAAAAGCTAGCAAAGGAACATAAGCTCTGTCAATGAGCTTGTAAATAAATCCTAGGGGAAGACCATCTCTAGTCATCCTGATCTATATCTTGTCACTAGACCCAGATGACTCTGGAGGAAATAGTGAGACTGGTGACTTTGCACAGTCCTTTCTCACTTAAATCCAATTAACTTGCATGTCATGATATCACCTCCCTGATGTCATGGTCGTCTTTGAGAATTAAGGACAAAAAACCACACTGGGGACTCAACTGGAACTGCTCAGTTGGGTAACACAGTTCTCCTCTTCTTCTTTTCTTTCTACTTTCCCTTCCCTTATGTATCATACCCTTACCTGTGGGTGCTCTGCCCAAAGGAATATAAATTTTGACTGCTGAAGCCTCACAAGATATCTTGAGATTTGTGGACTAGGACCTTGCCTTAAACCTAAATTACTCTGGCTCTCACTGACTGGCCAACCATAAGTCTCAGGTCAAGCCCCACTTGGTCTTTGGGCCCTGATTGGCTCAAAGTGAATGTAAATAAGCAATTGTTTCTGTGTTGGTCAGAAATCTTGAGGGTCATCTCCTCCTAAATTGACATTTTTTGACTAAGTAAAAGACTTATTTTTGCTTTACTTGCTACCTATCTTAATCACTGACTGGGCTTTGCCTCAGTCAAACCTAGATCTGTTGAAGACCTTAGCTTTAAAAGGTCAAGGTCTCCCACTGCATCCAGAGCCTTCTCCAGTCTTCCTGATTTATATATGATTACTGGATCCAGATGGCTCTGGAGGGAAAATGAGGCAGGTGATCTTGCACAGCTCTCCCTCACTTAAATCCAATTCACTTGCATGTCATGGCATTATCTCCCTGATGTCATGGTCCTCTTCTAAAACAAAAGACAAACAACAATAAATCCTAGGGAGTACCCTGAGACACAGACAGATTAAGTACTTAGCTAGAGTCACACAGCTAGTAAGTATTTAACTTTTTAAGTGGGATTTAAACTGAGATCTGCTTGCCTGGTGGTCCAGCATGCTTTCCACTATACCATGCTGTCTCTCCAAATAACAACATATGTTCAGATATAAAAGAAACATTAGAAAGAAAATTAGGTGAATGAATTATTTCTTCTAAATAAATGATTGTTGACTTAGAAGAAAGGAATTCCATGAATCCAAGTGATTATAACAAACTCAGAGCAGAATTCACTCCTGGCTCCTTAGCCAGAATTTCAAAGCCTGGGGGTTAGAATCTTACAGGTTGAACAGTCCCAGGTTTTGAGACTGCCCCACCTCCAATCTTCCACATTTTTCTAAGGTCCCACTGCAGCTAACTTCATTATGTATTTAAAGATTCAAGCTTTTACTGAGCCTCTTCCCAGAACCCAGGTCCTGTCAGAGGTAGCAAGAGATCCCAACTCTTCTCAATTTTTAACGAACAAAACCAAGCATCCACCTTGCCAATCTGCTGCCTGAAAATGCAGAATTATCTTCTCCCTGCCCTTCCCCTAAATTCACATGCCAAGAAGTTCTGCCCTCATTTTAATTCCCAAGCATAGCATATTTGATCTTCTCAATTCTCTAATCACGGACCAAATAAAGTTGAATTCACTTCAAAGTCAAGGCTGAAAATCCATCTGCATTTCCTTCCCAGATTGCACCTTTTTTTCCTGAGTATGCAACTAGAGGGTTCTAGGCCAGGGGACAAAAACTGTGAGACTGGAAGGGTTGTATTTAAAATACCGCTACTATCACCACCACCAAAACGCAGAGTCTTTACACTATTGGACTAATTATGGGCTCTGTAGGGTCAATTACTTTAAGCTGTCAGCAATATGAATCTTTTCCAGTAAGAATAACTCACTTTACAGCATCATGACTCCCCTCCCACTCCCACAACCCACCAACTTCCACCCACAACTAAAGCAGAATGAAGTCTGGAGTCTCTGGATCTGCTTTCAAACACCTTAACACCACTCCCCCAGACCCTTTGATTTTCCTGAATTCAGCATTTCCCCTCTGCTTTGCCTCTCCTGTGTTCATCATTTGCATGGCAAAAGGTCTAAAAGGTTAAAAGAAACTTCCTAAACTACCATTTGTGAGTACAAGGAAATATGAAATCATAAACAGAGGATTGATGAACTGGAAAAGAAGAATCCATTATTCTCTGAGATGTCTCTTTAACCACAGCCCCTGTTGAAGGTAACATTCTTTAATGAGGAAGCTTTCTCAAATATGAAACGGCACTTTCTCTACAATTTACAACAGGGGCACTGAGAGATTAGATGACTTGCCCAGAATCACACAATCAATATGATGGGACTTGAATCCAGGTCTTTCTAGCTCTGCAACCAACTCTTTATCTACTTACCAAGTTACCTTTCACAATCACACAACAAGAGTCAGAAAATCTTTTTATTTATTTTTTATTTTTTTTAATTTATTTTTTTATTAAAGCTTTTTATTTGTATAACATATGTATGGGTAGTTCCCCAGCATTGATCTTTACAAAGCTTTCCATTCCAAATTTTACCCCCAGTCCCCTCCCCTCCCCTAGATGGCAGGAAGTCCACTACATGTCAATAATGTTGAAATACTTGACAAGTTATGCAAGAAAAATCCTATCTACAAGAAAAAAAGAAAATCAGAGAAAGGCAACACAATGCAAGCAAATATCAATAGAGATCATGAAAATGTTATGTTGTGGTCCATATTTCATTTCCCCCTCTCTGGGGGTATATGGTTTTCTTCAGTGAACAATTGGAACTGGTTTGAGACAATTCTTTGTTTCAGAGAGCTATGTCCATCAGAATCGATCATCATGTAATATTATTGTTGCTGTGTATAATGATTTCCTGGTTCTGCTCGTTTCACTCAGCATCAGTTCATGCAAGTCTCTCCAGGCCTCTCTGACATCGTCCTGCTGGTCGTTTCTTACAGAGCAATAATATTCCATAACATTCATATACCATAATTTATTCAGCCACTCTCCAATTGATGGGCATCTATTCAGTTTCCAGTTTCTAGCCACTACAAAAAGGGCTGCCACAAACATTCTTGCACATGTGGGACCCTTTCCTTCCTTTATGATTTCTTTGGGATATAGGCCCAATAGAAACACTGCTGGGTCAAAGGGTATGCACAGTTTGACAACTTTTTGAGCATAGCTCCAAATTGCTCTCCAGAATGGTTGGATCCGTTCACAGTTCCACCAACAATGTATTAGTGTCCCAATTTTCCCACATCCCCTCCAACATTCATCGTTATTTTTTCTTGTCATTTTAGCCAATCTGACAGGTGTGTAGTGGTACCTCAGGGTTGTCTTAATTTGCATTTCTCTGATCATTAGTGATTTGGAGCAACTTTTCATATGACTAGAGATGGTTTTAATTTCATCATCTGAAAAATGTCTGTTCATATCCCTTGACCACCTATCTATTGAAGACTCGCTTGAATTCTTATATATATGAGACAATTCTCTATATATTTTAGAAATGAGGCCTTTATCAGAACCATTAGGTGTAAAGATGATTTCCCAATTTGATGCTTCCCTCCTAATCTTGTCTGCATTTGTTTTATTTGTACAGAAAATTTTTAACTTAATATAATCAAAATTATCCATCTGCTGTACAATTAGGAGTTCCAGATCTTCTTTGGACACAAATTTATTCCATCTCCACAGGTCTGAGAGATAAACTATATTACGTTCCTCTAACTTGCTTACAAAGTCCCTCTTTATATCTAGATCATGAACCCATTTAGATCTTATCTTGGTATGTGGTGTTAGGTATGGGTCAAGCCCTAATTTCTTCCACACTAGTTTCCAATTTTCCCAGCAGTTTTTGCCAAATAGTGAATATTTATCCCAAAAGCTGGGGTCTTTGGGTTTATCGAACACTAGATTGTTAAGGTTATTGCCTAGATGGTCCTGATGACCTATCCTGTGCCACTGATCGACTGCTCTATTTCTTAGCCAGTACCAAACGGTTTTGATGACCACTGCTTTATAATATAGTTTTAGATCTGGTACAGCAAGGCCACCTTCCATCTGCCTTTTTTTTTCATTAATCCCCTTGAAATCCTTGACCTTTTGTTCTAGATCTGTAAAATAATTTCTTGGGAGTTTGATTGGTATGGCACTAAATAAGTAGATTAGTTTGGGTAGTATTGTCATTTTTATTATGTTCGCTCTGCCTACCCATGAGCACTTAATATTTTTCCAATTGATTAGGTCTGATTTTATTTATGTGGAAAGTGTTTTGTAGTTTAGTTCATCTAGTTTCTGACTTTTCCTTGGCAGATAGATTCCCAAATATTTTATCCTATCATCTGGTATTTGGAATGGAATTTCTTTTTGTATCTCTTGTTGAACTTTGTTGTTAATATATAAAAATGCTGATGATTGATGTGGATTAACTTTGAATCCTGCCACTTTCCTAAAGTTGTGAATTGTTTCTAGTAGTTTTTTAGTTGAGTCTCTAGGGTTCTCTAAGTATACCATCATGTCATCTGCAAAGAGTGATAATTTGGTTTCTTCATTACCTACTCTGATTCCTTTTATCTCTTTTTCTTCTCTTATTGCTAAAGCTAACATTTCTAATACAATGTTAAATAATAATGGTGACAGTGAGCAGCCTTGTTTCACTCCTGATCTTATTGGGAATGGTTTTAGTTTGTCTCCATTACATATGATGCTTGCTGATGGTTTTAAATAGATGCTACTGATCATTTTAAGGAAAAGCCCATTTATTCCTATACTCTCTAGTGTTTTTAATAGGAAAGGGTGTTGGATTTTATCAAAGGCTTTTTCTGCATCTATGGAGATAATCATATGTTTTTTGTTAGTTTGGTTATTAATATAATTAATTATGCTGATAGTTTTCCTAATATTGAACCAGCCCTGCATCCCTGGTATAAATCCTACTTGGTCATAGTGTACTATCCTGGGGATGACTTTCTGTAATCTCATTGCTAATATCTTATTTAAAATTTTTGCATCAATATTCATTAGGGAAATTGGTCTATAGTTTTCTTTCTCTGTTTTCACCCTACCTGGTTTAGCTATCAGTACCATATTGGTCTCATAGAAGGAATTTGGCAGTATACCTTCTGTCCCTATTTTCTCAAATAGTTTGTGTAGTATTGGAATTAATTGTTCTTTGAATGTTTGGTAGAATTCACATGTAAATCCATCTGGCCCTGGAGATTTTTTCTTAGGGAGTTGGTTAATAGATTGTTCTATTTCTTTTTTCTAATATAGGGCTATTTAAATCATTTATGTCCTCTTCTGTTAACCTGGGCAATCTATATTTTTGTAGATATTCCTCCATTTCATTTAGATTATCAAAATGACTGGCATAAAGTTGGGGAAAGTAACTCCTAATTATTGCTCTAATTTCCTCTTCATTGGAGGAAAGTTCTCCCTTATCATTCTTGAGACTAACAATTTGATTTTCCTCTTTCCTTTTTCTTATCAAATTCACTAAAGGCTTATCTATTTTGTTGGTTTTTTCATGGAACCAACTCTTAGTTTTATTTATTAATTCAATAGTTTTCTTATTTTCAATTTTGTTAATTGCTCCTTTTATTTTTAGAATTTCCAATTTGGTATTTAATTGAGGGTTTTTAATTTGTTCTTTTTCTAGTTTTTTTAAATAATAAGCCCAATTCATTGATCTTTTCTTTCTCTATTTTATGCAAGTAAGCATCTAGAGATATAAAATTGCCCCTTATAACCGCTTTGGCTGTATCCCACAAATTTTGGTATGTTGTCTCCTTATTGTCATTCTCCTGGATGAAACTATTGATTGTGTGTATGATTTGCTCTTTCGCCCATTCATTCTTCAGGATTAGATTATTTAATTTCCAATTAACTTTTGGTTTATTTTCTCCTGGCCTTATATTGTATGTGATTTTTATTGTATCATGATCTGAAAAAGATGCATTTACTATTTCTACCTTTCTGCATTTGATTTTGAGGTTTTTAATGCCCTAATACATGGTCAATTTTTGTATAAGTTCCATGGACTGCTGAGAAAAAAAGTAAACTCCCTACTGTCTCCATTCAATATTCTCCATAGATCTATTATACCTAACTTTTCTTTTTTTT
>JAJPUD010000018.1:1050917-1061738 GCA_023553655.1 Myrmecobius fasciatus | reverse complement strand
ACCACAAAAGTCTTAGCCAAAGAACTGTGGAACAGTAGGAACATACATAGGAAGAAGAAAATTCAATTAAAAGTTTTAAACATAAGCAGATAAGCAATAGAGAAGGTAATAATAACTTCTAAATCAAGTAAAATAATTCTAACATCTATGAATATATATATACAGATATATATATATATAATGTACATATATCTTTCAAGATAAAGTAAGTGAATCAATATCTGATAAGGCAGAAGACCATGTATATCCTTAAAAGAACATAGAAATATAGGATGATTCTGAATATTAAAAACAGAATTGAGAATTGTGAGAGCAGAATTTTTGACCTGAACAGTAGAAATAATGGCAAAAAAAAACCCTGAATTAACATTGATAAATCTGAGAGAAAGGGAGAGGGAGAGAAAAAGAGAGAATAAATGGGAATGCAAGATTGACTATGAGAGGTAAGGAAAAATGGAGGATGACTCCTAGGCTATAAACCTGGCAGCCTGAAAGAATGGTGGTACTTTTGACATAAAAATGGAAGTTGGGGGAAGAGTGGGTTTAGGGAGTAAGATTATGAAAGATTTTGCTTTGGATGCTTTGAGTTTGAGATTTCTATTGTACATCCATGCAGAAAGCTTCAGAAAATAGTTGATGATATCAAATTAGAGCTCAAAAGAGGGAAGAGAATTGGACATGTAGAATTGAAAGGACAGAGATGGTAGTTGAATCCATGAGACCTGATGAGATCACCTAGAAATAGAAAGTAGATGGAGAGAACAGAACGAGCTGATAAGGGAATTGAAAGCACTTTAGAAAGCTTTAAGTAGCTTTTCCTCAGATAGGAAAAAAAGTAATTAAAAGTAATTCTTGCCACCCTTACCTCTTCCCATCCCCAACAGTAATTACTTCTCCTCCTTATGACTTTCCTATTTTTATTAATGGAGATCTTTGTCTTTATCCAGATTCTACACTTTAGAATTATCTTCAACTCTTACTTCCTTTTCTTGTCAATTGTTGAGTACCATTAAGTACATCTCTACAATCTCTTTCACAATCTCAACTAATTTTTAATAAAGCTTTTTATTTTCAAAACATATGCATAGGTAATTTTCAACATTCATCCTTGTTGCTAGGATTATGTTGCACACAAAAAATCAGATCAAAAAGGAAAAAAAATGAAAAAGAAAACACAATGCAATCAAATAACAAAAAAGGTGAAAATATTATGTTGTGATCCATATAACAGTCACCTTTCTGGATGCAGATGGCTCTCTTCATCACAAATCTATTAGAAGTGGCCTGAATTACTTTATTGTTGAAAAGAGCAACTGATCATATAATCTTGTTGTTGCTATGTACAATGTTCTCTTGGTTCTATTCACTTCACTTTCAGTTCATGTAAGTCTCTCCAGGCCTCTCTAAAAATCATCCTGCTGATTGTTTCTAATAGAACAATAATATTCCATAACATTCATATGCCATAACTTGTTCAGCCATTCTCCAAAAGCTGATGGACTTCCACTCAGTTTCTAGTTCCTTGCCACTATAAAGAGGGCTATTACAAACATTTTTGCTTATGGGGGTCCCTTTCCCTCCTTTATGATCTCTTTGACAAGCAGACTTAATAGAGACACTGCTGGATCAAAGGGTATGCACAGTTTGATAGCCCTTTGGGCATAATTCCAAATTGCTCTCCAGAATGATTGGATCAGTTCACAACTTTACCAACAATGTATTAGTATCCCAGTTTTCCCACATTCCCTCCAGCATTCATCATTTTCTTTTCCTATCATCTTAGACAATCTGAGAGCTGTGTTGTGACAACCTCAATTGTTGAGTCCTATTAAGTCTATCTCTACAGTCTTTCTCACAATCTCAATTGCTGAGTCATTAAGTACATCTTTACAATCTCTCACAACCACAATTGTACTTGACAATTTGGTTGCCTTAGGCAAGCAGCAGGAAACATGACTTTGAATCAACTTTGTAATTCTTGAAAAATTTTGCAAGAAGTACTAAAGACAAATTCAATTCAACTAATCAATTAGTATATTTAAAAGGTGCCTACTATATACTACGCATTGTGGGTCCAGAGGGAAAAATAAAACCATTCTTCCTCTAAAAGAGATTACATTCTATCAAAGAAACAAAACACACATGTAAGTAAATACACAAAATAAATAGAGTCTAATTTCTGTGGAGTGCACATTTAACAACTGGGGAATTAGAATAGGCCTGGTGAAGGAGGGAATGCTTGGACTGAGTTTTGAAAGATTCTAAAAGGCTGAAGTTGTTGTCATCCATCCTTCATTTTCAAGAAGGACCAGACATCCCAGGATGATGTCTTGACTCGAATGTGAACTGGAATTAAGTGAGACAGAATGGCACAAAGTCATCAGTCTCACTCCTTCCAGAGTCACTGAAGTCCAATATCAAGAAGTCCCAGTCAATGTGACTAGTGATGGCTTAGGATGAAGTGAATGATCTTGGCATTCTTGATGTCTCAGTAAGCTCTAAGTGCCTCCACGATGTCTGCTTCAACTGCTTTCATGGATGTTAGAACAAACTGTTCTCATCTGTCTGTTCTACTAGAGGAAGTCTTCACATTTTTGGAATAAATATCCCCTTACCTCACCAATGGTTTGAGGCCCATTGGTTACCCTCAACCTGGTTTAGTCTATCTGCTGAAACAGTTTTACTGAGATGTGGCTGCTTTACACGATATATGAGAGATATGGGATGTTCTGGGAGGACCAGAACCCTCTGACATGAAGATAGCTGAATTTTTTCAGAGCTGCTCATCCACATTTGATATCTGCTTGTGGCTTCAAGAAGCTGTAGCAGATCAAGCTTGAGGTAGAGAACATCTGAATAGAAATAAGGTCCTTCAAAGCTCAGCTACAGAACCACCTTCTACATCCTTTTTCCCCTTCCTCTGCTGTTAATATTTCTTTAAAAAATTTAAATCATTTTTATTTGAAGTTTGGAGTTCCATATTCTCTCCTTCCCTGAGACCATAAGCTATCAGATATAGGTTATACATGTGCAATAATGTAAAACAGTTTCACGTTAGTCATTTTGTGTAAGAAGACTTGAATAAAAGGAAAAAAGGAAAAAAAGGAAAGTGAAAATAGCATGATTCAGACTGTATTCTCAGACTGATCTTCAGAAGAGAAACTCAAACTGCATATATAGATCTAGGCAGCATTTAAATGGAGATGCTAGTGGAAATCATAAGAGCTAAGGAAGTCACCAACAGTATAGAAAGAAAAAGATGAGAGCTTGGGAATCCTCATCTATAATAAGAGGAAGCTGAATTAAATTATCTCTAAAACCCTTGAATATTTTATTCAGATCCAATTGAGTAAATATAAGATTTTCTATTATTAAGTCCATAAAATTAAAGTTTGGCTGGGTGACCTTGGACAAGTCAGTTTCCAGGAGCACCAGGACAGATCTACTCCTTAATGGTTTTACCCCTGGAAAAAAGTAAAAAGTACAGAAAAAGCCAGAGCCATCCATCCTTAGGTAGTGTCTTGCTTGGAATAAATTATACCACATTCAATGCCCCTACTCCACCTCTAGGACATTTTGATAGAGACAAAATGAAATTAAGATGAAGCTCAAACACAACTTTTGCAGGGAAAGATGTTGCAAAAAGGCAACATTCAATCAGATGGGTATATTCAGAGGTGAGCAAGGGCACTTCTGCCTCATCTCCATGATGGCAGTGGGTTTTATGGATTGATTGTATATGCAAGAACCATATACACTGTTGTAATAACAAGAGCAATAGATTGAAAACAGAGAGAACTCAGTTTTAGGCTCAACTCTTGTCACTATTAACCTGTGAGTTATTGGAAACTCAAGTCCCATCTTGGAAACTTCTCAATAATTAAATACCTTCTAGGACTGTGTCCCCATCCAGAGTCTCCTCTCAGAGAAAATCAGATCCAGATTCATTTTCACTTTCCCCTGGGGTTATTCAACTCTACTGCTGCAAATGACAATCTAAATATTAAAACCCAGAAAACCCTGCCTTGAGATTTCTCTTTGGCAAAACTAAGAGATCACACTATGGAACCATAGATTTAGAGACCATCAAGTCTCTAAAAAAAACTGAGGCACAGAGCAGTCAAGAGATTATCATAGAGACCATGTCAGAGATAGACTATGAACTCTTTTCTAAAACTCCTTCGAGTACTCTTTGATTTGATTAGCACATACTGTTAAGGACCCTTTTCTCCATTGCTTGCTTCTTTTGTTTACCTTGGCAATCTGTGGATGGACTTTGAGTCAGAATCACCTGGATCCAAATCTGACTTCAGACACTTACTAGCTATGTGCCAATGGGCAAGAACTCTGCCTTAGTTTCCTCATCTATAAAAGGGGAATAATAGTAGCTCCTACCTCTCAAGTGAAGATCAAAGGAGATAATTGTAAAATGCTTAGCACAATGTCTGCCACTTAGTATATATAAATGTTAGCTCTTAGAATTATTAGCTAAGTAAAACATGTTAATGAGGGAAAATACTAATATTTACAATGAAGCTTCAAAGCTTGCAAAAACTTTACATATTTCATTTGCTCTTCACAAGAATCCCATTAGGTAGCTACTGTTGTCCTCATTTATAGATGAGAAAACTGAGAGATAAAGTGATTTGCATGGGTCAAATAGCTAATAAACATGTTAAAAGGAATTTCAATCCAAGTTTTCCTGTCTCCAAGTCTACCAGTCTATCTGCCATACCTCTTGAAGGCCTGGCCTGAAATGGGTCCAGGACAAATGTTCCACTCAACAAAATTAGGGGCAATTCTTCCAACAGGCTACTAGACAAATATCCAATTGTGTTCATTCTTAGTCTGATTCTGTTAAAGTGGCAATAAAAAATCAGGGCATGGGGGAGTGAGCATTGGCTTTGGAAATAGAGGGCCTGGGTTCAAATCTCAATTCTGCTATTTATTAGCTGGGTGACTTTGATTTCTATGGATCTCAATTTCCTCATCTGTAAGATGAAGGAGAAGGTGAGGTCCCTCTAAAGCTCTAAATTTTCTGAATCTTATCCTACAAAGTTGAGAAGTCTGGTCTGGTGTTGTCATGGGCATCAAATTGGTCTGCAGTGACCCTGGCTAAGTCAGCAGGAAGTTATTTACATCACCTTTGCAGGGTCAGCCTCTCAATCTGATCTCTGTGTGTTGTTTTTTTGTACCCCAAACATTCTGTCTCAAGAATGAAGCTTGGGAAGGTGGGATGAAATCCAGTCATTAGAGACCCGAAGTTGGGCTTACTCCTCATAACTGATCAGGTGGGGAAATAAATGCCATTTCCAAATGGCCTCCTACAAAATTTCCCTCTATACAATGTTTTCATTTACTCCTTGGAGAAAGCTTTGGGGGCCTGAGCAGAGTGATTAAAGTGGTGCTGAGGGCAGGGCCTGAAGGCGGCTGACACCTGAATCTCAGAGGACTAAGCTCTGAAACAAGTAAGGGCATTTAAAGAAAAACACACAATCTTTTGGCAGGGAAAAGTAGGAAACGAAAATCCACAAGTCATTTATCCTTTCCCCCCCAAGGGCATGATACTAACTATAGGCTTCTCTTCTCTAGAATATTCTTTTTGAGGACCATATAGCCATTGCTCTGCATTGTTCATGTATCCTATATTGGATATTAAAATTCAGTTGGAGTTTAATTTTGGGAGCTCCTCAATAATTAAATATTGAGTATGGCTGAGGACCCCACTAAGTGTCTCTTCTCTGGGAACATCAGAATCTGGCTCATTTTAGCTCTCCCCTAAGGGTATTCAATTCCAGGTCTGCAAACAACAGGCTAAACATTCAAACATAGACTATTTATTCAGAGTAGCAATGAACAGAGAATGGACTACTATACCAGCTCCTTCAGCAACTCCAGATTTGTGCTATTTCTTAACTCCCTCCCCACCAAAAGAGTTAATAAACACAAAAAACTCATGCAACTTACCAGTTTTAGTGCACTGGGGAGAAATCTTATGCAGGTATACTTGTCTACTCCATATCCCTTTCCTTCTGGGGTCAGGTTCTACCCCTTTTGCTTGCAATGGCCTCCATCATGCTTTTATTTTTTTATTTTTTTTTTATTTTTTAGCGAGGCAATTGGTATTAAGTGACTTGTCCAGAGTCACACAGCTAGGATATATTGTGTGTCTGAGATAGAATTTGAACTTAGGTCCACCAATAAGTCCTAGGCCAATCCTCATTTGTTCTTTGTTTGGATCCTGATTGATTTAGATTGAATAGAAATAGCTGTCATTTCTGCTTTGACCAGAAACCCAGAGGGTCTTCCCCTCAATGATTTATTTATTTAGATTTGTTTTTTTTCTTTTGGGGGGGCGAGGATGGGAGATTGTTGCTGCCTTTAGTTTTTTGTTTTTGTTTTTGTTTTTTGTTTTTTGTTTTTTGCTTTTTGCTGAGGCAATTGGGGTTAAGTGACTTGCCCAGGGTCACACAGCTAGGGAATGTTAAGTGTCTGAGACCAGATTTGAACTCAGGTCCTCCTGACTTCAGGGCTGGTGCTCTAACCACTGCGCCACCTAGCTGCCCCTTGCCTTTAGTTTTTGAAGAGAACCAAAATGACATCACTAATTGCTACTATCCTTAATCAGTGAATAGGTGTGATCTCAAGCAAACTGAGACCTTAAAGACCTTCGGTTAAAAAGGCCAAAGTCTCCCATTTCATCCAGGACCATTTCCATCCCTCCTAATCTATATCTTGCCACTAGACCCAGATACTCTGAAAGAGAAAGTGAGGGAGGTGACCTAGCACAGCCCTCCCTCACTTAAATCAAGTTCTCTTGCATGTCAAGGCATCACCTCCCTATGTCAAGATCCTCTTCGATGAAGGACAAACAACAACTTCCTGAGCCCAGGGCCGGTTGTCTCTCCATTGTGCTTTTAAAAAACACTTTTTCTTTTCTTTACCAATTGTTCAGTTTTTCAGTTGTATGGGACCCTTTCTGACTGGATTTGTCCATGGCATTTTCTTGGCAAGGATACTAGAGTGGCTTTTCATTTCATTCTCCTGTTTGTCCCCATTTTACAGATGAGGAACTGAGACAAATAAAAATTAAGTGGGATTATGAATGGCCATTGCATTGATGAGAATTCTTTACAAATTGTTTTTCTTTGAAAAGGTGTCATCCTTATATAAATTGTTCTTCTGACTGCTTACTTCATGCCATATCAGTGCATATAAACCTTCCCAGGTTTCTCTGAAAGCATCCCTTCTGTCATTTCTTATAGAACAATTGTAATCCAGTATTTGTTCAACATTTACCCACATGAGAGGTATCCTTAGTTTCTATTTCTTTGTAATGACCTCCATTTTTCTGTGGTTCAAAGATTTCTTTCTACCACTCTTAGGGAAGCCCCATCCCCAGCTGCCATTTTACTTCTCTTATAGAAATGATATCTCTTGTCCAGTAACTTTGATCTCACACATCTCCCAGAATTTCCTTCCACCCTTTGGGATTCCCTTTCCCAGCAATCTCTTGCTCACTCCTCCTTCCTTTATAGGTTTGTAAGAAAACAGGACACATGCCTTTGTTACCTCCCTTCTCAGCCCTTACAGAGCACAGAAAAGAAGTGATAATAAAACAGATTAAGATAACTGCTTATTTATTTATTTTTATTGTGAATTGTTTGTCTACTATGTTCCCTTTTCTTTTTCTTTTTTTCTTTTTTTTAATTAAAGCTTTTTATTTGCAAAACATATGTATGGGTAATTCTTCAACACTGACCCTTACAAAGCTTTCTGTTACAAATTTTTCCTGCTTAGTCCCCACCCCTCCCCTAGATGGCAGGAAGTCCACTACATGTTAATTATGTTAAAATACTTGACAAATAGAATATATGTATACATATTTCCACACTTATCTTGATATGCAAGAAAAATCGTATCTACAAGAAAAAAAATCTGAGAAAGGAAACAATGCAAGCAAACATCAATAGAGAATATGAAAATATTATGTTGTGGTCCACATTTCACATCCCTCTCTCTGGGTGTATATGACTTTCTTCACTGACCAATTGGAACTGGTTTGAAACATTTCATTGTTAAAGAGAGCCATGTCCATCACAATTGATCATCATATAGTCTTGTTGTTGCCGTGTATATTGATCTCCTGGTTCTGCTCATTTCACTCAGCATCAGTCCATGCAAGTCTCTCCAGGCCTCTCTGAAATCATCCTGCTGGTCGTTTCTCACAGAACAATAATATTCCATAAAATTCATATACCATAATTTGTTCAGCCATTCTCCAATTGATGGGCATCCATTCAGTTTCCAGTTTCTAGCCACTACAAAAAGGGCTGCCACAAACATTTTTGCACATGTGGGGCGCTTTCCCTAATTTAAAATCTCTTTGGGATATAGGCCCAGTAGAAACACTGCTGGGTCAAAAGGTATGCACAGTTTGATAACCTTTTGAGCATAGTTCCAAATCGCTCTCCAGAATGGTTGGATCTGTTCACAGTTCCACTAATAATGTATCAGTGGATTCACAATTCCTGTATGAGCTGAAGTTTTATTTGTGAGCCACTTTCCAAAGTCTGCTGGTCATTGTGGCTTCCCATACCCTGTCCCAGTTTCTAACTCCATCCTCTTCCCTAAAGATCCATTAGACAGCCCCTCTTATGTGTCCTCTTATGTGTCCAATGGTCCAAGCCATTCTTGCTATGGTTACTTCATGGATATGTTTTAATTAGTCCTTGCCTAGACTGGCTGACACCACTCAGGAAGTTGCCCATAAAGTTACATACAGCCATTTGTGACATTTCACACAAACTAAGAATGTGGCACCACAGGCTCCCATTCTTCCTTCCAACCATCATGGAATAAAAGATTGATTCAAAGATGTTAATCTCACGGAAACTCTATAGTAAGTGAACTTAAAGCATCTGTTATAAAATAACTAATGGGAACATTGAAATTAGATTATTTTAAGGTTTAAAGTGCCCTCCATGTCATTCTTAGGCCTCATCTTTATGGGGCAATTATCCCAGCATCTCCAAGGCTATGGCAGTGAAAGAAAAGCTGGAAGGTACTATCAAGAGGAAGAGTTTGAACATTGCCTCTGAAACAGACTATATGTCTGGATCAAGTACTAGATTAGCTACTTTAGAGAGACTTTCCATGCAATAATAATAGTTAATATTCATATGGTACTTCAAAGTTTGCAAAGTATTTTACAAATATCTCATTTAATCTTCATGATAATCTTAGAATGCTGGTACTATTATTACCTCCATTTTATAGATGAGGAAACTAAGTTAATTAGTTAGTACCTAGACCAGGATCATGCAGCTATTGAGTGTCTGAAGCTGGAATTTCCCAGTGGATGAAGCTCTGGGCCTGAAGTCAAGAAGATCTGAATTCAAATTTGACCTCAGACACTTACTAACTGTGATCCCGGGCAAGTCATCTTCTATTTGCATTAATTCACTGGACAAGAAAATGATCAACCACTCCAGTATCTTGGCAAAACAAAACAAAACAAAACAAAAAACATTGGCAGGCTATGATCCCACAAGGAGTCAGATAAGACTGAACAACAACAAAAAATAATGTTTGTTGATTTTTTGATTGTCAATTGGGAAAAGACCCATAGAAGTTTGTTTTGGTTTTGGTTGTTTTAGAGAAAATGTGGGTTTAGAAAGATGGCAAAAAATGCAGCAAAAGGAGCTGGGATTGAACAGGGAGAGGAAAAAAATAAACTTCTCCAATATTTTTTCTGAGCTTTAGACCCAGAATAAGAAAGATCATTTGGAGTAGATGTTATTACAGGGATGAATTCAGTCAAGTTACAGAAACATGGTTCAAGCAAATGTAAGGAGAATAATTTTTAACCTAGAAATAAGGAGTGGACCTAAGACCTATACAGAAGGGACTTTGCTTTTTTAGTGACCAAAGGAGCTAAGAGAAATGATTCTGGCATTAGTCTGGGGAGAGAAGTAAATGTGAAGTAGGAAGCAGAGGACTGCAAAAGCATAATTACTCTACTAACTTCTGTCAAGCTAAAACAAGTAACAATACTATTTGTATACCTACCTGTGTATAATCTGTGCCCTGAGAGCTCCATGTCCTGCAGAAAGTAATTTTTTTGCTTTCTAAAAATGTTTGCAATGAAGAACACTCTACTGGAGAGGGTACCTCAGGAGAATATAAGGATGTAAGCTACTTAAGATCAAACTATATCCTCCCTCTCTCCATCCCTTCTTCCTTCCTTCCTATCTTCCTTCCTTCCTTCCTTCCTATCTTCCTTCCTTCCTTCCTTCCTTCCTTCCTTCCTTCCTTCCTTCCTTCCTTCCTTCCTTCCTTCCTTCCTTCTTTTATTTCTTCCTATCTTCCTTCCTTCCTTCCTATCTTTCTTCCTTTCTTTCTTTCTTTCTTCCTTCCTTTCTTTCTTCCTTCTTTCCTTTCTTTATTTCTTCCTTTCTTTATATCTTCCTTCCTTCCTTCCTTTCTTTCTTCCTTTCTTTCTTTCTTCCTTCCTTCCTTCCTTTATTTCTTCCTATCTTTCTTTCTTCCTCCTTTCCTTCCTTTCTTTCTTCCTTCCTTCCTTCTTTTATTTCTTCCTATCTTCCTTCCTTCCTTCCTTCCTTCCTTCCTTCCTTCCTTTCTTCCTATCTTTCTTCCTTCCTCCCTACCTTCCTTTCTTTCTTTCTTCTTTCCTTCTTTCCTTTATTTCTTCCTTCCTTCCTATCTTTCTTTCTTCCTTCCTTCCTTTCTTTCTTCCTTTCTTTCTTTCTTCCTTCCTTCCTTCCTTTATTTCTTCCTTCCTTCCTTCCTTCCTTTATT
>JAJPUD010000018.1:976596-1050907 GCA_023553655.1 Myrmecobius fasciatus | reverse complement strand
TCTTCTTTCCTTCCTTCCTGTATTTTTTCCTATCTTTCTTTCTTCCTTCTTTCCTTCCTTTCTTTCTTCCTTACTTCCTTTCTTCCTCTTTCCTTTCTTTCTTCCTATCTTTCTTTTTCTTTCCTCCCTCTCTTCCTTTTTTCCCTTCCTTTGCCCTGTTTCTCTCCTTTCTTCTTTCTTTCTTTTTCTCTTTTTTCTTTTCTTCCCTCTCTCCCTTTCTTTCTTCTCTTCCTTGATCATTTATTTCTCTCTTTCCTTTCTACCTTATCTCTTTCTTTTCTTATCTTCCTTTCTTCCTTCCCTCCTTCCTTTTTTCCTACCTCCCTTCCTTGCTTCCTTCCTTTCTTTGTTTCTTCTTTCATGCCCACAACCTAGAACAATGCTGGCACACAGTAAGTTCTTAATAAAGTGAAGTGATTGAATAGAAATAGATGGCTATATGCCTGAAGAAATGGTCTAAGAAAAAAAATTTTGAGCCAGCTGATTTCAGAAAAGCCTGGAAAGACTTACCTGAACTGATACTGAGTAAAATAAGCAGAACCAGGAGAACATTGTACATAGTAACAGCAAGATTGTGTGATGATTAACTAAGATAGATTTAACTGTTCTTAGCAATGCAGTGATTCAAGACAAGACTTGTGATGGAACATGCCATCTGTATCCAGAGAGAGAACTATGGAGACTAAATTCGGAGTGAAGCATACTATTTCTATCTTTTTCATTCTTTCTCATGGTTTTTTCTCCCTTTACTTTTATAAGATGAACAATATGGAAATATACTTAAAATTATTGTACATGCATAACATATCAGATTGCTTGCTGCCTTAGTAAGGGAAGAAGAAAGGAAGAAAAAAATTAGAATTCAAAATCTTATAAAAATGAATAAAAATATCTTTGCAAGTAATTGAAAAAAATACTATTAAGTGAAAAACAAAAATAAATTCTTTAACCTCATTCCTACTGCCTGGCACAAAGTAGTCCTGAAATAAGAATTAGATTGGGTCAAATTCCTGGAGCAATGCTATGAAAGTAAGCTCAGAAGCAAAAGTTAGCTAATGGTCTACCATTTAGAGGCTTTCCTGAGTCATGTTTCATCACATTAGCAAAAGAGTTTTGTTTGAAGATCCTAGAGAAGCTTATAAATATTTGATATAGAAACAAGGTAATACAGTGGAAAAAATGATGGATTTGAATCAGAAGATTTAGTTTCAAGTTTTTGCTTTGCTACTTCTTTCCTGTGTGATTTTGGGAAATAATTTAATCTCCCTGGATCTCTGCTTTCTCATCATTTTGGACTAGATGATGTTTAAGGTCCTTTCCAGATTTAAATATATAACCTTTTGACAAAAGACTCCTTTTACAAATAGAGAAACTAAGGCTTAGGAAAGTTTGCAACCTGCTAAAGATCCCAACTATTTCTTTAGTTCCAAATTAATCTCTTTTGTTTCTACCAGACTAAACTAATGGGTTTTTAGCAAGCATTAAATGAAAATTGATAAAGAAAAAGATAAGAATGCTATGAGCATTTTTGGTAGAGTTGTGAACTGATCCAGCCATTCTGGAGAACAATTTGAAATAATGCCCAAAGGTCTATAAAACTGTGCATACTCTTTGATCCAGCAGTCTCACTACTGGGTCTGTATCCCAAAGAGATCATAAAAAGGCAAAAGGACATATATATACAAAAACCTTTATATCAACTCTTTTTGTGATGGTAAAGAACTGGAAAATGAGTAGATGCCCGTCAATTGGGGAATGGCTGAACAGACTGTGATATATGAATGTAATGGGATATTATTGTGCTATAAGAAATGATAAATAGGTTGATTTTAGAAAAGCCTGGAAAGACATGAACTGATGCTGAGTGAAGTGAGCAGAACCAGAAGAACATTGTACACAGTAACAGAAACATTGTGTGATGATCAACTATGATAGGCTTAGCTCTTTTCAGTAATACAATGATCCAACACAATTCCAAATAGCTTGTAATGGAAAATGTCATCCACATACAGAAAAAAGAATTATGGACAACTGGATGAAGATTGAAGCAACTATTTTCACTTTTTACAATTCATTTTTTATTTTTCTCATAATTTTCCCCTTTTTTCTGATTATTCTTTCACAACATGACTAATATGGAAATGTGTTTAACATGATTGTACACACATAGCATATCAGATTGCTTGCTGTCTTGGGGAGGGGAAAGAAAAAAGGAGAGAGAAAAAATTAGAACTCAAAATCTTAATAAAATAAACTTTGAAGACCATCTTCACATGTAATTGGAAAAAATAAAATAGTATTAAGGGGGAAGAATGCTATGAGAAAATGAAAATGATCTTTTAAAATTATTAAAATAGGGGAAATTATATTTGCCCCACTTTTTTTCTAAGTTTCAAAACAAGAAAAAATAGGAATATTTTCAAAGTTCGGAGAAGGTTCCCAGAAGAATCAGTGCTGGGACTGTATGATATTTTCCTTTCCTTCTAGCTGTGAATGTCTGTTATATGACCCCCTCACTTTATTTATGTCCCATTTTGCATGTAGAATGCCCATTTCACATGATGTAGTCATGCCATGTTTTTCCTGTCCATTTATTATCATTGCCATTCTGAGATGTATAACAATCTACACACTCAAAAAAAAAAAAAAACCTTTAATGAGGAGTCAAACCCACACCTAAGGGAATTGCTCCTTTTGATTGTATTTTCAGGCCATTAAAATATTTGTTTAGTGATTTATTCTTTCTGTAGACAGATGAATAGATCAACGGTATTTTTTATACTATACTGGAGTTTTCTTTTGCAATAGTTGACTTGAAATTCCTCCCCATGAAACATGCATTCAAATACTTCCTCTGAGTGACACGTGCAATGTATTATTCATCAAACATGATTTTTGAGCATACTTCTCATTATTCTTCCAAATTTATTTTTTAAAAACTTTACTCCTTCCATAAAATGAAAATAATACAAGATGTGGGCACAAACCTCACATGCAAACTCTTTGCTTTTAAAGATATAGCTGCCATATTTTATATAAAAGCGTATCGAAATCCACATCACCTCTTTTTCCCTTTCCTGCCCCCCAATAATCCACAAATACAAATACACCACTTGGGCTGATACTAAATCAAGGTAAATGAGACGAAACTGATTAAAAAGGAAATGAATCATTGGGGGTGGGGGGTGGGGGAAAAGGAGAGCAGTGGGGGAGATTGCATTCCTGGTTGGAATCCTGAACTTTACAACTCCCAAGTGTGGATTTATTCACCCTTTGCTAAAAGATTTTGCTATTTACATAGGACAGCAACTTCTTCCTGTTCCAAGGCAGCTAGGTGGTGAATTGGTTAGAGTACTGGATCTGGAATCAGGAAGACCTGAATTCAAATTCAGCCTCTGACACTTAGTAATTGTGGACCTTGGCAAAAGACTTAGCCTTTGCCAATTTCTGTTTTCTCTGCTATAAAATATGAACAATAATAGTACCTCACAAGGCTGCTTGTGGAGGATCAAATGGGATATTTGTAAGATGTTTAGTTCAATGCCTGGTACCCAGGACACTCTTAATAAATAGTTGTTTTCTTTCTTCTTTCTTGCCCACTCTTTATAGAAGTCAGAAAAAAACTAGTTAAGCACTAGACTTATGGCAAAAGGGATAATAAAATGATGTATTATAAAATTATAATTAGAAAACATTATAAAATCTATGTTATGTTATTATGAAAAGTATATCAGGAGCAAGTTTATTTATATGTAGACCATTCTTTAAGTAGTATTAAGGAAGAAATGGTATTAAATGAGGCAGTTCATGATGGGATATAAGATACTCTTAGAATAGTGTATCCTCCCATTTTGTAAATAAATAACCAAAGGATTTATCTAGTCATACAGTTAGCAGCAGAGTAGATATTTTACCTCAAATCCAGTTCTTTCCATTAGGATCAGAGTAAGAAGAAGTGAGTTCTAGTCCCTGTTCTACATTTGTGATCTTAGACCAGATACTTTATCTATTGCTCCATTCATAAAAATCAGGGCTTTGTAGATCACAGACTTTATAACTTCAAGGGAAGGATTTTGGAGGCCTTTCTTCCATTGTAAATGATGAACTGAAGCCTAACAAAAATAAAAGTGACTTGTCAAGGCCACAGAGCTTGTAAGCAGCAAGGCTAGAGTTTGAACACAAATGTTTGAGCTTGAAATTCAAGAATTGAGCTGATTTCTAAAGTCCTGATTCACTCTGTTAGTCTGTTAGTAAGTTCCTCTGCACAAATAGTAAGGATGCTTCTGGGTGTTAACCTGGCAGCACACATTTTTTTCCTTTTAAATAGTACTTTTTTCCCCAATTACATGTAGAGACAATTTTTAACATTCATTTTCAAAAATATTGAGTTTCAGATTCTCTCCTTCCCTCTGTTATCTCCTTTCTGCCTAAGACAGCAAGCAATTTGATATAGATTATATCAGCACACAACTAATGGATACTATAACTCAATAATGCAAGAAAGATACTCAAAGAACCAGAGGATCCGTGGATTCAGAGGTGATTCAAGACAATTCCAATAGATTTGGGATGGAAAATGCCATCTGCATTCAGAGAGAGAACTATGGAAAGCGAATGTGGATCAAAGTATAATATTTTCACCTTTTTTATCTTTTTCTTTCTCATGTTTTTTTCTCTTTTGGTCTGATTTTTCTTGCACAACATGACAAATATGGAAATATGTTTAAAAGAATTGCATATGTTTAACCTATATCACATTGCTTGTTGTCTTAGAGAGAGGGGAAGTAAGAGAGGGAGAGAGAAAAATTGAGAACACAGTCTTACAAAAAGGAATGTTGGAACCTATGTGCATTTGGAAAAATAAAATGTAATGCCTGGGCTAGCTCACTATAGAATCTCAATACTAGTCGGAGTCTTTGATTGTAAGGAAGGAATGAAGAGGTAGGATTCATGAGGATGGTCAAACATTAGTCTGTTTATTCCAAATTCTCTCAGCCTTAAATACCCTAATATACTAGAGCACACCGCAAGACCATATAAACAACTTGCTATTGTGTCTAGATGTCTCTTTGCCACTTAGTGTAACTGCTTTAATTACAACACAGGTTGTCATGCCCCCTGACTTCTCAGGAAAGCCAATAGCTCCTGGGAGGGATAAAGAGCCTACCCAGACACTGTCAGCAGGGTTAAAGGGTCTTATACTTTGCCCAGGGTATATAATAAAATGCTATTAAAGAGGGGGGAAAATAAAATAAAATGGAAAAAATGCAGAACCCTGATACCGTGGACACACCCTAGGTTTTACTTATTCCAAATCAACAGGTTATGACCCACCAAATAAATCTTTCAGTGCTTCATGAGAAAGCCAATTCATTTTAGCTTTTTGTCCCATTAGCTATGTTTTATTTTTTTGTTTTTGTTTTTTGAGGTAATCAATTAAGTGATTTGCCCAAGATCTTACACACAATTATACCTTCTCAATGACCTTATGAGATAGGTATTTGGAAGGGGGAAGAAAGGAATAATTATGTACACAGTGTTTACTAAAACTGTTGTTTTAATAAGTATTTTGTAAATATTAACTTATATGACACAAGAATCCTTCCAGATAGATGGTAGTATTGTCCCCATTTTATGATTGAGGAAACCGAGGCAGATGGAGGTGAAGAGTCATATACTTAAAAAGTATCTGACAGTGAATTTGAACTCAGGATCTTCCTGACTCTAGACCCAAAGCTTTATCTACTGTACAAGCCAGCTGTGTATTACATCCCCATTTTGCAGAGGAAAAAACAGAGGATAACAGAGTTAAGGCATTTTTCCATGGGTCATATAGTTACTAAATGTCAAAGGCAGAATTTGAAGCCAGATTTTCCTGACTTCTGTCTCTCTCTTTAACAGTGCAGAATCAACTCTATATTGCTTCTCTCTCTCTCTTTTCTCTCTCTCTCCCCCTCTTTCTGTTGTTTTCCTCCTTCCTTCCTTTCTAGATATATAGGAAAAAAGTCAGAGAGATAGGAAGAGAGAAAGGAGAAAAGAGAGAAAAAGGAAGGAAGAGAGAAGAAAGAGAAAAGAGAGAAAGAAGGAAAAGAATAAAAATAAAAAGGAAGGGAAAAAAGAGAAGAGGAAGGAAGGAAGGAGGGAGAGAAGGAAGGAAGGAAGGAGAGAAGGAAGGAAGAAAAGAAAGAAGGAAGGAAAAAGGGAGGGAAGGAAGAAAGGGAGAGAAAAAGGTAGGGAAGGAAAAAAGGAAGGAAGGAAAAAGGGAGGGAAGGATAGAAGAAAGGTCTGTAGGATAAAATATAGTCATTAGCATTAGCTTTCATTAAATTACTGTGGATACAATCTCAGTTAATTAAAGAAATTGCGAGAGAGATAAATGTAGCTGGTCCTATGCCCTAAAAATAATTAGAGAACAAATTTTCATAACATCTTTCAACTGTAAAAAAAAAAAAAGGTAGGAAAACAGTCCCCCTAACGTGTTACTGATGTGGGGAGCATTCAGAATTTCTGGAGTGAAGGAAGCTCTTCTGGGCAAGTGTTGATATCGACATGAAAGCTTCATTTCAGTAAGACAGAGAAACCACTCTTAATGTTCTCATCCTGTTTCTTTTAGCTCCTGTTTTAGGGTCAATGAAGCATTTCCAAGTATGAGACAAAGAAAGTTAGCCTAGTTTTCACAGAAAACTTTTAATAAACTCCAAGTTGAAAAGTATGTACAGAGATCCCTAGACTACATATAGAAGTGCCACGACATGCTTTGAGAAAGATGACAGGTTGATTCTCATGGGAAAAACACCTTCAATGGTGTTTGTTCTTCCCTATTCTTGTATAAAGGTCCTCAGAGTGCAGAAGTAGGAAAGGGTTACAAAGAACATCTAACAACCATCATAGTTAAAACCAGACTCTGGTTTTATGGCATGGAAACAAAAAAAAACAAAAACAAACCAAAAACAATGTTAAAGTTATTAGTAGAATTCACTACTAAAAAAGCCCACTTTAAACACCATTTAATAACAACTCATAATATAAGCACAATCATGACTTTGTTTTGTAATAATAAAACTAGCTAAGATTAATATGGTATTTTAAGGGCTACAAAGTGTTTTACAAATATTATCTCATTTTTTTCTCTTACAACAATTTAGGGAGATAGGCACTATTAATATCCCACTTTTACAAATTAGGAAATTCAGATAAATATAGGTTAAGTGATTGATTCAGGGTCTTACAGCAGTATGAGACTGAATTTGAACTCATGTCTTTTTTGATTCCAGATTCAGCATTCTATCCACTGTACCACCTAACAGGTTCTAAAACAATGAATTCACATTTTAGGAGTCCATGAAGAGGAAAGCATCAGAAATGCCTCCTGCTAATTATCTTAACAAGGTCTTTTCACATTTTGAGTGACTCAGTCCATCCCTTTCCCCATCTCTCCCTCTTATTTAAAGTGGATCAGTTGAAAAGTGGGAAAAACACTATTAGCTTGGAAACAGAACTTGCTTAAGTAGCTATATGATCCTAAGCAAGTTATTTATCTGGTCTGAGTCCCCTTTTTTAAAATCTGTCAAATGGGGATTCTAACACCTGCACTATCTACCTGGCTTTGTTGTTGCTATAAAGAACACATTCTGCAAGTCTTAAAATGCTCTAGAAATGGAAGGCCCATCTGTCCATTTGTCTGTCTATATGACTGCCTGTCTGTCTATTCATCTGATTGTTTATCTATCTATCTAATCAAATTTCAAGCTTGAAACTGTCTTAAGACTTTTTGAATACCCTCCAACTTTTGAAACACCATTTGGGACAGTGTGGGATCATTTCAATATTAGGATATCTTAAATCATGTGACAAGAAGTGCATTTGAACATACTTAAGGGTGAGGGCTTTTGAACAGAAACCTCTGTGGCCCTGGAAGGATCAGTGTCTGACAGGTTTATGGGCATATGTCCCACTTCAGAAAAGGAAAATTCCTTAGTGGCACAGGAAAGAAAATATAAGAATAATGTTGGAGGCAATTTTAAACCAAAGTGTCACCAAGAAGGCTGTCAGTTGAGCAGGTCAGGAAATAAAAATCCTCTTGTCATTGCAAAGGTACTGATTTCTCTTCCGTGTGTCCTCATTTTTTTCTACTTGTTCATGCGTAGTGGCATTTCCAATGATAGAGACCTGCTTCAAGCCTACTCATTGTCAGAAAGTTCATCCGGAGTCAGAAATTCAACAAAAACCTAAGGATGTGTTCTATGACATTTAATGGGAGGAATTTCAGAATGAAAATATCATTAAATATCAACTAAAATAATGCCAAATATTTCAGAAAATCCAAAATATGGAATTTTGATATTGTTCGGGAATATTGATGAAGAAGGGAGAGTAAGAATTGATCTTGAATTAAATTTGATCTTGAATTGATTTTGTTTTTTATTTTCTTAAAAATTATATTATTTTTGGGGCAGCTAGGTGGCGCAGTGGATAGAGCACCAGCCCTGAAGTCAGGAGGACCTGAGTTCAAATCTGGTCTCAGACACTTAACATTCCCTAGCTGTGTGACCCTGGGCAAGTCACTTAACCCCAATTGCCTCAGCAAAAAGCAAAAAAAAAAAATTATATTATTTTTTAAATACACATAAAAATAGTTTTAACATTCATTTTTGTGAAACTTTGTGTTCTATATTTTTCTCTCTCCCTTCTTTATCTCCCCCTCCCCCAAACAGCAAGCAATGATATAGGTTAAATATGTGCAATTCTTTTAAACACATTTTTATGTTATGCAAGAAAACCAGACCAAAAGGGGAAAAAACACAAGAAACAAACAAAATTGTGAAAATACTACGCTTCAATCCACATTCTGGATGCAGATAATATTTTCCATCCCAAGTCTATTGGAATTGCCTTGAATCACCACACTGTTGAGAAGAGTCAAGTCCATCGAAGTTAGTCATCACATAATTTTGTTGTAACTGTGTACAATGTTCTGCTGATTGTACTCACTTCACTCAGTTTATATAGGGGCTTTCTAGGCTTTTCTGAAATCAGTTTGCTCTTCATTTCATATAGAACAGTAATATTCCATTACCTTCATATACCATAACTTATTCAGTCATTCCTCAACTGACAAGCATCCACTTTTGAAGTGATTTTGAATTACAATGAGCATTTTTCATCCATTTAATTTTTCCACTATAGATTGCTAGGCTTATCTCTTCTGAATAGTCATGGATTTCTTTCAGGAGACCCTATAATGTTCATTCATTCATTTATCCATTCAACTACTATTGGTTATATGCCTACCAGGTGCTAAGCATTGGGGATACAAAGAAAAAAATAACAAATATTTTCTGCTTTTAAAGACTTTACATTCTATTGAAGGGAAACAACATGTACACAGATAGATAAATACAAACTATAAATAAGTATAAGATGACTCCCAAAGGATACTGAGGTGGGAGTGAGAGATCAGAAAAAGCCAATGATAGGAGGTAGCACTTAGGTTTGAATGGACATAGGAATTTTTAAAGTCAGAAGTAAAGAGGGAGTGTATTCTAGGCATGAGAGACAACCTGGGAAATAGGATAAGAGACAGGAGATGAAATGTGAACATGAAGAACAACATAAAGGAAGTCATTTTGACTGGAATGTTGAATGGATGAAGGGGAGTAAGGTGCAATATATCTGGAGACAAATAGGGAAAGGCTAGAAATGCCAAAAAGAAGAGTTTTTATTTTATCCTAAGGACAAGTTACTGGAGCTTTTTAATACCAATGAAATAAAGTGATTATACCTGTGTTTTTAAAAGAATGTGTTAGTTTGGAGGTTGGGTGGAGACTGAATGGAAGAGGGGAGATACGGGAGACAGGCAAACCAATTACAAGGCTATTGAAATAATACAGATGAGAAGTATTGATGGTTTGGTCTAGAATGATGGCTATGCATGTGAAGAAAACAGGACCTATTCAAGAGCTGCTGTGGAAGTTGAATTAACAAGACTTAACAACTGATTGAATATGAAGAAGAGTCAAGGATGACTCCAAGTCTGCAAGCCTGGATGATGGGAAGGATAGAGTTGATCTTAGCAGAAAATTGGAAGAAGGGAAAGATGTTTAATCTTTTTTGGACATGAGTTTGAAATGCCTACAGGACAACTATTTCACATGTCCACTGTCACTTGGTGATGTGAGACTGGAGCTCAGGAGAAAAGGTAGGGCTTGATGCTGCTAGTACAATTTCACCTTCAAAAAGAAGCATTTAAGGACCTTACCATTTATTTGGAATCTTCTTTTCAATTGGGCCTTGAATAAGAGATTTTCCATGAGTGTCAAGCATGTTTAGCAATTAGACAACTACCTTTTTTTTAAGATGCTATAGTTGACAGTAATTATAAGGTTTCATTGAACAGGGTTATCGCTGGCGAAAATTGTATAATTTTTAAAAACTATTAGAGAAGAGCCTTTAAATTTATGTTGTCTCCATATCAAATGCTTTTTTATAATTAAAGGACCCAACAACATTAAAAGACTGTATTTTATGCATCCTGAAGTCAATTGTGTCATTATAAAGATGCAATATGCTAAAGAGAACTGTATGTAAAATCTTATCTGTTCCCTTTTCATCTTTTCATAAAGGATACTCTTTTTTTTTAAATTTTATTTTATTTGCATAACATATGTGTGGGTAATTCTTCAACAATAACCCTTACATAGCTTTCCCATTACATATTTTCCCCCCAACTTCTCCACCCCTTCCCTAGATGGCAGGATATCCACTACATGTTAATTATGTTAAAATATTGGCAAATCGAATATATGTATACCTATTTCCAAACTTATCATTGGTGTGCAAGAAAAATCTTATTTACACAAACGATATATCAGATAAAGGAAACACAATGTAAGCAAACATCAATCAAGGAGTATGAGAATGTTATGTTGTGGTCCACATTTCGCATCCCTCTCTCTGGGTGTATATGGCTTTCTTCAGTGAACAATTGCAGGTGGTTTGAAACATATCATTGTTGAAGAGAGCCATGTCCATCAGAATTAATTGTCATATAGTACTGTTGTTGCCATGTATAATGATCTCCTGGTTCTGCTCATTTCACTCAGCATCAGTTCATGTAAGTCTCTCCAGGCCTCTCTGAAATCATCTTGCTGGTCATTTCTTACAGAACAATAATATTCCATAATGTTCATATACCATAATTTATTCAGCCATTCTCCAATTGAAGGGCATCTATTCAATTTCCAGTTTCTAGCCACTACAAAAAGGGCTGCCACAAACATTCTTGCACATGTGGGGCCTTTTCCTTCCTCATAAAGGATACTCTTAAAACACATGGGGATCATTCTCAAAAATCATTATATAAAGATTTAAAAAGTAGGCATATTTGTTGGAAGTTGTTAATGTTGTCTCATTCCCCCTTTCTGGTTGTAAATATTGTTAATAATGTTCCCTATTCTTTGGGTATCTTTTCTCTACTGAGATGTTTCCTCAAAGGTTCTAGTTTGCTGCCTCCATAGATTTTCTTGGTATATCCTTGGCTGGGTCTAGACCATCTTTCAGAGCTTGTTTTTCTTTTTTTTTCTTTTTTCATTTTTTTCTTTCCATTTCTTTTTTTAACTTTTTATTTTACCAAATACATGCAAAAATAGTTTTCAATATTCACCTTTGCAAAAGTTTATGTTCCAACTTTTTCTCCCTCTCTCCTCCCCATCCACTCATATAATGTAAGAAATCCAATACAGGTTAAACATGTGCAATCCTTCTAAACATTTCCATATTCATTATGCTGCACAAGAAAAGTCAGGTATAGAAAACTGACTCAAATTTATAAGAATCCAAGCCATTCTCCAATTGATAAATGGTCAAGGATATGAATAGACAATTTTCAGATGAAGAAATGTGACTATTTCTAGTCATATAAAAAGGTGCTGTAAATCACTATTAATCAGAGATCATACGCAAACTAAGACAACTTTGAGACACCACTACACACCTCTCAGATTGGCTAAGATGACAGAAAAAGATAATGATGAATGTTGGATGGAGTATGGGGCACTAATACATTGTTGATGGAATTGTGAGCTGGTCCAACCATTCTGGAAAGCAATTTGGAATTATCCTCAAAGAGTAATCAAACTATGCATACCCTTTGATTCAGTGGAGTTTCTACTGGGCTTGTGTCCCAAAGAGATATTAAAGGAGGGAAAGGGAACCACATTTGCAAAAATGTTTGTGGCAGCCTTTTTTTGTAATGGCAAAAAACTGGAAAGTGAGTAGATTCCCATCAGTTAGAGAATGGCTGAATAAGTTATGGTATATGAATGTGATGGAATATTATTGTTCTATAAAAAAGGATCAGCAGGATGATTTTAAAGAAGCTTGGAGAAACTTGCATGAATTGATGCTAAGTGAAATAAGAACCAAAAGATCATTGTATATGGCAACAATAAGATTACATGATAATCAATTCTGATGGCATGGCTTTCCTCAACAATGAGATGATTCAGACCAGTTCCAATGATCTTGTGAAGAAGAGAGTCATCTACACCCAGAGAGAGGACTGTGGGAACTGAGTGTGGTTTACAACATAGCATTTTCACTCTTTTTGTTGTTGTTTGCTTGCATTTTATTTTCTTTCTCATTTTTCCTGTTTGAGTTGATTTTTTTCTTTTTCTTTCTTTCTTTCTTGGTTTTTGTTTTTGTTTTGTTTTGTTTTGTTTTTTTTTGCTGAGGCAATTGGGATTAAGTGACTTGCCCAGGGTCACACAGCTAGAGAATGTTAAGTGTCTGAGGCCAGATTTGAACTCAGGTCCTCTTGACTTCAGGGCTGGTGCTCTGAGTTGATTTTACTTGTGCAGCAAGATAATTGTATAAATATGTATGCATATATTGGATTTAACATATATTTTACCATGTTCAACATATATTGGATTACTTGCCAAATAGGGGAGGGATGGGAGAAGGGGGAAGAAAATTAGAACGCAAGGTTTTGCAAGGTTTAATGTTGAAAAATTATCCTTGCATATGTTTTGAAAATAAAAAGCTTTAATTAAAAAAAAAGAAAAATCATATCAAAAGGTGAAAAAAAGTCACAAGAAAAAAATCAAACAACAACAACAAAATAAGGTTAAAAATACTGTGCTTTGATGCACATTCACTTTCCATAGTTCTCTCTCTCTGCATGTAGATGGCATTTTCTACCCTGAGCCTATTAAAATTCTCTTGGACAACTGCATTGCTGAGAAGAGCCAAATACTTCATAGTTGATCATTGTACAGTATGGCTATTACTGTGTACTATGTTCTCCTGATTCTGCTCACTTCACTCAGAATCAGTTCATGTACTGACTTTGTCACTGTTGATGAAAACAGATTTTTAGAGAAATAAAGACAAATTTCACTCACTTTAAATCTCGTTGTTGTCCTCATGATTACTCTTGTTTGGTCATTTTTCATCTGTGACCGTTGTGACCATCATGACCATTAGGGATTTTCTTGGCAGAAATACTAGAGTACTTTATTATTTTCTTCTCCAGCTCATTTTACAGATAAAGAAACTGAAGAAAATAGGGTTAAATGACTTGCACAGGGTCACACAACTGGTATTTGAAGTCAGAATTGAACTCAGGCCTTCCTGACTCCAAAGACAGCACTCTTTCCACTCTGTCACCTGCCATTTATCTATGAATACTTGGGGCTAATTAAATCCATTGGTGTCTCACACTGGCAAATTTGCTTTCAATAGAACTGTTTTTGTTTCTGTTGATTTTCATTGGTTTGTGAGGTGATACTGTTTATAAACTTCTTCTATCCTCCTTTGTATTATTTTATCAATCAATTTGCATCCTAATGAGTTTTGTCCTTGGCTACCATGCCTCTTCTTTACTTAGCAAAAGATCAAGTATTTGCTGGGTAAAGCAATTTCTGGACTCATTTGACCTCCTTACTATGGCTATATTTATATCAATTAAAACTGTGTAGGAAATGATGATAAAGCTCAAGTTGTCTTCTTTTTTTCCATTCCTACTTGTCCAAATTAATGGCTCTTTAAAACATATCAGATTAAATTTTTCGATATCTTCTTCTCATCGTTAGCCTTTCTTGTAAACTGATGACTTTTACTCTACCTAATCAATAGCCTGACAGCACACCAACGACTGATATGACTCCTCCATCAATAAATTGTCAGTTGTTTCCTATCTGCTAAATTATAGTCATTTTCATTTCTGCCTAGTGTCTTCTAACTTTCTTCTGGCCTCTTTCAAATTTCAACTCAAATCCTACTCTCTGCAGAAGGACTTTCCCTCCATGAACTCCTTACTTGTTAGTGTCTTCCCTCTATTTTGGAGAATCTGGTCAGGTTCTTTGTTGATTTTCTCTAGCTCTTCATCTTCTGAACCAGATGTTGGTACAAAGCTGCAATTATCTCCATGGTGGTCTTTTTGCTTACACATGCTATGAGGCTAGATGTGGGATGATCAAGAATCTCCCAAAATAATACTTCTTGGTACTTTTGGATACACAAGGAAACCAGCTCTTCAAATGCCTGTTTTTGCTTCTCCAAGAAGAACCAATAAGGAAGTCTTCCATTTAGCTGCAACTGCCTTTTGCTCCTGGTTTCACTGCTGATATGGAGGTTGTTCATTTCTCTTAACTTGTGTCAGTTTTTTTGGTCACTGGACAAAGAGCTCACATTTATAGAGTACCAATTAATTTTGAAAGACTTAAAATATCAGTACAGACTGAGGTACTCTTAAATTGATTGGTAGTGCGTTATAATGGAAAGGGCACACTTCTGTGTAGAATGAAAGCAAGCCTGGTTCTGCCACTAGCTAAGAGCATGATCTTAGATAAATTGATTGCTTTTTCTAGATTTCAGTTTCCTCACTTATATGATGAGGTAGGAAATGGAGGTTGAAAATATAATCTCTAAAATATGAAGTATTCTCTAAGTGGTACAGTGGATATAGTGCTAGATAAGAAGTTAAAAAGATTCACTTATCTTACTAAATTCAAATCTGGCCTCAGACACTGATTTGTGATCCTGGGCAAGTCACTTAATGCTGTTTGTCCCAGTTTTCCTCATCTGTGAAAGGAAGTGGATAAAGAAATGGCAAACTGGTACAGTATCTCTTCCAAGAAAATCCCAAATGGAATCATGAAGAATTGGACATGATTGAAAAAAAGTAAACAGCACCAACCCTCTAGTTATAACATTCTATGATTCTGTAAACATGTGCCTTTCTATATGCACAGGCAGCAATGCTACCATCACCATCACCCTTTCTCCATCCTTCCATTTATTGGATCTGTTTAATTACTGACTGCACAATCTATTTATCTATAGTACATTCTCTCTCTCTCTCTCTCTCTCTCTCTCTCTCTCTCTCTCTCTCTCTCTCTGTCTGTCTCTCTCTCTCTCCCCATATATATTTATATAATCTTTGTAATCTTCTGTCCCACAAAGAGAACGAAGGATAAACAACAAAAACTTATCTTCCACCATGGAAATGAAATATTAGCATTACACTCTCTACTGCAGAGTTATTCTTAAATTAACACAGCTTTATTCATGAAATAAGAATTTCATGAAGATCTGTCAAGGATCTAAGATTTCATTAGCAACCCAAGCATATAAATCTTAAAGAACTGCCTTGGAGTTCTTTAATGCTTAATTAAAGTTAAATGCTTACTCCATTGTCATCCAGCTATTACTACTAATGATAATCACATTTATAAAATGACACTTTAAGATTTTTAAAAAGACTATAAATATTATCACCTTTTATTGTCGCATTAACTAGAAGCAGTGGGGGATGCTGCTATTATTGTCCCTATTTTATAGATGAGAAAACAGAGACAGAAGTTAAGTGACTTGTCCAGAGTCACACAGATAATTAGTGCCTGAAATAGAATTTGCACTTGAATCTTCCTAACTCTAGGTTCAGCATTCCATCACTACTCCATTAAACTTCCTTCCGGGCAAGATTCAGGCCTGGTCTTGATTCAATTTTCAGCACTCTGCCCATTGCACTCCATGGGCTCTCTCAACAAGAATAATGTTAGCATGACATTAGATGACTTGGTGAAGAATCATTATCCACATTTTATATGTAAGGAGACAAGGGTTCAGAGAAAGAAAGCCTGAGATGAGATAGATCTCAGCAAGTGAAGAAACTAATCTTGAAACTGATGGCATCTACAAAGTGGTGTGGGTTACCTTGAGAGGTAATGAGGTTCCTGTTGTTGGGTATCTTCATAAGAAGACTGGATACTGCAAAGGAGATTTGAACTTCAAGTAGGAGGCCTTGTGTCATCCCAAAAGATTTACACAAAATCTGATAGCTAAATCAGTTAATAAGAACCCCCTACTCAAACCTAGGGATCCTGAGGCTAAGGCCCATATTCTTTCCACCAAAACATTTCTGAGGTACCGTGTTCTTTATATCACGAGAGATTCCACTTCACTGTATGATTCATCAAAGCTCTTTGTCACAAATTGCCAGAAAGACATTCTCAAGTCATATGTGCATCCAATCAAATCCAGGTTCTGCACTCCCAGCCACAGATGGCTAGAAGTGAGAACCTACTGGTCCCAGTTGTGAAGGGTGGAGCTAATGAGATAGGTCCCCGGATTTCTCAGTGATTCCTGGGGTGCAGATTGTAGGGCCTTGGCAATGGAACAAGAGGAAAATCACAGGCTAGTGATTGGGTAGAAAGAGAGATGTTGATTTATGGGGTTTTCAGGACAGTCGAGCTGTTGGGAATGTTCTCCATTGCTATTTGAACAAACAGGCAACTGGAAAGAAGATGAATTGTACTGGAATATCTCCCATTGACCCTTGACTGGTCTCAAGATTCAAACCTAACTGCCTGCCTGGCTCTTGGCTAATTTGGCACAACTCTAATCATTCCTGTAGACTTCTGGTAGAGCCTGACCCAACCAGGCTAGGAAATAAGGCAACATCTAATGAGAGGACCTAATTAGAGAACTGGACTTAAAGATAAGGAATGGACAGCCTGAAAGCAACTCATGGATAGGAGAAGGATATAAAACAAAAAAATAGGATGAAGAAAGAAGAAAGAGGTAGTAAGATGTGACATGGCTCTTTCCTCTAGCAGAGAAGACATGTTTCTCAACCTCCAACCATGAAGATTGGTAGTTTCTTTCTCTCTCTCTCCACTGTCTGGGATTCTTGAGGCTGGCTTCCCTTGCTTTGAGCTGTTCACATGAGGCTTCTTCTACTTCTCTGTTGGTGTTTCTGTGGGTTTTCTCTCATTGTAGGCATTTTGAATGTTCTTATAGTGGTAAACCCTTCTGGGGGAGGAAGGGAGGCTCTTCTACTTTCTGGGTTTCCTGTTAGGCAACAAAGTCGAGCCTCAAAGGTTTGGCAGCTTTGCCATCAATTTTGTGGGAGAGAGGGACGGCTCCTTTGCCCTATTTGCCACCTCACTGTTACGGATTGATTTACCCTGATTGAAGCCTGGCTCCCTGCTTCTAAGAAGAATCAAGTATACTTTTACATAAATCTCATAAACTGAGTTATGTTTTGGTCTTGCTTCCCTTTACAATATTTCTGTATGTTTGTGTTGGGGAACAAGCACATAGTTGAGTATGGATATACATATTTATGAACTTTACAGGAGAGCCCTATACCACATTAGGCTTGGGCATCAAAGATAACCATATTATTTATAAATATTGATTATTGTAATGAAAGAAATGTTTCTCACACAAAGGATGAATGACTTGTTTCATGGCATAATTTAAGCATGGCATCATGATGTGCTTTGTAAAGAAGTTCTCTCCTATCTATTCTAATAGCAAAGTTCCCTACTCCCATAGCTGTCTATCAAAAGTACCAAAGGACTATCCAGCAGTTTCTGTCTGAAATTCAGCCTGAGGATAAGGCACATTTTTTGGGCTGGAAATAGCTTTATTATGGGGTCCCCCAAAATTCTGGGATACGGGTTCAGCTCTGAATGACTTCCACTGGCTCATCTCCATGAATAAATCAAAAGGATGTACACAGATCTAATTTTCTTTCCATCCCATGACATGAAAAACATCCTTCTTCTTCTTGTTCATCCTTCCTTCTTGAAGAGGACCACTGACATCAGTAGGTTGAAGTCTCGACTTGCAGATGAATCGGATATAAGTGAGGCAGAGTTGCGCAGAATCATCAGTCTCACTCTCTTCTCCAGAGTTGTCAGAGTCCAGTCAACTCATGTGGCCCCAGGTCTTATCCTTGACATACATTCTCATAGCTTTAACTATCACCTTTAACCAGAATATTCCACAACATATAACTCCAATTCTGTCCTTCTTCCTGAACTTCAAACCATTATATCTACTTATTAGCAGGTTATTTCCATCTTGACAGTCTTTGAGCATGGACTAAATATCCAAAGTTCAGAAACCTATTCTCTTTCTTCTTCCTTCTTCATTATTCCTATTAATGGCACCAACATTCATCCATTTTCCTATGCCTGAATCTTGATTTTGGATTTCACCTTGGTGAATTGTTCTAGGAAAAAGTTAGGAATGTTGACACTTTTCCTCTTTTCATCTCACATAGTCTCAATCAATAATGATCCAAACTTTGAACTTCACGTAGCAAATATGTTGTTGATTTCTCTCCTATGTATATGCTGTATTATATTTCATATATAATGTTACATATATCATATTACATTTATGTATATATGTGTGTATTACACATATATATTTTATTACATTATATTTTATTCTTGTCACTTATGTTTGTGTTATGCCCTCTATTCTGGAATGCATTATGCTGCAATTCTATATGGTTTGGATATATATATATATATATATATATATATATATATATATATATATATATATATATGGTTTGGAGATATATATATATATATTCTCACCAAACTTGACTCAGGTCTTCTCAATTCCTGCTGGGTACTTCCCACCCAATCCCTCCCTCTTTCAGTTTCTTTTTTTGTGTTGTCTTTCTTTCATTAAAAATGTAGCCTAGAACAATGCTTATAGATTAAGCAGAGAAAATGCAAAAACAAAGCAGGTCAGCATTGGACACAGAGAAATTTTTTTGGGATGCAACAAAACTGACAAAAACCATCCTAGCAAGAAAATACTCACCACTAGAAAAATCATGCTTGGAAGTATCTGTTACAAAATCTACAGTCACAAAGTACACCAAAGTCCCCTGGGAAGCCAATGGCAGCCAGGGGGTAGGCAGGGACTAGGTCTTAAGATGGTAACACCTTTAGTCTATCTAGTTTTGAACAAAGTAAGCTTTTTTTTTAATCCAGCTAGAAAGACAAAGACACAGGAAATGATAGACTTGGGAACCAGGGAAATTGAGATTCGGTTCTTAGTCTGTTCACAAAAAGCTGTTGTTTGAGATCCTGAGTGCCAGTGGGAAAGCTCAGAAATGGGCATTCTCTACAGCTGGCAGGCCCACTCCAGGTTAGAGCAGTCCAGCTCTGCATGGGGTCATCTGGCAGGGAGAATCATTCAAGAGGAATGTTCTTTTCTTTCTCCCTTCCGAGGTCTCAGCTGTGTTCCCCTACATCCTCCCCCTACCCAGGCTCCTTGCCAAGCTGAGCATTGAAGAAGGCCCTAAGGATGGCACTAACTGTGACATTGCGCAAGACAGTCAGTGTCTTGATGCTGAAAGACTTTTTCTACCTCTGGCAAGTAGCACAATTGCTGTGAGAAGGAAAAAAAAACTAGAGACACAGCTCCCCTTTTAAGGAGAAACACCTGTTCTCATCTTCATCATTTTTTCAGAGTCTGGACGAAGTGATTAGAAAGCAGACAGATCCTCTTCCCAGTTCTTAAAATTTCTGATGAAGTAAGTTCTGGCCTGGTCTGCTTCAAATAGTTCCTGTACACTGTGAAATGTATTATTATTGAACTATTGCCTTGGTTCTTGCTAGAAACTTTCCCTTCTTCCAAAACCCATTCCTTCTTTCCATTCCTCTTCTCAGTCCTCTTCTCTTACTCACCCCCTCTCCTATCCCGCCTGGAAAGAGAAAAAACAGGACACATGTCTGGGAAGAGTTTGGATCCTAGCCAAAAGCTCAGTGAATTCTGTCTCCTAGGAAGAAGTTATGAGCATTGAAGCACAAGATAGATATATAATGATCAGGTCAGGAATCCCTTTACACTATCACAACAGGCTTTGCACCAAGATAATTAATCATGATTCTAGACACTTAAAATTTTCAAAGCACTTTACAAGTATTAGCTAATGAATTCACAGTTCCTGGGGGAATTAAATGACATTGAGAGTGCTTTGTTTCATTTACACTTGGATTCAGGTAGAGAAAATTAAGGTTAAAAAAAAGCAACTTTCTTCTGAGGAAGAAGTTTCCCAATTATAAATACAAAACAGGCACAAAATTTTTGACCCACATTTCTGAGGTCAATGAGCTAAACCCAGTTTCTCCATCTCTAATGGGGAGACTGTATTTGTTCCCTGCTTTTCTTCAAATTACTGTGAGGTTTACATATAGTATGGACTACAAGAACCTGAAGAGGAGCTAATGGGGAAAAGAGAGTTATAATTAATTTCTCATTCAGACTCCCATGAATCTTGAGGAACCACCTGCACTTAAAATGCTTTGTGGAGTCCCAGCAGTGGCAAAGCATTTTTCCCAGGTTCAGTCTTTCTTTCAGGACACTGGGATAACTATAGTAATATGAATATTAAGAGTAATAATAATAATAGCTAAAACTCATACAATGCTTACTTTGTGTCAGGCACTATGCTAAGCCACTTACAATTATTATTTCATTTACCTTCACAACAACCTGGAGAGGTAGATGCTGTATTATGCCCATTTTACAGATGAGGAAACAGGCAAACAAATGTTGTAAGGTGACCAAGTTGTGACTTACAGGGCTACTAAGTGTCTAAGATCAAGTTCGAATTCAGGTCTTCCTGCTCTAGGATTGGAACTCTAACCATTGTGCAATCCAGCTGCCTCACCCCACACTACCCAAATAGCACCAGCCCTTCCCATATGGTAACAACAACTACATTTATTAAATGTCTCCTATATGCTAGGCACTTTACAAAGGGATTTACAAATAGTATCTCATTTAATCCTCACAACGGCCCTGGGAGGTAGGTGCTATTATTATTATTATTCCCATTTTATTGTTGAGCAAACTGAAGCAAACAGAAGTTAAATGATTCACAGGAGATTACTCAGTGAGGCTAGATTTGTCAGATCTTCTTACTCAATAATCATTCATTAATTTCAATTGAATTATGGCTGGAGTTATTAAATAATTCATAATTTGTCAAGTGCTGTATATACTGAATTATTTTATATTACTACATGCTATATTATTGTACATTACTGTATATACTATATATTATTTTATTAGAATTTCAGAGCAGTGCCTAGATTCATTCAAGATTCACTCTGACACATGACAACTCCTAGTCACTAGGCCACTGTATTGTATTGATTGAGTTGTAAAGTCGCGGTCTGTATTCCGAGCGCCCTATGCTGATAAATTAACGGGTGTAGACCAAACCCCAAACCGGTTCAAGTAATTCGTGTTTTAGGAATGAAGACCCAGAAACCAGAGATCAGCTAGTTTGGTCAACTACACAGATAAGGCTGAAACTACAGCCCAGGGCTCCTAGTTCGCCAGTAGGCTTCATTTGTCCATTCCGAACGGCCTTAAGTGAATGCTGCCCTTTATCAAGGACCACACATCTCTAAAAGTAACTGTCTGTGATCAGAGCATCCCCAACAGGCCACTGATTCATTTTGCTTCTGCATTGGGAAACCAAAGCTGATACAATATTGAAAAGACCTTCTCTTCTCCACGAAGCTTAGGAAATCAGAGGGTCCCGGTTCCCCAAAGCTTTCCTTGCGATCCTCATCTTTCCTCTCCCCCTCCCCCTCTTTGAAAGTCCCTAAGGAAAGAGAGAAAGAATTAAGAGAATAACTGTGGTCCGGCTTTAACCGGGTATGGCAGAGGGAGGGAGGCCTTGCTGCAGCATGGTGATTTTAAGAGTGGCAACGCGCAGCTCCTCTCCGCTGCCGAAGCAAGACTCGCTTCGCTCCGCACTGCCTCGAACGAGGGAAGAGTAACGAGGAGGAACGTCAGTCCTCTGGGTTCTCAGGGAAGACTGGCGGTCCCCAGGCTCGACTTTTCTGCCTCTGAAGCGCCTAGGACTCCTCCCCGAGCTTATGTGAGAAGCTGATGACTTCTGGGATCTGGGAGTCCCAGGAAGGGAAGGATGGAGAAAGGAGCTTCGCCACAGTTTCCAGAGAAGACGTGTATGAAGTTTTCTTTGCATTTAAACTGATAATGTCTGTTACTCGAAGGAATATTTGTACACTAGGCAGGGGAAGAAAATGCTGGGCTAAGGCGATGGATCTGGATTCTAGTCCCATTCTTTGGCAAGTTATTTAATCTCTTTGAGTTACAACATCTGTAAAATAATAGTCCTTTCTGCAATAATGCGCTGAGCAAGCTAGTTACCGCAAGTAACATTTTATATGGGAGAAAACCGAGATGGGAGACTGTGACTTGGCCAAAATGACACAAAACGTGGCAGCACAGATACCTACAAGCCAAGATTCCAACGTACATCCAACACATCCACAGGAAGGGGCCGCATTTTTCATCAGGGTGTGCAAACATTTATTGAATAACTAATCAAAACACATTATTTTTATTTATCAAACAAAAGAAACTAAAACTGAGACAAATTACCAAAATTAGCAGCTTAATTATGTATATACATATACATATGTTTACATACATACACACATACACACACAGAGTCTCAAAATACTACGGTTGAGACATTAGGATGTGCCTGGGAGAATTTGACACACCCTGTACCCAGGCCTTTGATTATACCACTATGGGGAACAATAACACACAATCTGCCCTTATTCATAGAAGTATTGTGAGGATCAAATAAAACAATGTAATGTTTTGAGAGCCTGTAACCGAATATACAGCTATGATGTATTGTTGAGACTAATGACATTTACCAGCTGGCTGGGACTTTTTACCCCCCTTTTTTTTTTTTTTTTTTTTTTTTGTGGGAGGACTAAATTACATAAGTTTCCTCAAATTCACTACCAGGTTGATTCCAGAATGATAATTGTTTTACCTATAGTAACTCTTGAAAACCAAAAGGTAGTCAGTCTGGCCATCTGCTTTTGTTGTAAGACTTAGATTTCACTTGATTCAGATGTGCTTATATTCCAATTAGTTGTTGAGTCTTTTTTTTTTTTTTAATTGAGTCAGACTCTTGGTGACTCCTGTGTGGGATTTTCATGGCAAAGATATTGGAGTGGTTTGCTATTTTTCTTCTCCAGCTCATTTTACAGATGAGAAAACTGAGACAAGGAGGGTTAAGTGATTTACTCAAGATCACACAACTAGTGTCTGAGGCTGGACTTGAACTCAGGTCCCCCTGACTTCAGGCCCAAAGTTCTATCCACTTCGCCACCTGGCTGCCCATAGTTCATTTCAAAGTAGAGGTCTAACTAAATTCAGGAAAGCTTTTAACCAGAAGAGTATGTGGCATCTTGTTGTTGTTGTTCTGACAACAAAAAGTTGGGTACCATTTCTGATCTAATGTTTTGAACTACAACTACTGAGAAAAAATAAAGCCAGAAGGAAGGAAACAGATGTATACTGTGTGCAAAGCACTTTATAAATATTATGTCGTTTAATCATTACAACGTTTGGAAATAGGTACTTCTTAGTATCCCCATTTTTCATTTGAGGAAATTGAGGTTAAGTGATTAGCCCAGGATCGATCACCCAGATAATTAAATGTCTGAGGTAGGAATTGAACTCAGGTCTTCTGGACTCTAAACCCAAAGGACGTTGTTTTTCGAAGGGGAGAGGCTTTTTAATGAACCTGAGATATACTATTTACGTGACTTAATGGTGGAACTCAGATACATAAATGCATGTATAGATATACAATCTATGTTGATATCACTTTTAATTTTTCTATAAAGTGTAATTGTAAAACTGGCCTGATTCCCCTTCCCTAAATCTACTTAGCTTGTCTCATTCCTCTTCCCCAGCACTTGGCAATTATCGAGCATTTGCAGTACATTTTTATTATTCTTGTAAATATCGGATCTCTGTACTAGATTGTAAGCTCCACGAGGGCAAGGATTTTTGTCTTTATTCCGCACAGTGCTAACATGTTGAAGGGGAAGTCTATTCAGAACAGGAAAAGTATGAAAGGAGGACAAAAGGATTCGGGTTCGCTAGTGCCTACAGTAAACGGCTATCTTGGCAGTATCTCTGTCTCTAGGACCCTCAGAAGCTCGGCAGCAGCAAAGTCCGATCCCAGCCGACATTGCCTCCTGTCTTCGTTCTGAGACCCTGCGTGTATGGGTGCATGACTCACCGTGTTCACATCAAGTGCACGCCTCGTTCATTTGATGGAGACTGCATGTGCACGATTAGGGCTGCCAAGGGTGCTTGACAGCATTGAGCAGACTTCACTGACTGACGGCTTGTGAGATATTGTGTGCGCCATCCTCCAGAGCCTCTGAAGACAAGTGGGCGCTGTCACTGGCAGACAAGGAACATAGGTGCCGGGAATAGGGTTGTGTGCTCAAAGCTGAAGCAAGTCCTCAATGGGCAAGAGCTGGCAGCGGTACGATGAAAGAAACCAGTATTTTCAGAATCGCTGATGAGGAGCACTCAAACCCCTTAAGGATGCTGGAACTGAGGAGGCTTGGCCTCCGACAAAAAGCCCTTAGCGTCTGGAGAGTCGGATCGCTCAGTGCACTCTGCCAAGAGACAGAGGCTGGAAATCCACCCAGCATCCCGCGCAGTACTCCCTCACCTCCTGATGCTCATCAGATGTCTCAGTGTAAACAAACAATTTCACAAAGAGGTGGACAGGATCACACAGCAGAGGAAATAGCTCAATACCCGCGGGGCTGCTGTGGACTCTCTGTACTGACACGAATTCCTCCAAGGAACGTTTGCCTTTATGGTTTCCTTCCTGACTTCATTTGCTCTTCGATCTGCTCTCTGGACTGCCCGTTTCGCCGCCTGCAGTCAGTAACCATGGCTGAGAGGCCATCAAAGGTGTTCATATCGGCCTCGGTCTGGCAGGAATCGAAGGACTCAACTTCTGGCTGCAAAGGTTCTTAATCGGGGTAGACAAGAGTAATTTAAATGGTCAGTCTGAACTTTGCCGGCGTGGGGAAAGAAGAGGGGATTCTTTGACGATTTAGAGTAAAGCAGAAATAACACTGGACTTTGTGTGTCTTGGAAACAGTTTAGATTAAAGTAGCGACACTACCTGTGTGACCACGAACAAAAATCTCAGTGGATCTCTTCTCTAGTAAAATAATAATAATAATGATGCTAATGATACTTGTTCTACCTACCTCGTAGGTTTCTTATAGAAAAAAACGTTCTGCACACTTTAAAATTTGCTCTCAAGCCATAGAATCATAGAACTAGAACATAGAACTAGAAAAGATCTCCGAGGTAGTCTAAACTAATTCTTCACTTTACAGTGAGGAAATAGGCCTGGAGAAATTAAATTAGGGGTAGTAGGAGAAATGGGACTCAGGATTAGATGTCATGACTAAACAACTCCGATGGATCTGGCGTTCTCCTCAACTCCACACCCATCGAGTCCAAGCCGGGGGCGTTCGTCTTTCTTTCCAGCCCTTTATCTCACCTCTCCACTCTAGGATGCAGTCTAGTTTGCTGGTCTCCTTGTCCCGCAGAGGTAAAAGAGCTAAATAAATTTGAAACTGAGATCCTCTCTGCAAGGTGGATCCTAAATTAGTCCATAAGTGCAAATTGAGAGGTGTTCTGCGGTTGATACAAAGCCGTGCTTTTGTTTACAGAGGGATAGTGAGCAAATTATAGTCTCCTTACCAAAGTAAATAATAAGCACTTTTAACAGAAGGATTTTGAACGAACTATTTCTCCTTTGTTTTAAGTTTTTTCCTCCCTTGTTCTTGATGGTCTGCTGCAGACTAATGCGATTCTTATGCTTTAATATTAACGGTAAACAGGGTGAATATAGCCATTAGCCCTCTGTAAACGGGAGCTCCCCATCTTTGGAGTTCAAAACTGGCGCACTCCTGGGCAGATCCTAGAACCATCAAAGCTCCCCAGCCATTTCCTCTAGTGTCCCCCTGTCTGCTTCAACCACCTTACCAATACTCTCCCGAAAGAGCCTCTATGGCTCGGAATTCGCTGGGGAATTCTCAGGAGAGTGTACCTTCTTGTAAGACCATAAACCTCTCCGATATATTAAATATTGATGACGCTGCAGAAATTCATTTTCGAGTTAGGCAAAAAGCTCAACGCACTGGGAGACTTCTGGATCTTCATATTCAAGTTCAGCCTCTTGGTCAGTGCCTAAATTGAATCCCTAGGTGATTTAGGCGGGGATTGCTAGGAACAATAGCTCTCATTATCAAAGTAGAGGCTACTGAGAAGGGCAAGGAATGGAGTCATCTTTGTTAAAGATAGGGAGGAAGCAATTTAAGATTGAAGATTTAATTGAAGATTTCAGTTTCTTCTCAGGAGAACCTCCAGGCAGAGCTCGGAGGACAATCTAGAATTTAAGGGCTACAAGGTCTCAGAGGAAAGCAAAGGGAAAGGAATGGGGGAAGGGAGAGAGAAAAAGGCCATCAGGTGGGCCAAAATAAATAAATAAAAGGAAATACAGATAAGGAGAAAGGGAAGAAAAGGGAAGGGAAGAAAGATGAGGAAGAGAAAGAAAAGTAGAATCTGTTTTCTCCTTCCGTCCCCACCCCTAGTCCTGGGATCCCCTCCATGCCACCTAAGTATACGAACTCAGTTTTCTGGGTCATACAAAAAGAGCCCTCTGGCCTCTGCGCTGATCTACAGCTACCCACCCGCCCTCCGGTGTCACCTGGGAGAAAACCCAGTCCACAAAGAGCCTACCCTCCTGCCCTCTCCCTCTAGATCTCAAGTGGGAGAGAGAGAATCGGAAATTCAAAGAAGCGCGGGAAAGACGCCACCAGCACGTGCGCTTCCTTCGCCCTAGGAGTCACAGATTTCTTAATGGACCTGGGGCATCTCACACACTTGAGTTTCCCCCTGAGAACTAAGAGGAAAATAAAACACCTTTCAGGCTAGGAGGGTGCTGGGGGGAAGAGGGGCGAGAATGTACATGCCTGCATGTGTCTAGTTGTAACAAAAGCGCCTCCCTTTGTTCAAGGACGGTTTAGGAACAAGCCCTGCAGCAAAACAAGTGATTTACAAACGGAGCAGAAGAAAATGGGGCAATCATTAAGACCAGGTTAAAGACCAGGCTGTATTCCCTCTCTCCTCCAGGGAAGGAAGGAAGGAAAAAGAAAACAAAAGGGAACTCTAGGTTTGCTTGGGCAAAGCTTCCCCTTTTGCATCTGGCTGCATCTCGGCTTTCAATCACAATGAATTTCGCAAATGCCAAAACAACAACATAAAGTATTTGTTTTGGTGCAACAGAGAACTGTAAACGGACCCTGGCTAGCAGAGTTGTGATTTCCCTCGCCCTTCTTTGGTTTCTTTTGCGGTCCTGTTTCCAGTTTTTAATTTTGCAACTCTTTCCCCTACCTCCCCGCCCCGGGGAAGATCCACAATAACGCTTAGCTCAGGGTGCGGATACACCCTTCTGATTTGGGGGTGAGATCCGGGAAAGCTTTGGAGGAGACTTAAACTTCAGGCCCTGCTTTAGCTGGAGTTAAAGATCGCCTGGGTTTATCAACTGCGTCCCCACGACCTGGAATTTCATCCCTGTCTTTTCCCCCTACATGTTCAGTTTGTTTTCTCAGGACCTAAGCAATTTTTAATGTACTCTATACTTCCCTCTTAATCCTCCTCGTTTATTGTATAATTATAGTTTCAAAGTGATTATGTAATTAAAATCATGTTTCACTGCTGCAGGACTTCAAAAGGGAGGCAGACCCCCTCTCTGACATTATTTGCTGGTGATGTAATAATTTCCCTGTGATATTTAAAATAAACACATTAGTTCAAGAATTCTAAACATGTCTGAAAGTATATAGTAGAATTGATTGGCAAGAGGCGAGGTTGTAAAGAAATGGTAAAACCTATCACTAGTTTAATATATTTCTATGCTCCCATGCAGGGTAAATTATAGGATAATGGGGCGCAGGCGATGGTAAGCTCTGTTTATATAATCCATTTCTTCACACGAGTTCCCATTGCTTTCCCTTCCCTTTGCTGTATGTGGTGGTTCTCTGATCCCCTGACCTCAGCCATGTGTTTTCACTTTTTCTTCTGATCTCAATTCCATGACCAGCGGGGAATAAAATACAAATTGAATAGTAACCATTCACAGGCCGCTCTTTTCAAACTGTTGTTAAAACCTCTTTGTCTTGTCTAGGCGGTTGATAGATAAATGTGTTGTATTTCACCCGACTTTTTTCCCCTTCTTCTTCCTCTTAGTGCCCCCCCCACTCTGCGAAAACCTCAGCAGCCCAATTACGTTTAAAAAAGAATTAAAACACCCACAGACCCAACTCTCTCAAATACCCTGGGTTGCTCAGTGCCCCACCGGCCCATTCTCCCCCTCCCTCGACCTCTCCCAGCTGCTATTTTAGGTGATGAGGATTCACCAGGAGGAATGCAAAGTGCCCGGACCTGGAATGGAGCGGGGCTGGAGGGGGAAGGGAGAGGTGCCCCCCGTGTGAGGTCCCGGCTATTGTCCAGATGCCTAAAGGTTCATTTAAAAGCAAACCTGTGTTGTCTCTGATCTCCAAGCGGAGAGAGGACACCCGGGTTTGGGGGGCCACTCTCAGAAAACGGGGGAGGAGAGGGGAAAGAGGGAAGTGTTTAAGTATTCTGAAAAAAAAGAAAAGAAAAGAAAGAAAAAGAAATATCAACCTCCTTCGCCCGCCCCATTTCCTTTCATGGCTGGACCTGCTTTGGGGAACGAGGGAGGAGCGAGAGCCGGGGCTGTTTGTACAGCTTTCCTCTAAAATGAAAAAAACAATGGATTGTTATTTCTGGGGCTTGTTTTTCCCAGCCATCTTTCTCCTCCTCAGCTGTTTCTCGGGGATGCGAATGCAAAATAAAATAATTTTAGAAACCCGCTATTCCGTGGAGGAGACTAGCTCACCCATGGCCTATCCTCAGTTTGATCAAAAACAACTGGCGGGAAGGTCTGCGGGCTCATCTGCACCACGGAGTCGACGTTATTAAATTGTCAGCATCTCCTGCAAGGGAAGGGCTGTCCTTGGGCGTGGGCTCCCAGCCGGGTAGGTCAGTGCTGAACAGGGCAGGACCGACCCAGACCCGGAATTATTGGGCCTGCGGGAGCCAGCCCCGCAAGCAGCTTGTTTCTTTAAAGGGCAAAGTGTCCCATACCAGGAATTCACTTTTGCTCATTCTTCGGGTCATATTTTTCCTTTTAGAGCTGGATTCTTAATCTGGGGTCCGTGAATTTTTAAAAATAATATTTTGATAAGCGTTATTTCAACATATTAGGTTTTTCTTTGTAATCCTACGTGTTTTACTTTATTTTTAAAAAATCATTATCCAGAGAAAGAAACCATAGGCTTCCCCAGGCTGCCAAAGAAGTCCAAAACATACAAAAAAAAAAAAAAAAAAAAAAAAAGGTAAAGGATTTTTCATTTTTAGGACGTGTTCCGTAGGAGGAATACGTCTCTTTGAGGAGCAGTGCCTACTCTTAGCCGCCCGGCTAAAAAAGGCGAAATACTTGGGTCGCGTGGAAGTGGTTGTTTCAAGCCAAAAGAGCTCTTGAGGGCCAAGCATTATCCTCTATGCACGTAATAACCTAAGCATTTTCTATGCACTTCGTTACTGAAATCGCCGCAGCTGGGAGGCCGCAAGCCTGAGCCTGGCCACAAGTTCGAGGAGCGCTACCAAGAAGCGCAGATGTCCGAACGCCTAGGAGAGCTGCTGCGATTGCTGCAGAGGGAGGCAGGGAGGTCTAGAGGGAGGCCACACCAAGTGTCGGCTCCTTGAATAGGGACCGCCGGCTAAAATTTCCAAACGAGCTCAAACAAATCTGAAATCAACGCCGCCGACTTGACAATGGCTGCTGGCCGTCGGGCAGCATACCTGTAAAATGAGCCTCCTCTCACATGCTTCATATTAAACTCCGAGGCCGTTTGCCTTAGCTCTTTTTTTTTTTCCTCCTAAAGGGTTCTTATAAACTTCCCTTCGTTTATTTAGCCTGGTTTTCATTGCTCCAGTTTTGCATGGTTTGCCTTTGTTTAGTTTATTAACCCACAGGGTTACTTTAACTAAACACTGGGGCCGAATACTTCAGGGTTGAATTTCAACATTTTCTAACAAAATTACCTAGTTTTTTGAAGCCGCACAGAGAACCCTGTGTTGAGTTTATTAGTCAATTTAACAGACTATAAGGGGGGAAAATGAAAATTAGGACAATCCAGGTTCGTACCAGCTGGGTGGGAACTGGTTATCCACTGCTGATATTGAAGATTTTACTAGAGAAATCGACACTTTGAAATCTCCAAGTGCCACTGCCCCGCAAAGCCGCCGCTAGGAAGAAGCAAGTCGTCTGACCTTAGTCTCTATCATCCCTGCCGATATCGGCTCCCGGACTCTAGTGGCGTCTGGGATGCAGTTCACACTGTTTCGGGCCAGCAAAATCAACCCCCAAACTAGCTACCCACAAAGGCCCGATTGGAGGCTGGTCACTCGCTGGTCACGGCCCCCTACCTCCTGTTGGTTGGGGAGGTAGTTTACTGAGGAAGGAGAGGGTAGGTGACGAATCGAAAACAACTGAGTGGGGCTCTTGGGGAGAGACTGGAGGGACGCTTCTTAAAGGATTTGATCACCCTGAAGTGGTCCCTTCCTATTCCATTTCTCTGTGACTATATCTCCTTCTCAGTTTCTTCTAGAAAGCAGGATCACAGAAGCCCAGGGCCCCCTATTCATTTTATGATAGGAGTCAAGAGGACCTTGGAGAGCCTGCAAAATATTCGTTTAGAGAGAGCTGTAAGAGAGAGCTTAGAACTCATCAATGAGTTCTAATCTAATCTGTCGTTTGACAGACAAAAACAGACCCAGAGGGATAGAGCAATTCTCTCACTTGAACAACTATTTAGTAAAAGGCCCAGGACTAGAACCTGGATCTCCAGATTTCCAGTTCAATTGTCTTCAGTCCTGACCTGTTGACAATGTCAGCAGATAGGTACTAGCAGTGGGTAAAGATTACTTGGGGTGGGGGTGGGGGTGGGGGTGGGGGAGAGTTCTTGATTCTTCTCATGGGGAGAGATCCAAGAGAGAGGAAAGTCCCAACCAGATTCACAAAGCTGTTGAGATGGGCAGAGAAAGAAGAGAAAGGCTGTGTGAAGTTCCTTACTCTGTCTTTAGGGTTGGGGGACTGCCATCAGGTGAGTTGGATTTGAGTGAGCACCAAGATCAGGAAAGTACATGCTTCCAGTATTCTGGCTTTAACTCCAGCCCTGGACAAACCCGCAACAGTTCAGCAGGCTCATCTGACACACACCTAGACTTGGAAAAACAGCTGCCCCAGAGCAGAGGATGCTTGCATAACCTAAAGTAATCACTTGATAGGTGATGAAGAACCAGGGAGAGAAAGGGCAGCTGTGCTGTTACAGGATTCTCATTAGATCATCAGTCATTAGGGAATTTACCCTCTTTCTGCAGTTCCCTTCCCACCCATGTTCATGCTGGACAGTTCCACAGGCAATCTCTCCCCCACTCTCTGACTGAAACTTCCCAGGGATTTAGGCCAGTACTGGAGGCTTTTCCCAAAGCAATTAAATTCGATTAAATTGAGATACAGATATATTTAGAGCCTGATCAGACTTTTTTTTTAGTAGAGGGGATGGAGGAACAAAAAATTCACCTGAGATCACTTGGAAAGAAAGAATTTGCTCTCTGTCAGGCAGAAGCTGCCATTGCAGATGTTTTTCAAAGGTTTGAGGCAACTTTAAACACAACTGCAAAGCAGGGGAAACCCTCCTACTCCTTTTTCCTTCACTCCTCTCTTCCCCTCTCCTCTACTTTTCACCCATAACAATTATCTAACTAAATTGTAGAGGGATTGCAATCTGGTTCCATTGGAAAGAGTACCACACTGTTGAAATTCTTCTTGAAACTCCATTTTGCATTTGCAAAATATGCCTTTGCATATTTGAAGAAGCATTAAAGGCTTCTACAACCTGGGAAGCTACTTCATGCGAATATGCCTCCAAGAGAAGAACTAGATTGGATTTGAAAAAGGTGGCATCTAAATATTAAATTGATAATAAAGTAGAATCCTTGTTCTGATGCTGTTTCCCATCCAGGAAAGTAATATAATGCAAACATAAATAATCATGAAGCATAATGCAACATGTAAGTATTTGGGGAAAAGGTAAAGGAGAAGGCAGGGTTCAAGAAAGGAAAAATTGACACCTACTCCCCACCCCAACCTGATGCCAAGTCCTGTAGATTCTTCCTCCACAGTTCTTTCCATTCCCAGAATCCATTATCAAAGCTATCATTCTATTCCAAGACATCCTTTCTTTTTTCTGAGATTATTGCAGTAGCTCCCTAACTAGTTTCCTTGGCTCCACCCTCTTTCTCTCTAATCCATTCTGAGCTATACTGCCAGATAAATCTTCTCCCAAGCAAAGCTCTGATCTTGTGACTTTCCTGCTCAAAGACCTTCAAAGGCTTCCCTGTGCCTATTTAATAGAAACCAAGTTGCTCATTCTGTCATTCAAGGTCCTCCCCCATCTCCATCCACTTCTCTTGAAGCCTTCCTGATCCCTGATTATTCATTATTTCTCAAACAGCTTGCTTTCTTGCATTAGTCTTTTCTTCTGCTGAAATAGTCTTTCCTGCACTCCAAGCTTCACCCACCTTCCTCACTGATTATTGACCTATCCTTCAAGGCCAAGATCAAATGCCATCTCCTTCATGACCACCCAATCGATAAGTTATCACTTTGCTTATTTACTTCTTTATATTATAGGATGGTGTGTATATGTTTTTATACAAAACTATTTCCTCTAGCTGGTAAACATCTTGAGGATTTATTGGTTATTGACGTAGGGGCAGCTAGGTGGCCAGTGGATAGAGTACCAGGTAAGAAATCAAAAAGACTCAACTTCCTGAGTTCACATCTAGTTTCAGATACTTACTAGCTGAGTAATACTGGACAAGTCACTTAACCTTGTTTGCCTCAGTTTCCTCATATGTCAAATGAGCTGGAGAAGTAAATAGCAAACCACTGCCAAGAAAACCCTAAATTGTTTCAAGGAGAATTGGACACAACTGAAAAAATGACTGAATAACAACAATCATTTATTGAATGAGTTGATTAGCTAACTCTCTCTTCCTACTTTTCTTAACCTCTTCAAATTCCCTATTCTTCCAGGTCTATATGAGATTATCTATTGAAGGTAATTTATACTAAGTTATAAATGGATAATTAATAAACAAAAGGGATTATGTGCATGATAAAGAAGATCACTAACCACCCCCAAAAAAATTTGGTGGTACAGTGTCCTGGTCCTAAAGTCAAATCCAGTCTCAGACATTTGGTGGGTGATCCTAGGCAATTCATTTAACCTTTGCCTCAGTTTCCTCAATTGTAAAATGCAAAATAACAACATTTACCTCACATTTACCTCAAATGAGATATTTGTAAAGCATTTAGCATAGTTCCTGGAACATAGTAGGTATTTGTTTCCTTCCCTCCTCCATACAGATGTATATTGTAGGAAAGGTTAGAGAGGGGTTTGGGGACACTATCAGATAAAGAGTCAGTAATTTGGCACCCCACATATGAAATGTTGCTTAATATGAAATACCCATAATGATGCTTTATACAGATGACTAATAAAGTAATAGGTAAAGTAACTACCAACTGATTACACAGGAATTCTCTCTCCTGTGAATAATTTTCTCTTTAGGAAAAAAAAATAGGACCCCTTTCAGGAGAGGAAAATTCCTCTACTATCCCCACCCCAGATCTTTTCACTTATGAACAATTGTACCCCCTGGGGCTTCCCTAAGTATAGTTCTTTGTCTTATCTTTCAGGGTAGTCTTGGAATACATTTTCAGAAAGAAGGAAAGCCAATAAGATCCCATAATTATTGTCTCTGTGATACTGCTCAATGTCAAACGAGGAGAGACTAAAATTCCAGATATATGCAGTTAAGATGTACTGAAAAAATGTCAAGATGAATCTACTTCCCCCAAACACTCAAACACAAATATATGCCTACGACCCTAAAATATATCAATCCTCTTCAGATAACACTTGAGAACATCTTTTTCAAAGATCAATCATTTAATCATTAATTATTTATTAAGCACCTAATATATGCGATGCACTATGCTAAGTGCTAGGGAGAAAACAAAAGTAATATATGTATTACTTGCAGGAAATTTAATTCTAACTGGAGGAGAACGAGAAGAGAGAATTGCCATCGAATGTAACATGTGTTGTCTTCAGGAAGGATACAAAATGTTCATAAATAAATCAAAATTAGGGTATTAATAACTGGGGTAATAAGGAAGGACTTCCTGAAGGAAGGGGCACCTGAATTATACATTAAAGGAAAAGGATTCTGAGAAGTAGAGATGAGGAGGTAATATATTCCATTTCCTTCTGTTAATTATATCTCTTTATCTTGTATATAGCTTACTTTGTATATGTTTGTTTGCATGCTGTCTCTCTCATTAGATTGTAAATTCCTTGAGGGCAGGGATTAATTTTTATCACTTATTTTTGGCAAAGCAGCTAAACACAGTGCTTGGTAAATATAAGGTGCTTTATAAATTTTGATTGATCCATTTCAAACTTGTCAGACAGTATAGATGTGTGGAAGTAAGAGACAGCATATCAGAGTTAGAGAAGAGGTCAATTTAGCTGGAAGGTAAAGATGTGTATTCTGATGGGAAACAATATGAAATACAGCTAAGCAAGTAGTTTCAAACCAGATAGTGGAAGGTTTTCAGTATCAAACTATGGCGCTTCTGTGTCAATAGGGGAGTCACTGAGAGTTTTTCAGCAGAGGAGGGACATAGTTTTACCTTACAAGGTAATTTTGGCAGTTACTTAAAGTTATATCAGAAATTTAGGACTAAAATCAAAGTGATCTAGAAAGACTTAAGAGCCTGAACTTGGCTCTGGTGTATTTGAGAAGAAAGAAGATGATGGAGTCTGTGATGGGTTTTTTTTCAACAATGAGGTAATTCAAGGCAATTCCAATAGACTTATGATGGAAAGAGTCATCCACATCCAGAGAAAGAACTATGGACACTGAATATGGATCAAAGGATAGTATTTTCACCTTATTTTTGTTGTTTGCTTGCTTTTTTCTTGTTTTTTTCTTTCTTTCACTTTTTTGATCTGATTTTTCTTGCACAGCATGATGAATATGGAGATATGTTTAAAAGAATTGCACATGTTTAATTTATATCAGATTGCTTGCTGTGCTTGGAGAGTGGGGAGGGGAGGGAGGAGAGGGAGAAAAAGTTGGAACACAAGGTTTTGCAAAGGTAAATGTTGAAAACTATTTTTGCATGTATTTGGTAAAATAAAAAGCTATTAAAATGAAAAATAAGAAGGTGATGGAGTCAAGAGCTAAAATCAAGATAGAATTAATAAGAATTAGGAACTGCTATGTGGTGCAATGGATAGAGCACTGAACCTGGAGCAGGAGGATGTTATTAATAGAAATAGAGAAGTTCAGAAGAGGAGTAGACTTGAGAAAACCAGAGCCATGGGACAACTGGGAATTTGCTTCAGGATACTGAATTTAAAGGATGCCATATCTAGAGGTTATCAACAATACTTGCTGTGTTTTTGCAGAATGAAGAAAAAAAACACAGAATTTAGTACATGATTATCAATAATAACTGGTTAAATTAGTTAAAACAAAGTTAGTTAAAACAGCAATATTGAATGGTAGTGTTGAGGTAAGTGCCTACTTTGCCCTCTACTCTTTCCCTCCGACCCTCCCCCTCCACCATAGCAGTGGGCTCAAATTGATATCCCAGGGTCTCTGCTACAGGATGGTGGTATATATTTTCCCCTCCCTGAAGTGAAGGTACGTTTCATGCCACCTGTCCAATCATTGCCTTATGTGGCAAAAATCCTACCTATAGCTCTGATAAGAAAGGAAGATAATAAAATTCATTTTGAACGTGTTGGACTTGAGATATCTATAGATTTCCAACAGGCATTTAGTGAATCAGGTCTGGAGCTATGGAGAGGCAAGTGAACTAAGAATGGAAATCATCCAATGCAGAAATGTTGCTTGACAGCTCTTTTTGTGGTGGGGAAAACTGAAAATTTTGACATGTCCATCAATTGGGGAATAGCTGACCACGTTGTGGTATATGTATGTAATGGAATACTATTGTGCTATAAGAAATGATAAGCAGGATGATTTCAGAGAAACTGGAAAGACTGGCATGAACTGATGCAAAGTGAAGTGTGCAGAACCATATTGTTCACAATAACAGCAACATTGTATGATGAAGAACTGTGATTGACTTAGGTCTTCTTAGCAAACAATGATCCAAGGCAATTCCAAAAGACATATGATGGAAAATGCTATCCGAATCCAAAGAAAGAACTGATGGAATGTAAATGCAGATTAAAGCATATTATTTTCATTTTATTTTTAAATTTTTTTCTCTTTCTTCTTTCACAACATGACTAATATGGAAATATTTTTACATGATTGTATATATAAAACCTATAAAAAACTGCTTAGCATCTTAGGGAATGGGAGAATAAAGGGAGGAAGGGAAAAAATTGAAACTCAGTATTTTATAAAAATGAATGTAAAAATTGTCCTTATATGTGATTAGAAAAAATAAAATACTATTAAAAATGTTGTTTGAACCCAAAGTGACTGATGAAGAAATCAAAGGAAAGAGTACAGAAAGAAGAGAAGAGTCTCCAGGACAGAGACTGGAGGAGCAAGAGAGGGTTAATGACTTAGGAAGGAAGAATGAGTAATCAAATAGACAAGAGAAAAAAAAACAAGGAGAAAGGGTAGTTTTGAGTAGGTATTGCTTCATTCTTTGTATTTATATCTTCAGTACCTAGCATAGTACCTTCAACAGATTAGGCATTTAATAAATTTCTTGTAAATTAATTGATCAATTGATTGGTTGAAACCAGTGGATGACTAAGGAGTTGGTCAACAGAATCAAGAGCCAATCTTTTCCCCCTTGGGTTTCACATAACAAATCTCCAATGTATTTATTGTATATTATTCTATTATTCTTATTGGTCTTATTTTCCTACTATTTCTTTTCTGATGGATTCTTGCTAATTCCACACAAATAATGTATGTTTGCAATCCTTTAAAACCAGATGAAAGCAACCAATTCTTTCTTTGTCTGCCAATCTTATAAGAAGCCCTTCAAATTCCACCCATAGCTCAGGTTATCTTACAGCCCATTTCTGGGCAAGATAGTAAGTAGGGAATGTTCTTGCCACCCCAAACTCCACCTCCTGCTAATTTTTAAATTTACACTGTTAGTATCTAGGTTTGGAGGTGGAAAGAGCAGTAGAAGAAGAGGTCTCTGATTTGTCTCATCCTTTGTATGGGCACATCCATAGTCTCCTAGGAAATTTCTACCCAACCATCTGTATGCCTCAGTTTTTTCACATCTGGAATAGGGATAATACTTGATAGGACTTTGTGAGACTTAATGAGATAATGTACTTTGGAATTCATCAAATGCTCTATAAACTCAAGGAATTTATATGATTGGCAGCTAGATAGAGCAATGGAGAAGATGGCCAAGCCTGGAGTCAGAATGACTTGAATTCAAATACAGCTTTAGACATAGTTGGGTGACCTTATATAAGTCACTTAATCCTGCTTGAACTCAGTTTCCTCCTCTGTCAAATGAATTGAAGAAGAAAATGGCAAACTAGTTCAGTATCTCAGCCAAGAAAACCTCAAATGAGATCACAGAGTCAGACACTATTGAACAACAAAATTTCAATGATTAGGTCTGGAAGTTTAATTGTAATTATAGAAGGAAAATTCAATCAGTCCTTCTCTGTAATAGTAAACACACACACACACACACACACACACACACATACACACTCTTAGACATCCTCCCCCAACCACCACCCAAAACAAACACTGTGGAAAGAATCTAAAGTTAAAATATAAAGCAGATGGAAGTAAGCCCATTCTGTGTGATGATAATTACACAAATGTTTTTGATGATGTTGTGAAGACAATAGTAAAAGGTTTAGTAAGAAGAATCTAACTAATAGTGGATGATTTTCTACTGGCCTTAAAAAAATAATGGAAGAGAAAAAAACAAAACACTAGATTAAGAATCTGAATACCTAGTTTCAAATTCCAGCTTTGCCCTGTACAAATCTGTGTGATCTGAGGCAAATTCCTTAATCTCTCTGGCATTGCTAGGCATAGAGTAAGGAAAACCTGAATTTATATACAGTATTTGACACTGTGTGACTCTGGGCAAGTTTAAATGACTCTCTTTGCTTCAGTTTATTCAACTTTAAAAAGAAGATTGAAAATAACATTTATTGTGGACCACAACATAACATTTTCATGCTCTCGATTGATGTTTGCTTGCATTGTGTTTCCTTTACTTGATTTTTCTTTCTTGTAGACACGATTTTTCTTGCACAACAATGATAAGTGTGGAAATATGTGTACATATATTCTATTTGTCAAGTATTTTAACATAATTAACATGTAGTGGATATCCTGCCATCGAGGGGAGGGGTGGGGAGTAGGGGGGAAAAATTTGTAACAGAAAGCTTTGTAAGGGTTAATGTTGAAGAACTACCTATACATATGTTTTGCAAATAAAAAAATAAATAAATAAAATTTTTAAAAAGATAAAAAAACTTACTAATAATGACAAATAAAAAAGTTTGAGAAATATAAAAAAAATAACATTTACATCCCAAGGTTGTTGTGAGACTCAAATGATTGTTAAGACTTTTCAAACAATGTGATACATAGTAAGCATTTATTAAATGCTTGTTTCTTCCTTGAGGTGCCTCAATTTCTTTATGTATCAAATTCAGATGGGAATGGATACCTGCAAACAGCATGTTAACTTAGAAAACCACTAATGAATATCATCTAGGTTGCATTGTATTTTTAAAATTCATTTTAATTAAACATTTCCCCCAATACATTTTAATCTGGTTTGGTCTGTGTCTCAGAGACCTATGGCCTGTGGGACATAAGTTTGACACTTCTGGATAAAAGGATCTAGTTTTTTCTACCTTAATGTGAATTTCTATTCTTCATTAGCATGGAGGGGAGAAGGAATTGTATTTTAAGTAGAATGAAACATTTTGTTCCCATTATCAGAATTTGATATTTCTTGAGCAAATGGTTTTTTATTGGTAGGGGTGGTGGTATTCAGGATGTATTGTAGGGTCAAGGAAAAGTCCTGAAATCTCACTGCATATAATTGGCCTCACCAGGAATCAATGTCTGGGGGTAGGGGGGGCGATAGATTGGAAGAGAATAGTTTTTGCTGATATCTAGCCTTTTTACCTATTTCAGTCATACTCAGATTTGCTGAGAGCAAAGAAAAAAGAGATATTGAGTGAAATTTAAAAAAAATTTTCCTTTGAAAAATTCTATTTTTAAATGCTCTTCCATGGTCAGCAGGTCATTTAAAAAACAAACAATACTATTGTTTTTTAAGAGGAAAGGGAAAAAAATAGTTGAGCAAAACCAACTAATCCATTTATTACATCTGGTCACATACACAATATTTATAGTAGAAGACTTCTTATAAGGGATTGTCTGGCTGTAAATGCTCTTGGGACTTTTTCATCATTATCATTATAATAATAATGGTAGCTATCATTTATGTAGTTTCTACTATAGGTCAAGCACTTTACAAATATTTCATTCAATCCTCAAAACAGGAAAGTAGGTGATATTATTAGCTCCATTTTACAGATGAAAAAACTGAGGTAAACAGACATTGCATTGCTTACCCAAGATCATACAGCCAGTAAGGGTTGTGAAAAGTGTACCACTTAGACTCCTCTAGCTTTGACCAGTTTCTAATGATAGAAAATTAACTTAGATAGGAAGGAGACAAACATTTTTAAGCAATGAAGAAATAGAAGTTTGGAGGAACGCCTTAAGAAGAATAACAAGAGTTAGCTCACACAGCCAGGAAGTATTTAGTGACTGAGGCCACATTTGAACTCAGGTCCTCCTGACTTCAGGGCTGGTGTCCCATGTGTTTAATCTGGAGTGTAAAGTAGTAGAAACACTGAGAAAAACACAGCTGAAAGGAATGAAGACCCTAACCCGTTCCAGCCTTGTTTCCATTTGAGTTTTTTCTTAAATTTATTCTCTTAAAGAATCCATCAGAAGGGAAAGAGACTTATTTGTACAAAACTATTCATAGCAGCTCTTTTTATGATGGCAAAGAATTGAAAACTGAGAGGATGCTCATCAATTGGAATGGACAGGTTGTGGTATATGAATTGTAATGGAATATTATTGTGCCACAAGAAATGACTTGAGGATGATTTCAGAAAAACCTGGGAAGACTTAAATGAGCCATTGCAAAGTGAAGTGAGCAGAATCAGGAGAACACTGCATAGAATAACAACAATATTGTACAATAATCAACTGTGAATGACCTTAGCTATTCTCAATAATAAATGATGGAAGACAATCCCAAAGGACTCATGATGAAAAATGCTCCAGGAAAAAAAAAAACTGATGAAATCTGAATGCAAGTCAAAGCACACTGTTTTTCACTTTTTTATATTTTTTAATCTGTATTTTCTTTCACAACATGGCTAATAAGGGCATATGTTTTGCATGGTTGCACATGTGTTATCTATATAACATTGCTTACTATCTCAAGGAGGGGGAATGAATTTTAATTAATTAAAAATTAATTATTAACTTTAAATTTAAAAAATTTTAAATTGTTTTCACATGCAATTGTGAAAAAACCTAAATTATTTTAAAAAGAATATATCAGCAGCATTTATTGTTATTAGTTATAGTCAACCTTGTATTGCATGTTGTTGAATATCTCTTTGTGATATGAGAGTATATGGGAACCTTACAGAAGAAAGAAAGTTTCCAAAACAGGACTGGGAATTCAATCTCACTGGGGCATAAGCATGAACCATATTCTAAATAGTCTTTTAAGGACAGAATTCCTATGAATTCAGGTTTTGTTTTGTATATGTTTTATTAGACTTATTAGACTGAGCTGGAAGAAGTCTCGGGTCATTTATTCCAATCTCCTGCTTATAAATGTGGAAAAATGAAGTCCAAAGAGGAATTTTCCCAAGGACACATAAAGTAAAATGTAGCAGAGCTGAGATTCAAACTCAGTTTCTCTAGATTTTTCTTTAATGACAAGGCAATAGGCAATAAACATCTATTAAACATTTACTTTGTGCCAGGCACAAATCTAAAGAGGGAAGGGATAGGGGTAGGGGGAAGAGAAATTATTTCTGCACTCAAGGAGCTTACATTTCAATGGGAAAAGACAATACAGAGAGTTGTATTAAAAGAAAGACAAACAGAAAAGGAGGAAAAATGAAGCTTGATCTGTCTGGACCCCTCTCTAAAATGTAAGCCCATGGAGGAATGCACCAATAGGGGAAAAGCTCCAGCATGTCAGAGAGTTATTTTTCAGGATAAGATAGATGAAAATCAAAGCATGGAAGTGAAGTTAGAAGGAGAGCTGCAAGGCAAATTACTCAAGCCACTTTAGGCAAAACAAACAAAAGGGCTAGGTAAAGAGCATTAGAATCTAGATTTGTCTCGAAAGGCTTAGAGAGCCAGAGATTTATAATATTGAGCAAGATGGCTAGCTAGAAGATTGTCTTTAGTAGGAAGCTCAAAATTATTGGTAAAAATAACATTTATCTTTATGTTTCCAGATTCAATTTGAGAAATTTAATCACCTTTTCCAAGAACAGAAAGTGAAATTAGTCCCTCCCTCTAGCCTGTAAAAATTGGTAATTATTACTACTGGGGGACATTTCTCTCTCCAAGTATGTTTTCTTGGAGGAAACCTTTTTGAATGAATATGCTCCATTGTAAACTAGGATGGGGTAAAGGTAGAAGTCAACTAACTTTTCTTGATCCATTTGTTTCAGCCTAAGCAAGGGAAAACAAGTAACTGTTTTTTGTTTGAGATAATTGAAAAATGTTTAGCACAGTGTCTGGCACATAACAAAAGCTATAAACATGTTAATTATTACTATTGTTATTGTGGTTGGGGAGATTTCAACTATTGGGGGGAAGGAATGCAATATAGTATTTGTTGTATGTGTGTGTGTGTGTGTGTGTGTGTGTGTGTGTGTGTGTGTGTGTGTGTGTGTGGTAGAGGGAAGCTCTTATTTCTGTTAAAAAAAAAAAGGCACATCTGCTCTTTACTTTTAAAGTAGTAGAAATGAATAGCCTGAAGTTCCTGTTTACCCTGAATTTAGGGACACTGGGACCTCAGCCTGATCCAAACCCTCTAAGCCACAGGTGTACTTCCTTATGTTGACTTTAGATCAAATAGCTCATGAAGAATCCATTTGGATCTTCCTTGGCAAACAGTTAACAGATGCAGCCTTTGCAAAATGTGTTGGGCATGCAGAGAACTTTGTATCACAGTGTTACAGGCTTTTAGTGTGTGTCAGTGGCCTCTGGGTATAGTTCAAGACATAGATGAGAAACCTAAAAGGCCTTTTATAATTGGGGTTTTGATTCCCAGCCTCTCTATTCCTTTATTCTTCTCCCCTCTCCTCTCTCTCCCTTTTCCTTCTTCTTTCCTTTCCTCCTCTCTTTCTCTTTGTCTCTGTGTCTTTGTCTCTGTCTCTGACTCTGTTTCTGGCTCTCTCTGTCTCTATTTCTTTTTTTCTCTATGTGTATCTTCATTTTTCTGTGTCTCTGTCTCTATCTCTTTATCTCTGTCTCTGACTTTGTCTCTCTTTCTGTGTCTCTGTATTTCTGTCCCTGTCTATCTTTGTCTCTATATCTCTCTGTCTCTCTCATTAGTTGGAGAGTTGGAAAAAAAGATAAATAACCTTAGAGTCTTGAAACAATATTTTCATAGTGGAAGATACCATAAATATATCAATCTTTCCACAACCAAGGTACTTGTTCATTAAAGTAAGCTATATGAATACTTGTTTGCTTAATTTTTTGTACCCTAAGCAATGCCTAGAAGATTCGAGTACTGAGGATGTTGATTATCATTAACACCTGAATTCTGCCTTGTCTAAGACAGGAAACCAGGAGAAGATCTAAGTTCGGTGTGTGGAAGTTTGTTTCGGTTTACTTTGATTTTGATCAGCTATTCCATTGATGTAGTTCTGCTAATTACTTTTGCTTGTTACTTGGGATTTTACTCATCAACTTCTCTGGGAAAAAACCTAAAGCTCCAAAATGAAATGATTATTTTTGGCACTGTTATCTAATACTAAAAAGTCACAGATTTAAAACTGAAAGGAATCTTTCAAAGTCATCAAGTCCAATCTTCTCATTTTACAGATGAAGAAATCAAGGCCCAGAGAGTTCAAATGGATTTCCTGGGTTCATATAGCTAGTTAAAAAAACGAGGAGGGAAGGGCAGCTAGGTGGCTGGGTGGAAAGAGCACCAGCCCTGAAGTCAGGAGGAGCTGAGTTCAAATATGGCCTCAAACACTTAAATACTTCCTAGCTGTGTGACCCTTGGCAAGTCACATAACCCCAATTGCTTCAGGAAAAAAAAATATGAGGAGGGACTTGAAACCAGATCTTCCTGATGCCCTATTTATTGTATCCTGTTGCCTTCCATATGGATACTATGTTGCATCACCACATCTATCCAAGTTAGGGCTAGATACTGTCTGTTAAGTTTATTAATAAGTATCAGGTAACACAGCAGTAGTGGGCATTTATGTTTTTTAATAAAAACTTTTTCTTTTCAAAATATATGCAAAGATAATTTTCAATATTCATCCTTGCAAAACCTTATGTTCCAAATTTTTCTCCCTCTCTTCCCCCTTCCTCCTCCCTTAGACAGCAAGTAATCCAATATGTTAAACATATACAATTCTTCTATAAATATTTCCACATTTGTCATGCTGCCAAGAAAAATCAGATCATAAAGGAGAAAACAAAATAAGAAACAAAACAAAAAGCAAGCAAAATACAATAAAAAAGGTGAAAATGCTATGTTGTGATCTACATTCAGTCCCCATAGTCTTCTTTCTGGATGCAGATGGCTCTTTCCATCAAACGTCTATTGGAACTGGCCTGAATCACCTCATTGTTGAAAAGAGCCACATATATCAGAATTGATCATCACATAATCTTGATATTACTGTGTACAATATATTCCTGATTCTGTTTGTTTCACTCAGCATCAGTTCATGTAAGTCTCCCCAGATCTTTCTGAAATCATCCTGCTCATCCTTTTTTTTATAGAATAATATTCCATTACATTCAATATACCATAACTTATTCAGCCATTCCCCAACTGATGGACATCCACTCAGTTTCCAGTTCCTTGCCACTATAAAGAGTTGCTACAGACATTTTTGCACATGTAGATCCTTTTCCCTTTTTTATGTTTTCTTTGGAATACAAGCCAGTAGAGACACTGATGGATCAAAAGATATGCACAGTTGATAGCCCTTTGGGCATAGTTCCAAATTGCTCTCCAGAATGGTTGGATCCATTCACAACTCCACCAACAACTTATTAGAGACCCAGTTTTTCTACATCCCCTCCAACATTTATCATTATCTTTTTTTGTCATGTTAGTCAATCTCAGAAGTGTGTGATAGTACCTCAGAGTTGTCTTAATTTGCATTTCTCTGATCAATAGTGATTTAAAGCATTTTTCATATGACTAGAAATGATTTTAATTTCTTCCTCTGAAAATTGTCTGTTCATTTCCTTTGACCATATATCAATTGGAGAATGGCTTTTATTCTTACACATTTGAGTCAGCTCTATATATATTTTAGAAATGAGGTTTTTATCAGAACCCTTGGATATAAAATTTTTTCCTCAGTTTTCTGCTTCCCTTCTAATCTTGTCTGCATTGGTTTTTGTACAAACCTTTTTAATTTAATATAACAAAAATTATCCATTTTGCATTTCATAATGAACTCTAGTTCTTCTTTGGCCATAAAGCTCTTCCTTCTCCACAATTCTGAGAGGTAGACCAGGCTTTGTTCTTCTAATTTGCTTATAGTATCACTCTTTATGTCTAACTTATAAACCCGTTTTGATCTTATCTTAGTAGAGGTTGTTAGGTGTTGGTCAATGCCTAATTTTTGCCATACCATTTTCCAGTTTTCCCAACAATTTTTGTCAAATAGTGAATTCTTATCCCAGAAGCTGAGGTCTTTAGGTTTATCAAACAGTATTAATATAGTCATTGATTATTGTGTCTTGTGAACCTAACCTATTCCACTGAACAACTACTTTAGGTCTTAGCCAATACCAAATTGTTTTGATGACCATTGCTTTATAATATAGTTTTAGGTCTAGCATAGCAATGCCACTTTAATTTGCATTTTTTCATTAATTCCATTGAAATTATTGACCTTTTGTTATTCCAAATGAACATTGTTACTTTTTTTCTAGCTTTGTAAAGTAATTTCTTGGTAGTTTGATTGGTATGGCAAGTAATGGGCACTCTTGTTAAAGACTATGTTACATGTGAAGCAAATGACATTCCACTTTCTAACACCTCATTTCCTCAAAGCTCTCCTAAGGTGTCCTCATGACACTTGCCCTCCAATGACCCTAAATCTATCCGATTTCACAGTCACCTCTGCTCCAAAATGATGGCTCCTCTCTCCTACAATGGTAACTAAAACTCTCATTTCCTCACAGTTTAGCAATTCTCGGCTAGGTGTTAAAAGGAAATCAATCTGATTATTGTTGCTGTTAAAAAGTCAAATAAATCTGAATACCAGTAGATTTAATACTCCAATGTTGTAGGGCTTTTTGAACCAAACTGATCTCTTATTGGTAAAATTAAATTCAATCCAACAAGCATTTATTAAATTCTTACTGTGGATAAGACTCGTGTTCAGTTCAAATCTGGTTATCTTTGCTGTGTTATCCTAGGCAAGTCACTTAAGCTGTCTGCCTCAGCTTTCTCATCTGCAGCTGCAGAAGGACATGATAAACTACTCCAGCATCTTTGCCAAGAAAGCCTCAAATAGGGTCACAAAGAATCATACACTACTGAAAAACCAATTAGACAACAACAAATATATAAGACAGCATGACATAAATAAATAATAAAGGATCAGTCCTGAGGTTTGGAGAACCTAAGTTCAAAGCTGTCTCTGACATGCTGGTTGTGTGACTATGGTGAGTCACCAAAACTCTCAGTATCCAGTGATCTAACATTGTAAATTTCTGACAAGTTGCTGACTTATATTGGGGAAAGGAATTTCTACACTAGGAGTTCCCTGCATGAAGGAGGGCATGGATGGACTTCTTTCTCAACCAAAAAAAAAAAAAAGAAAAAAGAAAAAGAAATAAAGAAAAAAAGAAAGAAAAGATACTTTTTTGTTGAGGAAAGGGGATACATAAACATTAAATACCACATATGTATAAAAGTGATTAAACTTTGGGTAGGAAAGAGATAACAAATACTTTTTTGTTCCTAATTCAGCAGATAAATGCCAGGAAGTATTTGAGGCATATATTGATTAAATTATTCAAATTCATATAACTAGTAGATTTTAGGAGCAGAATTTGAACTCAGATCTTCTTTACTCCAGGTCCGGCAATTTATAAGCCATACCAATTTCATTTCTGTATCAATGTTTGGGGAAAAAATACCAGTTTTTATTATGGTTATTCAATAGTGTCTTACATTGTAACCCTCCATTTTGAATTTTCTTGTAAGAAATCATGTAAGAAATAAGGGAGGGTTACTGATGAGAAATAGACTATGTTTTATTATGCCTAGGAATTCTTTCAAAATTGACTTCGATAAGTCTGATTTTTGACAGCTGTTTGATGGCTGATGGAATAGTTTGGGTGGCCCACTTTTTACTTCCAGTAAACAAATATCCACAAGACAGGAAAGATTACAATCACAGTTAATTCTGATTAAGCATGCAATAACTGAATTGAGAAATATCTGAATGGACCTGGAAACTAAATGCCTGAATCTCTCCACAGGTCAGAATAGCAGGACTAGAAAACCTTGTTTGTCTCATGAGGTATACCTGTAGCATTTTCTTATCTTTTATTTCTTTTGATCAAGAGAAAATGTTCAATGCTGAGGTACTATGGGTAGACCTGTGAATTGGTCAAACCATCATATAAAAGCAACTTAGAATTATGTGAGAAAGGACATTAAACTATTCATACCCTTTGACTCAATGGTTCTACTATGTGTGGTGTTTAAAAAGTTTGTGAGACGTAGTTTCTGGGTAATTAGTAATTTTATTAATAATGAGAGCATTTTAATAAAAAAAAAAGGTCAGTCCTGCTTTTGAACACCAAAGACCCTCTTAGTGGTGGCTTATATACCCTTGGAAAAATGGATATTGCAGAGAGTGGTAGTCAATTCTGGTTAAAAAGTAATGAAAGAGATTGGAGGCAGAGCCAAGATGGCGGAGTGAAAACGTGACTCTCTGCATCCTCCTCCAATCTTCTCTCAAATCAACAATAAAATAAGCCTCTGAACTGATCTTCAAGTCAACAAATTCAGAAATACTTGGACACTGCTTACAGATATCTCTGAAGAACTTTATATCAGGTTTGTTTAACTCGGACAGAGGGATAAACAGTGGACTCAGTGAGGGCCGGAAGTGAGGGTGGCTCAGCTCATCGTGGCAGAAACTCCAAACTCCAAACACCTGGAGTTTATCTGAGGCACTCAGGACACTCTGTCCTGATTGGGGGCAGGTGTTCTGGCAGACTTGCCTTGTTTAAGGAGTAATTCGGACTTAGTCCTAGCCCTCACCGACCCAGCACTTTAAGTTAATTCGCCGAATTGCCCCAGGGCAAAGAACTTCAGCCGCCCTTTTTCCAAGCTTTAAAGAGACATCCATGCTGTCTAAAAAAAAAAATGAAGAAGCAAAAGAGAGCTCTCACCATAGACAGCTTCTATTGAGAGAAAGAAGGGCTGACCCCAGATCCTGAGGTTCCTTTAGACAAAACTCCAGAGGATGTTATTAAGGACCATCACTGGTCCCCTTTTCAAAAGGCCTTTCTGGAAGATTGCATACAGAATCTCAAAAGAGAGCTGGAGGATAAATGGAAAAATAAACTGAAGTCAGTGCAAGAAGCCCTCCAAAAGAGATATGATAAAGACACCAATTTATTGAAAAATAAAATTAGTGATGTGGAAAAAGAGTGCAATGAACAAATTGGTCAGTTACAAAATGAGTTTGAAAAGTTAACTGAAGAAAACAACACTTTAAAAATAAGAATTGAACAAATGCAAGTGAATAACTCAATAAGACTTCAAGAATCAGTCAAATAAAATCAAAAAAATGAAAAATTAGAAGAAAATATGAAATATCTCCTAAGAAAAACAACTGACTTGGAAAATAGATCTAGGAGATACAATCTAAGGATTATTGGACTTCCTGAAAGTCATGATGAAAAAAAGAATCTAAACACTATCTTCCAGGAAATCCTGAAAGAAAACTGCCCTGAGATTGTAGAATCAGAAGGCAAAATCACCATTGAAAGAATTCACCAATCACCTCCTGAAAGAGACCCCAAAATTAAAACCTCAAGGAATATCGTGGCTAAATTTCAGGACTATCGCACCAAGGAAAAGATTCTGCTAACAACTAGAAGAAAACAATTCAAATACCGAGGATCAATAATTAGAATCACACACGATCTGTCAGCCTCCACATTGAAGGATCCAAGGGCCTGGAACCAGATATTCTGAAAGGCAAAGGAACTTGGATTACAGCCAAGAATAACCTATCCAGCTAGAATGAGCATTATCCTCCAGGGAAGAAGATGGTCATTCAATGATATAGGGGAATTTCACCTATTTCTAATGAAAAGACCAGATCTGAACAAAAAATTCGACCTCCAAACACAGAAATCAAGAGAAGCATAAAAAGGTAAAAAGGAAAAGACTCTTGAGAACTTTATTTCTACTATGGGGATACTTAAAGTTTGGGGGTATAATTAACTAGATATTACTTTGATAATATGAAAAAGAAAACTAGAGGGGGAAAGGCTGTCATACTGGGGAAAAGAGGGGAAAAGTGGTAAAGTAAGATCTAAAAAAAAAGGAGGTAAAAACAAGGTAAAATCTCTTGAAGAGGCAAAGAAAACCTAATATAATTAAGAGAAAGAGGGGAGGGAGATGAGCATTGTGTAAATCTTACTCTCATCAGGTTGGGCTCTAAAAGTGTATATCAGACACTTGATTTCACATAGAAACTTGTCTGTTGCTAGAGGGAAGTGGGAGGGAAAGGAGGAAAAGAAAGGGATAAACTAATAGAAGGGAAAATAGAAAAATCAGGGGAAAGGAGTAAAAAAGGGGGAGGGGATCTAAAGGGTAGAGTATTGTTTGGGAGGGGGTCATCAAAAGCAAAGTACTGAGGAGGGGGGAAGGAAGAAAGGGGAAAGGAAAGGGGAAAACATAACTTGGGTAAATAAGATGGCAGGCAATAAAGAATTAGTTATTCTAACTGTGAATGTGAATGGGATGAACTCTCCCATAAAGCGGAAGCAGATAGCAGACTGGATTAAAAACCAGAATCCCACAATATGTTGTCTACAAGAAACACATCTAAAACATAGTGACACATATAGGATGAAGGTAAAAGGCTGAAGCAGAGCCTATTATGCTTCAGGTGAACAAAAAAAAGCAGGGGTAGCAATCCTTATCTCAGATCAAGTAAAAGCCAAGATAGATCTAATCAAAAGAGATAAGGAAGGAAACTATATTTTATTAAAGGGTACCATAGATAATGTAGCAATATCAATACTAAATATATACGCGCCAAGCGCAATAGCATCCAAATTCCTAGGGGAGAAATTAAGAGAGATGCAAGAAGAAATAGATAGCCAAACTATACTAGTGGGGGATCTCAACCTTGCTCTCTCAGAATTAGATAAATCAAACCACAAAATAAACAAGAAAGAAACTAGGGAGATAAACCAATTGTTAGAAAAGTTAGGTATACACTTCACACCTGTCAGATTGGCTAAAATGACAGGAAAAGTTAATGATGAATGTTGGAGGGGATGTGGGAGGGCTGGGACACTGATGCATTGTTGGTGGAGCTGTGAACGGATACAGCCATTCTGGAGAACAATTTGGAGCTATGCTCAAAAAGTTATCAAACTCTGCATACCCTTTGACCCAGCAGCATTTCTATTGGGCTTATATCCCAAAGAAATCATAAAGGAAGGAAAAGGCCCCACATGTGCAAGAATGTCTGTGGCAGCCCTTTTTGTAGTGGCTAGAAACTGGAAATTGAATAGATACCCTTCAATTGAAGAATGGCTGAATAAATTATGGTATATGAATATTATGGAATATTATTGTTCTGTAAGAAATGGCCAGCAAGATGATTTCAGAGAGGCCTGGAGAGACTTACATGAACTGATGCTGAATGAAATGAGCAGAACCAGGAGATCACTATACACGGCAACAACAGTACTATATGACGATCAATTCTGATGGACATGGCTCTCTTCAACAATGAAATGTTTCAAACCACCTCCAATTGTTCACTGAAGAAAGCCATATACACCCAGAGAGAGGGATGTGAAATGTGGACCACAACATAACATTCTCATACTCCTTGATTGATGTTTGCTTACATTGTGTTTCCTTTATCTGATATATCGTTTGTGTAGATAAGATTTTTCTTGCACAACAATGATAAGTTTGGAAATATGTATACATATATTCGATTTGCCAATATTTTAACATAATTAACATGTAGTAGATATCCTGCCATCTAGGGGAGGGGTGCGGAGTTGGGGGGAAAAATTTGTAACGGAAAGCTATGTAAGGGTTATTGTTGAAGAATTACCCACACATATGTTATGCAAATAAAATTTTAAAAAATTAAAAAAAAAAGTTAGGTATAATAGATCTATGGAGAAAATTGAATGGAGACAGTAGGGAGTTTACTTTTTTCTCAGCAGTCCATGGAACTTATACAAAAATTGACCATGTATTAGGGCATTAAAAACCTCAAAATCAAATGCAGAAAGGCAGAAATAGTAAATGCATCTTTTTCAGATCATGATACAATAAAAATCACATACAATATAAGGCCAGGAGAAAATAAACCAAAAGTTAATTGGAAATTAAATAATCTAATCCTGAAGAATGAATGGGCGAAAGAGCAAATCATAGACACAATCAATAGTTTCATCCAGGAGAATGACAATAAGGAGACAACATACCAAAATTTGTGGGATACAGCCAAAGCGGTTATAAGGGGCAATTTTATATCTCTAGATGCTTACTTGCATAAAATAGAGAAAGAAAAGATCAACGAATTGGGCTTATTATTTAAAAAAACTAGAAAAAGAACAAATTAAAAATCCTCAATTAAATACCAAATTGGAAATTCTAAAAATAAAAGGAGAAATTAACAAAATTGAAAATAAGAAAACTATTGAATTAATAAATAAAACTAAGAGTTGGTTCTATGAAAAAACCAACAAAATAGATAAGCCTTTAGTGAATTTGATAAGAAAAAGGAAAGAGGAAAATCAAATTGTTAGTCTCAAGAATGATAAGGGAGAACTTTCCTCCAATGAAGAGGAAATTAGAGCAATAATTAGGAGTTACTTTCCCCAACTTTATGCCAGTCATTTTGATAATCTAAATGAAATGGAGGAATATCTACAAAAATATAGATTGCCCAGGTTAACAGAAGAGGACATAAATGATTTAAATAGCCCTATATTAGAAAAAAGAAATAGAACAAGCTATTAACCAACTCCCTAAGAAAAAATTTCCAGGGCCAGATGGATTTACATGTGAATTCTACCAAACATTCAAAGAACAATTAATTCCAATACTACACAAACTATTTGAGAAAATAGGGACAGAAGGTATACTGCCAAATTCCTTCTATGAGACCAATATGGTACTGATAGCTAAACCAGGTAGGGTGAAAACAGAGAAAGAAAACTATAGACCAATTTCCCTAATGAATATTGATGCAAAAATTTTAAATAAGATATTAGCAATGAGATTACAGAAAGCCATCCCCAGGATAGTACACTATGACCAAGTAGGATTTATACCAGGGATGCAGGGCTGGTTCAATATTAGGAAAACTATCAGCATAATTAATTATATTAATAACCAAACTAACAAAAACCATATGATTATCTCAATAGATGCAGAAAAAGCATTCGATAAAATCCAACACCCTTTCCAATTGAAAACACTAGAGAGTAGAGGAATAAATGGGCTTTTCCTTAAAATGATCAGTAACATCTATTTAAAACCATCGCAAGCATTATATGTAATGGAGACAAACTAAAACCATTCCCAATAAGATCAGGAGTGAAACAAGGCTGCCCACTGTCACCATTACTATTTAACATTGTATTAGAAATGTTAGCTTTAGCAATAAGAGAAGAAAAAGAGATAAAAGGAATCAGAGTAGGTAATGAAGAAACCAAATTATCACTCTTTGCAGATGTCATGATGGTATACTTAGAGAACCCTAGAGACTCAATTAAAAAACTACTAGAAACAATTCACAACTTTAGCAAAGTTGCAGGATTCAAAATTAATCCACATAAATCATCAGCATTTTTATATGTTACCAACAAAATTCAGCAGCAAGAGATACAAAAAGAAATTCCATTCCAAATAATGGATGATAGGATAAAATATTTGGGAATCTATCTGCCAAGGAAAAGTCAGAAACTATACGAACTAAACTACAAAACACTTTCCACACAAATAAAATCAGACCTAGTCAATTGGAAAAACATTAAGTGCTCATGGGTAGGCAGAGCGAATATAATAAAAATGACAGTACTACCCAAACTAATCTACTTATTTAGTGCCATACCAATCAAACTCCCAAGAAATTATTTTACAGATCTAGAAAAAATAGTAGCAAAGTTCATTTGGAAGAACAAAAGGTCAAGAATTTCAAGGGAATTAATGAAAAAAAAAAGGCAGATGAAGGTGGCCTTGCTGTACCAGATCTAAAACTATATTATAAAGCAGCGGTCATCAAAACCATTTGGTACTGGCTAAGAAATAGAGCAGTCAATCAGTGGCATAGGATAGGTTATCAGGACAATCTAGGCAATAACTTTAACAATTTAGTGTTTGATAAACCCAAAGACCCCTGCTTCTGGGATAAGTACTCACTATTCAGCAAAAACTGCTGGGAAAATTGGAAACTAGTGTGAAAGAAATTAGGGCTTGACCCACACCTAACACCACATACCAAGATAAGATCTAAATGGGTTCATGGTCTAGGTATAGTGATATTGTAAACAAATTAGAGGAACATGGTATAGTTTACCTCTCAGACCTGTGGAGATGGAATAAATTTATGTCCAAAGAAGATCTGGAACTCCTAACTGAACACCAGATAGATAATTTTGATTATATTAAATTAACAAGTTTCTGTACAAATAAAACTAATGCAGACAAGATTAGGAGGGAAGCATCAAATTGGGAAATCATCTTTACATTTAATGGTTCTGATAAAGGCCTCATTTCTAAAATATATAGAGAATTGTCTCATATATATAAGAATTCAAGCCACTCTTCAATAGGTAAGTGGTCAAGGGATATGAACAGACAATTTTCAGATGATGAAATTAAAACCATCTCTAGTCATATGAAAAGTTCTCCAAATCACTATTGATCAGAGAAATGCAAATTAAGACAACTCTGAGGTACCACTACACACCTGTCAGATTGGCTAAAATGACAGGAAAAGATAGCGATGAATGTTGGAGGGGATGTGGGAAATGTGGGACACTGATACATTGTTGGTGGAGCTGTGAACGGATCCAACCATTCTGGAGAGTAATTTAGAGCTATGCTCAAAAAGTTATCAAACTGTGCATACCCTTTGACCCAGCAGCATTTCTATTGGGCCTATATCCCAAAGAGATCTTAGAGGAGGGAGAGGGACCCACATGTGCAAGAATGTTTGTGGCAGCCCTTTTTGTAGTGTCTAGAAACTGGAAACTGAATGGATGCCCATCAATTGGAGAGTGGCTGAATAAATTATGGTATATGAATGTTATGGAATATTATTGCTCCGTAAGAAATGACCAGCAGGACGATTTCAGAGAGGCCTGGAGAGACTTGCATGAACTGATGCTGAGTGAAACGAGCAGAACCAGGAGATCATTATACACAGCAACAACTATATTACATGATGATCAATTCTGATGGACATGGCTCTCTGCAACAAGAATTGTCTCAAACCAGTTCCAACTGTTCACTGAAGAAGACCATATACACCCAGAGAGAGGTATATGAAATATGGACCACAACATAACATTTTCATGTTCTCTATTGAGGTTTGCTTGCCTTGTGTTTCCTTTCTCTGATTTTCTTTTTTTTTCATGTAGATAGGATTTTTCTTGTACAACTTGTCAAGTATTTCAACATTATTAACATGTAGTGGACTTCCTGCCATCTAGGGGAGGGGAGGGGACTGGGGGTAAAATTTGTAATGGAAAGCTTTGTAAAGATCAATGCTGGGGAACTACCCATACATATGTTATACAAATAAAAAGCTTTAATTTTTAAAAAAAGGTATATGTGAACCATAAAAAATAAATAAATAAAAATAAAAAGTCTTCATAGTGGAAAAAGAAAAAAAAGTAATGAAAGAATGAATGATAATGAAAAGTGGGCTCACTCCAAAGAGGGGATGAGAGAGTGACATCATGTCATTCTTGGACAGAGATTATCGATACACTCAGACCACCCCTAGATTTGGGCAATGCAGGGAAAGGATCTACCTCCACCCAAACTTGCTGGAATGGAACACAGTTGGTTTCCCTGACTGAGATTAAGTTTCTTGTGAGGTAAAAATCTGACCACATTGAGGAGAAAGTTAATTTCACCTTCAGATACTAAGTTTTGAAGTAAAGACTTTTTAAAAAAGGGGAACTCTGGGCCTCCCTAAATCAATGATTATTATTGATAATTTCAATTACAATGTGTCTGACTCATAAGTGAACAAAAAGTTCCATATATGCCAAAATATTAATAATAATAACCAAACAAATAAACCTGGAAATAAAATGGATGTCTATCAGTTGGAAAATGGCTGAACAAAATATTGCATAGGAATGTATTGGAACACTATTGCTCTATAGGAACTAGCAAATTTAAAATTTTCAGAGAATAATTGGAAATCTGTATAGAACAATGAAGAGTGAAGAAAGGAGAATCAGATGATAATATACATAGTGACTGTAATCATGTAAATATTTTCAATTAAACTCAGTGACCAATAGTGGTTCCATACCATCCTCTTCTTAAAAGAAAGATGAAGACTTTGGATGCTGAATGCTGCATAGAGATGAGAGAAAAATCATTGTGTTGGTTGGTTTTCCTTGCTCATTTCTTTTTTGTTACCAGGAAGGATTCTCCTAATTCTTCCTAGGATGAGTAAGGAAATTATATATATATGATATATTATATATTTATATATATAATAATTATAATAATATAAATATAAATAAATTATATATATATCAAGAAATGATTGTTGTAGAGATAACCCCAAAAATTTAAAAACATAAATCTTTAAAAATGAGAATGCTTAGCTATTGCCACCATGAGCTATTTCAAAAATAAATTACTAATTTATCATCTAAGATGAAAACAGAGCCAATTTTTTCAAAGCAAACATTACTTTCAGTTTCATACTTCATTTTGACTGTGCAAGGTTTATTACAAAGTTCTCATGACATTATGCTCTTACCCATATTCAAAACTTTTACATAAGCACATTTCCCCCCATTCCTGGGCATATCACAGGTTGAACAGGTGATACATTGTACTTTACAGGTCTCTTTGCTGAGTATTCATTGGCTGTATTCATTTTGATTCCTAGCCCATTCTGTCAGTCATGGCATTATGCAGCCCTCTAATTTACTTTGTGGGGAACTAAAAGATATTTGATTATATTCCCCACTGCATTTAAGTTTTTCCTTTCCTTGCTTTAAGATGTTTCCCCAGTTTCACATGTGTGCACAATTTTATTAGAAGCTTTGCCAACCTTTCTCCAAGAAATGGGATGGAATGCAAAGCCATTTTGCTAAAAAGAAAAAAAAAAGATCACTTCTAGGAAAATGCTGTTTCTTTTCACTTTAATCTAGAAAGACATAGGGGCGGAGGATCCTTAACTGCCCTGTTTTCCATGATCCATCATAAAAAAAAAAAGAGGATCTTATTTACTCTCTGGGCTTCAACTATCAGCTCTGCAGAGACAGCCACCAAAATTTCTATTCCATCCCTAACTTCTCTCCTGAACTTAAACGCACATCTTCACCTGCTTATTATACATATCCACTTGGATATTTAGCCAACACTAGTTCCCCTTCCTCAGTGCCTAACACAAGGAATAGTGTATCAGCCCCTACTTATTAAATGTTTCTTGGCAATCAAAAGGGAATTCTGGAAAAACAACAACAACATTAACTATTGAGATTATAATGACCAGGCTTAGTCATTATAGGGACAGAAGAAGATAATTCTTTATGCTTCTTTGCAGAAGAGGGAGGTGGAATGGGTAGAGAGTATTGCATATAGTGTCAGTCTTTTTCATTAAGTTCAATTTGGCTGAATTTTTTTCTTCATCTTGAAAAAATTCTTTCCCTTTGCTAGGAAGGAAGGAAAAAAGTGCTACAGTGGGAAATGTAGGTGATATAAAAATAAAAGATCTCAGTAAAATTAACTTTTGAAAAATTAATATGTTAATGAATGGAAGAGAATTGAACATACTTCAAACAAATTATCTTAATCCCAAAATCATTTCCCCAGACTAAATTTCCTTCTTTGTCTCAGTGGTAAAAATCAAGGCTATTCAATGTGAGCTCCCTCTTCTCTGCTCTTCCCATTTCTTATGACTTCTTAGCTTTTTGCCACCTTCCTATGCCATCTCATTCTTCATTCCTCTCTCATGTGAAGAGGTACCTTATTCCTTATCAAGACCAATTCCTCTACTTGCTCAAATGATCCCATCCTATCCCATTTTCTCCAATCAATTGTCATCCTCTATCATCCCCATTCTATCATTTATTGTCAATCTCTGTCTATAGACTCATTCCCTACTGCCTACAAACATGCCCACATCTCCTCCATCATGAAAAAAAGTCCTCAGTTGGTCCTTCCATTCCTGCAAACTATTGTCCTTTAACTCTTCTGCTCTTGTAGTTAAATTCCTTGAAAAGGTGATTTACAATAGATCCCTTTGCTTTCTTTCCTTTTCCCTCTTCTTGAGCCCTTACAATCCAACTCTCAACCTAGGAGTAATCTTTGATTCCTGTCTCACTCCCTCCCAAATCCAATCTGTGACCAAGTCCTATCAACTCTACCTTTTGCAACATCTCATAAATACCCTGCTCTCCTCTGACATTTTCATCATCTTGGTATAGGGCTTCATCATCAAATGCCTGGACTATTGCAATAACCTGCAGGTGGGTCTGCCTGCCACAAGTCTCTCCCCACTCCAATCTATCCAATAGTCAGCTACCAAAGTGATTTTTCTAAAGTGCAGGTCTATGTTACTCCTTCTTCCTCAGTAAACTCCAGTGGCTCCCTAACACTAAATCAAATGCAAAATTCTATTTTGTCTTCAAAGCTATTCATAATCTATCTCCCTCCTATTTTTCCAATCCCTACCACATACTCTCCCATCTGATCACACTAGCCTCCTTGCTCTTCCACAAGCAAGACTTTCCATCTGTTAGCTTTGGACATTTTTCATGCCCAAAATGCTTTCCCTCCTCATCTCTGATGACTGACTTCCCTGACTTTCTTTAAGACCCAACTAAACAACCCCTCTTAATTCTAGTGTCTTCTCTCTATTAATTATTTCCTATTTACTTGAATAGTTTGTAAGTACTTTTTTTTTTGCTTGTTATCTTCCGCCATTAGATTGTAAGCTCCCAATTCTTAACCAATGGCTACCACATTATTGTTGTAGTTGTTCAGTTATTTCAGTCATTTCCAACTCTTTGTGACCCTTTTGGGGGTTTTCTTGGAAAAGATATTGGAGTGATTTGTCATTTCCTTCTCCAGTTCATTTTATAACTGAGGAAATCGAGGCAAACAGACTTAGTGACTCGCCTGGAATCTCATAGCTAGTATGTTTGAGGCCAGCTCTCCTGACTCCAGGCCCAAAGCTCTGTCTACTTTAATGCCTTGCTGCTTGCAAAAGTGACTTGGTGGGACAGCTAGGTGGCACAATGGATAGAGCACCAGCCCTGAAGTCAGGAGGACCTGAGTTCAAATCTGATCTCAGACCTGTGTGACCCTGGGAAAGCCACTTAACTTGAATTACCTCAGCAAAAAAAAATCTAAAAAGTGATCCTCAAACTCCAGACCTAAAGCTTTTCCTACTATATCTTCATTTATTACGCTTTTATTTCATGATCACCTTTGAAGACAAAAAAGAAAATTCTCAAATTCTTTTCCTTTTTTTGGAGGGTGTGTGTGTGTGTGTGTGTATGTGTGTGTGTGTGTATGTGTGTGTTTGAGCAGGGGTGGACATTAGGGGAAGATAAATATTTCATGATATTTTGAGATGACACTCTTCTTCCACCCACCCCTCCAAAATGAAAGGATAAAATTATAATTAACATAGTTACAAATATGTTAAAATTGTTAGACCTCTTATCTGAGAGTTATTTTATATATCCTTAGAGCTTGGACAGACAAGCTGGAACATAAATGAGTTAATTCAAATTGCAGTAGTAAAGGAGTATAAAGGGTTTAGGACTTATGAGATATGGGGACTTCCCTCTTCTCCTCTCCTCTTCCATCACCCCTCAACTCAGTCATTCTTTAAAATAGGTAGTACACACCTGCTAAAATGACAGGAAAAGATAATGATAAATGTTGGAGGGGATGTGGGAAGACTGGGACACTGATGCATTGTTGGTGGAGCTGTGAACGGATCCAGCCATTCTGGAGAGCAATTTGGAGCTATGCTCAAAAAGTTATCAAACTCTGCATACCTTTGACCCAGCAGCATTTCTATTGGGCTTATATCCCAAAGAAATCATAAAGGAAGGAAAGGGCCCCACATGTGCAAGAATGTTTGTGGTAGCCCTTTTTGTAGTGGCTAGAAACTGGAAACTGAATGGATGCCCATCAATTGGAAAATGGCTGAATAAATTATGGCATATGAATATTATGGAATATTATTGTTCTGTAAGAAACGACCAGCAGGACAATTTCAGAGAGGCCTGGAGAGACTTACATGAACTGATGCTGAGTGAAATCAGCAGAACCAGGAGATCATTATACACTTTATACACATTATACACATTATACAACAATACTACATGACCATCAATTCTGATGGACATGGCTCTCTTCAACAATGAAATGTTTCAAAACACTTCCAATTGTTCACTGAAGAAAGCCATATATACCCAGAGAGAGGGATGTGAAATGTGGACCACAACATAACATTTTCATGCTCTCGATTGATGTTTGCTTGCATTGTATTTCCTTTATCTGATTTTTCTTTCTTGTAGATACTATTTTTCTTGCACAACAATGATAAGTTTGGAAATATGTATACATATATTCGATTTGTCAAGTATTTTAACATAATTAACATGTAGTGGATATCCTGCCATCTAGGGGAGGGGTGGCGAGTAGGGAGGAAAAATTTGTAACAGAAAGCTTTGTAAGGGTTAATGTTGAAGAATTACCCATACATATGTTTTGCAAATAAAAAAAATTTAAAAAAGAAAAGCAAAAAATAAAATAAAATAATAAAATAGGTAGTAACTAAATAAATGCCAGTCTCTCTTGATGAGTGCTCAATGATCTACCTGCACAAAATAACTTGGCAGTCTAGGTTTCAATCCCTAGATATCTAGGCAAAACATAAACTGCACAAACCCACCATTACCTTCAAGTCTAATTGGTACCCTTAAATCTTAGCCCATCAAAATGGAATGATGCTGGGCAGTGTTCCACGTTCTCTGTCCTGACAGTCTTCCTTCCATGTCAGGAAACTAGGTTTTTCAGTGGCAGGAATCTAAAAGAAATTACTTGGAAAATGTCCAATAATGAGCTCCTCTCTTCTGTGGGATACATAATGAATCTCAAGCTACTGCTTAGCTATCACCCATTCTCTTTGAGCTTTACACTAAATTCTCTCTAAAGAGCTTAATGAAGTTTTATAAGCTATTTTAGGTAGGTAGGTGGCAAGTAGATGGAGTGGCAGACTTGGAATCAGGAAGATTCATCTTTCTCAGACTTTTCACATACTAGCTTGTATGCCTCTGGGCAACTCACGTAATCCTATTTGCCTCAGTTTCCTCTTCTCTAAAATGAGCTGAAGAAGGAAATGCAAAATCATTTCAGTATCTCTGCCAAGAAAACTCCAAATGGGGTCATAGAGAGTCGGACACAACTCAAATGGCTGAACAACAACAATAAACTGTTTTAATGAGGAACATTTGAGTTCTGTCATTAGTTTGGAAAACTAATAATCTAAGTATGATTCATTGCTCTTGCGAAAAGTGAAGTTCAGTTCTCTTCTATATTCAAAATCTTTAAAAGATGAAGATAATGCAAATGTGAGTGATGAAAGGAAGGTTTGTTGGAGTATGGGGGAGCAGTGAGTGATTATGCTGTGATTCCTCAATAGAATATAAACTCCCTGAGGCAGAAACATCTTATCTTTGTATCTCTAATATGTACCACATTGCCTGGGACATAATAGATACTTAAGAAAGGCTTGATAATTGACTGAGTTCCTGGAATGTCCTCTGTTCCCAATCTAATTTTATACAGCCTTCAATATGGGGAGGCAGGGGCATTTGGAGTTAAGTGCCTTGCCCAGGGTCACACAGCTAGTATGTATCTGAGACCAAATTTAAACTTGATCGGCCTCAGTTTCCAATTCAAGCTATGCTTCTTCCACAAAATCTTCCTTGAGTGCTGTACCTCTGGATTAGTTTTCTTTTGGATTCCTATAAATCTCACTTGATACTGAATTTCATAAGATTTAGTGCTGGAGGGAAACCTAGAAATATTTAGTCAGTCAACAAGTATTTATTAACTGATTATTATGCCACAGACACTATGCTAACTCTTATGGACAAAATAAATAAAAAACAGTCCCTGGCAGCAAATAGCTTAAGTTCTTTTTTTAGCTTTTTATTTTCAAAATACACGCATAGATAATTTTCAACATTCATCCTTGCAAAACTTTGTGTTCCAAATTTTTTCTCCTTTCCTTTCCCTACCCCCTCCCTTAGACAGCAAATAATCCAAAATACATTAAACATGTGCAATTCTTCTATACATATTTTCACATTTATCATGCTGCACAAGAAAAATCAGATCAAAAAAGGAAAAAATGAAAAAGAAAAAGAGCAAGCAAACAACAAAAAACCTGAAAATACTATGTTGTGATCCTCACTCAGTCCCCACAGTCCTCTCTCTGGGTGCAGACGACTCTCTCCATCACAAGTCCATTGGAACTGGTCTGAATCCTCTCGCTGTTAAAAAGAGCCACAATTATTAGAATTGATCATCATATAATCTTGTTGTTGTAGACAATGTTCTGTTGGTCCTACTCACTTCTCTTAGCATCAGTTCACATAAGTCTCTCTAGATTTTTATGAAATTGTCCTGCTGGTGGTTTCTTATAGAACAATAATATTCCATAACATTCATATTCCATAACTTATTCAGCCATTCTCCAACTGATGGGCATCCACTCAATTTCCAGTTCCTTGCCACTACAAAAAGTCTGAGTAGCTTAAATTCTAATGAAGGAGATAATATGTATATACAAGAGATCTACAGAGGAGATAGAAAGTAATTTGAAAGCATTTCCAAAAAGACCTCTTACTTATGATGAAGGATGCTGTCCATCTTCATATGAAAAACTGGTGGATCCTGAATGCAGATTAAAAATGTTTGTTCTTTATTTTGGGTTTGTTTGTGCTTTCTTTCACACCGTGGCTTTGCTTTGCATGACTACACATGTGTAACCTATATCAAATCACTTGCCTTACCCATGGGGGAAGGAGGAGAAAGAAAAAAATTGGAATATAAAATTTGAAAAAAAAAGAATGTTACAATTGTTTTTACATGTAATAAATAGTAATGTTTAATTAAATTATTGGTGATAAAATTATATAAATAGCAAATACCTTCACATCAATTCAAATAAACATTTTCAGAATAAATTATGAGTATAAATAATAACATAATAATTAAATATTAAATACATTTAATGAAAAAAGACCTGTAGAAGGTGAATTTGACTTGAATCTTTAAAAAAAAATAAAATCCCTCTCTAGAATCTGTAAAATTAGAATTTTGCAGCTGAGGAAATTGTCTCAGAGAGCTAATGTAACTTGCCCAGAGTGATACTGACAATAAATATCAGTCAACTGTAGACTTCAGTTCTCTGACTCCAAACTAGGATTCTTACCACTATTCCATATTCCATAATGCCTTTCTACCTGTATTACCATTTAACTTTTCATGCATTTTTAAGAACACGGCCTACATTAGGGTATCTTAACCTCTCCTACATCATAGACCACTTTGACAAAACCTATGGGCCCTGCCTCAAACTAATTTTTTTAAATGCATTAAAAACATAATAGGAACAAAGGAAACCAAAGATTAGTGTAAATAAAGGTCTATTCCCATCCAAATTCACAGGAGCCTTGACCTCCTGGGAGTGAGTGGAGCAAAGTAGTAAAGTTCTTTCTATCGTTCTCCATGCCTAGACATATGGTAGGAATTGGATAAGCATTTGCATATGGGTTGATTGGTCCATCAATAAAAATATACAATATGGCAGCAAATGGTTTGCGTTGGCCACATGACCTAGGGGCCTTATGGCTGGGGCTGCATACATACTGTCCCTGAATCTTCTTATAGGTTTGTGATATTCCCTGGTCATGGGTGGAATGAACTTGACCTTTTTTCTTTCTCTTTTTTTGCATGATTTTTTTCTGGTGGGGTAAAAGGTGGGCAACTAGGTCTATTCTCTTCATCCATGTCTTTTTTAATACTTCATTATGGTAATAAGATGCTGTTGGATTCTCAAAGGGTTGTGATAGTGAAATGCAAGCTGTATAACAAAGTCCACTCACCTCAAAGACCTTTGAATCCATCTTTATCCTCCACAAACTGTGGTGTCTTCCAGTGGCAGGCCCAGTTAAATTTGGAAAGACTGATGGATCCTTCAGATTGGCTCAGATAATGGAATGGGGGTCTTGGAACTCTTAAGGACTGTTCTCTACTGTTTAAAAGGGTTATGATCTGCACTGGGAGAGAGTATACTCACACCAACAAAATTATAAGCTTGTTGACTGACTGACAAACCTAGAAAGTTTGAAGTGTGTATATATATATATATACATATATATATATATTTCCACATACACACACACTTTCATACACATATATGCATATATATGTGTGTTTATTCACACATACATATTTACTTTTGAATTACAGATATATTTAGAGAAAGATATATATATATATATATTTATATAAAGAGAGGCAGAGGTAGAGCATCATAGAGAAAAAGAGAGAGAAGAGAGAAAGACAAGAGAAAAAATAAAGATAGAGACAAGGGAGGGAGACACAGAGAAAGACAGACAGACAAAAAGACTGAGAGACAAAGAGAGAGTGAGCAAAAGTGTTTTTTAAAGGAAAATGGGTTGTTAATAGTAGCCAAAAGGCCATCTTTAGAGTCAGGGTCTGGCTGAGTCTTATGCTTATGCTTCCCAAGTTTAGATCTTGCCACTGGCACATACTGAGTATATCACTATGGGTAAGTCACTTCAAATGCCTTAATTCCAAAACTCTTTAAGAATATGAAAAGGATTACAAAAGAATTGTCAGTAGTAGTTTCCTGACCCAATGAAATCACAATACACATGGATATACATACATACACACACACACACACACACACAATAATCTGTATCCTTTGATATATCACCAGCCAGAACAGTCTAGAATGAGAGTTTTCTGATACCTCAATATCCTGACTATAAATTTTCAGTCTAGTGTTAGAATGTCTGAAGCTAATTGTGTTGAGGTGATCCTATAGGGGCTTGGTACTTCTAAATTGCTCTGATACTTTTTTGATTTAGAAATTTAAGGATGAACTATTGATGAGACTACTTACTTTTCTTAATTATGTCAATAAAAATGAATATCACATTCTACTATCATAGAAAAAGGTAAGTTGTTAACTGTTTCTAGAGAATTCAATGTCCAAGACAGCAGTTCAGTTCCTCAGGTCTAAGGATAATTTAATCTCTCTCACTTTTCCCACCACCCTCATTACACCCAATTTGTGGGATTTATGCCAAGTTAGCAAAAAAGGATGCTGATTTTGGTCATTTTCTGAAAATGTCTCCCGTGAGGAAGAGAAGCTGGAGAAATATGGGTGGGAAAGTAAATCTTAAATATTTATTTTTAAAAGGGCACTGCCAATCAAGATGCTGTAGGTACAACTGCTACTCAAGATGCATCAAGAGTTTCATTGCAACTCATTTACACAACTCCAAAAATAGCAGCTCAGGAAACACACATACACACACACACAAATATATACAAAAAACAAATACCATTAACAACAATCAAGCCATATGGTTGACTTTTAGAGGGATATATGTGTGTTATTGTTCAGTTGTTTCAGTCATGCCCAGCTCTTCACAATCCCACTTGGATTTTCTTGGCAAAGATATTGGAGTGGTTTGCCATTTCCTGCTCCAGTTCATTTTATAGATGAGGAAACTGAGGCAAACAGTATTAAATGACTTGACTGGAGTCACCCAGCTATTAAGTGCAGATTTGAACTCATGAAGTCTTTCTGGTATAAAGTGCAATGCTCTATCCATTGGAGTACCTACCTGCCCCTTTTGTTGTATAAATAACCCATACATAAACTACAGAAATCATACATTCCAAAGGGAGTGTTGTTTCTCCAGAGTCATCTTGGGAGGCTCTATACACATTCCATCATGGCTACATTGTATGAAAAATCTGAGAGATCTTCTTTTAGCCTCCTCTTCTTTTAGTTTTGATACAACTAGTATCTATTCTACATATACATGCTTTCTCTTGATTTTTAGACCTATTTTGTCCCCCTTTTTTGCTGCTCCCTTTCCCCCATATACCTATAGTTTTCCATGCTGGGAACTTTTAGCTTCCTAACTAATTTTTGATACCTTCATATTTTGTGTCTTCATATATGGGAAACCAATTCAATCAATCTACCAGTAACCCTGATTCTCCTTATAAATATATCTGGTCCTAATCCTTATCACCAAAACCCTGTTGTGTGGAATAGAACCCAGGCATATCTGTCCCAAACTTGGAAAGCCTGGATCAATCTGGTCACAAGCTCAGGAGGGTATTTCTTATAGGAACATTAATCCTAAATTGCCACCATGTCTCCTGATTGAATCCTAAGGCATTTATTCAACAGAGACTAAGAGAAGTAAGACTTTTGGTATTATCAGAGCAACAATAAAGGATTGGTTGTTAAAATGTTCTGTGTCCCTCCTTTCCCTCAGTCTCTCCCCAATACTATATGGAACACTATAACAGTACCAGCAGTGTTTGACTTTCTATATAATACTCCCTACTTCCACATACACAAACACATTTATGGTAAAAGAAACTCATGGAGGAACAAATACTTGTGAAACCCACCAACCAAGACAACCAATGGTACTAACCCTTGTCCACAAGTCACTATGCTCTTCTACTATACCATTGTAGTTTAGAATCTGATTAATTCAGCCAAGATACATTCATTCTTTCATCCCCCTTGTTAACACATTGTTAACCCATTAGTCACATTCATTCTCCAAAACATATCAGTTTTTTTTTCCATACTTAAAATACAAACTTTTCACAGAATCTATCCTTCATGCCTGGAATTCTTTCCCTCCTCATCTCTTTTCCCAGAATTCTTTTCTTTCTTTATTACTCAGCTCAAATGACACTCCTTCAAGAAGCCTTCCTTGATCCCCCAGTTGCTGAAGATCTCTTCTTCCTCAAATCAAGTTGTATGTATTTTTCTGTTAACCTGCCCCAGTGCTCTTTCCTTAGGTAGAATGTAAGTTCCTTGAGAGTAAGGACTGTTGGTTTTGTTCCTGTATTCTTAGTATCTTGTACTTAATAGGATTAAATGGGATGAGATGGAACTGAGCTGAATACTTTGGAACCAAGTGTAATACTTTGGGGTTAAAAGACTTGCCCAAAGTTACACAGCTAGTGCCGGAGGACATATTTGAACTCAGGAAGGTAAGCCTTTTAAAAACTCCAAGCCCAGCACTTTACTTTACCACCTAGTTTCCCCTTATTATGTGCGTGTTTGTGTGTGTGTGTGTGTGTATGTATATATATATATAAATATAAATTTCTAGTAGTGATGTATATTATATATTTATGAATATATATCATTTATGAGTATATTTATAAGATATTTATGAATAAATATAATTATTAATATTATTTATGAATTGACCAATGATATCATGTAGGTTATGTCTTGACTTGCTCATGAATTGGATTTAAGTGATATAGAACTAGTAGTTTGTAAGCATATATTCATAAATGTCACTAATTTTTTGCTCAGTCATTCCTATTAGTTCCCTTTTGGACAAAAAAAGAATGAAGAGATCAAAGTAAGCCAGAACTCCATTTTTAAAAAGTGCATCAAAATAAAACTCTAATTAGGATGGTGCAGTTGGGAAGCTTTCCTCTAGAGTACAAAAAATTGGAGGAACTTCATAAGGTTTTCCTGGAAGTGCCTCCTCTTCTTCCTGGTTTAAAGACATAAATCATCCTTCCTTTGCTTCTAGGAGCTGCCCACAGCCTTATTTTTCCACTCAAAGTCACACTTCTAGCTGGCACCAACCTCAGACTATGTGTAAGGGGGGGGGTCTTCAGAATAAGGTCCCATCCATTCAGATGGGTCAAATTCCAGGTGAGCTTCCCTCAGCAGTACCCCAAGTGAAAATATTACTGGTTAGAGCCCTCCGTAGAAGTATCACAACATTCCCTTTAGGACACTGCTTTAGTTTACAGCGAACAACAGTTTTAGTAGGAGCTGAGGAGACACAAACAATCTTCTGTTTCATTTCTCCCTTTCTTCTCTTTCCTCTTCCCCTTCCCCCATGTATTGATCTCCTATGGCAACAGGAAGAGCAGGGAAGAGAAGCAACTTACGCTTGCAACAGTAACCTATGACTGTAGCAACCATATACATCCTACCCTGGGTTTACTTAGAAGAAGGTTTTACACAAAGAATATCCTTCATCAATCCAAGTGTCCTGATCTTTAATTAGGAGATCATGTGAGCAGACTGATTTCAAGAAAGCCTGGAAAGATTTACATGAACTTAGTGAAGTGACCAGAATCAGGTAAACATTGTATACAGTAAGATTGTGTGATGATCATCTATGACAGACTTAGCTCTTCTCAGCAATACGAAACAATTCCAATAGACTTGAGATGGAAAATGTCATCTATATCCAGGAAAGAAATAGGGAGATTGCGGATAGAAGCATACTATTTTTACCTCCTTTTGTTTTTTCCTTTCTAGTGGTTTTTCCTTTTTAAAATTTTTCTTCCATTATTAAAATGGAAATATGTTTAAAATGATAGTCCATATATAATCTACATTATATTGCTTGCTATCTTGGGGAACAGGAAGAAAAAGAGGGGAGGGAGAAAAAATTTGGAACTCAAAATCTTACAAAATTGTAAGTTGAAAACTCTCGGGGTAGCTAGGTGATGCAGTGGATAGAGCACCAGTCCTAAAGTCAGGAGGACCTGAGTTCAAATCTGTCTTCAGACACTTAAGAGTTCCTAGCTGTGTAACCTTGGGCCAATCACTTAACCCCAATTGCCTCAGCAAAAAAGAAAAAAAAAAGAAAAAAAGAAAACTCTCTTTACATATAATTAGAAAAAAATACTATTAAGTGAAAAAAATTAGGAAATCATGGTCATCCCGGGTCCTGGATCCCCTCCTTACGTCCTGGCAGCATCATTTCTGTCCTCTCAGGTGGTCCTACTCACATTTCTCTGGATGGGCTCAGTGACCACCTTGCCTACTTCCTACAGCTGCTCCCTTGGCCAAGTAATGACTCAGCCTGACCCAACTCTGAACATGAGAAGTGATGAGATCACAACCTAAGGTGGAAAGCTAATCACAAACATGACTGGTCCATGTTTTTTAATCCTAAAAATAGAGGCCTAGTTCCTAATATCTGCAGGAAAGGGAGGATAGGCCCCACTGGTGTGCAGGAAATCACGTGGTGGGGGAGAGGGGGTGTAGAGAATGATCCCAGTTATTTACGACTATGTCAGAGCTGTTAGCTGAGAACTGACAGTACAAGACTAATATGGCACTTTATAGCAAGAAATCCAGCTAATCAGAAAAAAGAACATATTCTCTCCATCCCCTCCCTGACCTCAGGCAAATTCTGCCCAGTGTTTTGAGAATGTTTTCTGGATTGCCCTGTTCCACCCCTGGGTCTAACCACCATCCATTTTTTCCACTTCTGTTCAGTCTGCTCTCCAACTTCTCCTTCTCCTAGCCCAAACCTCACATAGTTAAGTAGTCGCTGGTGGAGAACAGGTCTGGGACCTGAGTCCTGCCCTCTTGTCTCTATTTGGCCTCCATATCTCATCTCTTCAGCCTTCTCCCAGGACTATAAAGACCAGCTCATGCAGAACACCCACCCCAAAGCAAACCAATACCATCTACACCAGGCTGGAAGCCCAACCAAGAATCCCTTCCCATTCCCAGCCCTGAGCCAGAATGTCCCCACATCCCACACACTCAGCTTCCCTGACATTCCTGTAGCTTCCACTATTTGGTAGTGTTTTCCCAGGGTCTATCTACATATTCTAATGTTTGTACTTCTATGGATTCTGCCCCCCTGGCAACATTATGGCACCCCCCATCCCTCACCCAATCTTCTGTACCATTTTCAGGTTTGATAAATGCCTCCACTTTTCTTTGATGCTGACTTGACTTGGCAGGCATTTACCGAATGGTATACTTGGCCTAGAATCACACCATCACTGAATATTTTCTTCCTTCAGTTACTTTCCTCCTCCTGAATCCCGTCTGGAAATGATGCTGTTTCTAGCAGTCTCTGACAAAGAAAATACTTCCATTTCACCAGAGGAAAGTAAACACCACCAAAATCCCAGGAAGCCAATTTTCATTAGGTAGCCAAAAACCTGTAGAAGCAAAAGGTTTTTTTCCTTCTTTTTAGTCAAAGATTCAAAGTTACTACATGTCACTAATTAATCTGAAAACTTGAGTGACTGACTTTATAGGTTATTGAGCAAGCCTGAGTAGTCACAAAATTCCATTCAGCTTGGGGTTTGAATGTCACATCTATTTATGTAGGGAAAGGAGTTTGAATTTTTCTCTTGTCCAGAGGGAGTTTCATCTGGGAAGCAGACACTAGGGAGTGCTAGAACCAATAATGTTTCTTTCTATTAAAATTTAGAGCAAGCAAATCTGGCTCCTAAAGACAAAACAAACTGGACTTTGGCAGCTCACTCTAGGTGGGAGGAACATGGTAAGGGGTGGGATCTGTCCAGATGACAGAGAGAAGACCAAGGAGAGAATTAAGGCTTGCATGAGGAAAAAATACTAAGAAAACACTCAAGAAATTGTTTTCCCGGCTAGCCAAGAATTCTGCTCCAAGAAAGAGTCAAGATAACTTGTGCAACCAGATACCACAGTATATACTTTAAACTTGCACAAACACACACTGAAGGTTATACACACATACATATACCCCTGAAAGTCAAATTCACTTGTTATCAACAAAGCAAACAGACATCTGGGCAAATGAAATGGAAGAATACACACACACTCACCTGACACAAGGATAAACAAACAAGTTGTCAAAACCTGTCTCTTCTATCTGTAACCAGGCAGCAAAAAAGTTTCTTCCCAGACTCTGTTGCTGTCTTTAGAAACTCATTGTTTTCTCCAGCTTCTGTCTTTATTTTTAACTCAATTAAATCCATACATATACAAACCCCATGAAGCCTATTGACTGAAGACTTATGTCAGAAGCTGATTTATTAACTAATTTGGGTAGATTCAAGAAAAAAGGAATATCAGAGCTCTTTTTTTTCACTTTGGGGCAAAAACAGTTGTGCAGGTTAGGGAGGAACATGAGGAAGGAGGTAGAGTATAAAGGATAGATCTGAATGTTAATATCCTGGTACAAATCCATGATTGCTCCACCATAGTTGCAGCTCTTAACATGTGTATTCAGCTATATGGTAGTGGTTCAAGTGATAGAAAAAGGATGGCTTGATGGTTAGAGGAATAAGAACTAGTCCTTTTAAAAAAAAGCAATAAAATTTAGTTTTACTTCCTTTGAGCTGGAAATATTCCAAACTGGGGAGCCAAATTTACACAAATATCATGTGAGAGTGGCAGAGCCCTGCAGCTGTGCAGTCTGGTCCTGGATTCTTCCTTCCTTCCCTCTCCCACTCCTACCTCCAGGCTTTCTGTTGAATCCCACCATGGTATTCATGGTAGTGGGAGATTTAAGAGTTACAAAAATTGATTTACATGAAGCCAGGGTGCTAGATACTTGAGGTCATAAAGCATCCTTCAGCACATGGGCTTGGGTATTAGTCCTTGTGGTTTGGCCAACTGCCAAGCCACATTATTACATCTGCCCACCTGGAACCCTCCAGAAAGTTCATCAGGACTGAAGCATTCTGTACTATCTGTTTGAGGTACAGTAGTTGTTTTATGCATCGGACACCTGATAAATTCTACCCCAGCAGCAGGCCCCTTTCAGTGTCTCAAGTCTCATAGAAATGAGATCACATTTCTCTGATATTGATTCCAATGAAAAATTAGCCTTTAATTTCTAAAGATTAGTAGGAAGGATACAGATAGGTTTTTTTTTTATTCAGAGAAAATGGAGAATCTTCTATAATTATATGGAATTTCAATGGATTTCCCCATAAAAGTGCTTTTCTGAGCATGATGGAATCAGGGGTCCTGGTTCCAAATGCTAGATGCTTTTAGTAGCTGTGTGATCCTCCTCCTCCTCCTCCTTTTCCTTCTTCTTCATCTTCTTTGTTGTTCAGTCTTTTTTTCATATTCAATTCTTCATGACTCCATTTAGGGTTTTCTTGGCAAAGATGCTAGAATAGTTTTCATTTTCTTTTCTGGCTCATTTTTACAGATGAAGGAACTGAGGCAAACATGATAAGGTGAGCCCAGGCTCACATAGCTACTAAGTATCTAAAACCAGATTTGGAGCTTCCTAACTTCAGGTCCAGTATTCAATCCACTGTGTCACCTAACTGGGGAGAAAATTTCCAGGAGCCAAATGTGTGAAGAAAGTTCCCCAGAATTGACAGAAATTCTGACAGTCTGAGGAGTGAAAAGCTGTTCAAAAGCAGAGAGAAAACTGTAGAGTTGCAATTGTATCAAAAAGGCTAGTTATATAATACTGACAATTACTAGCAGTACTGCCACTAGAACAAACTATTCCTCACCAAAACTTTTCAGCTCCATCTATTGAATATTCTTTCCAATAGAAAAACATCTTTGATTTTTATAAAGGAAGACAATAAGAAGAGAAAATGCTTTACAAAAGTTCACTTTACAGGCTACTTTACCAGAAGGCATTTGTTATCTAAAGTTAGGGATCCTGTAGCTGTCTCCGTGTGTGTGTGTGTGTGTGTGTGTGTGTGTGTGTGTGTGAATTTATATTTACCTGTAAGAACACTGACCTTGAGAGTATTGAGTTCTCCACTCTGCAGACTGACTTAATTATTTTTTTTAGGAAGGGAATTTTTTACCTTAGTCCTCAGTACTCTTTAGTATAAACAATTTCCCTTACTTCCAATCTGCCAGTTAAGAATTAACTTCTATCTAACCTACATTTCATGTCAAATTCTATTACTTCCTATTTCAACCATGATGATCAAGGAATAGCTAATCACCTCCAGGGATCTTAAATTCATCTCTTCTCCTGGATTCTCTCTCCTCTCTAGGTTTTTATGATACTGCTCTCCCCTAATTCTTCTCCTATCTTTCTGATCATTCCTCATTCTCTTTCATCTCTTTCATCATCTTTTATCATGATTCACAGATATCTCCTCAAGGTTCAGTTCTGGTCTTTCTTCATTTGTAGAATGTTTGGAGTGTTTAGGGGGAAAAACCTCTGGTGTGAGGGCTTTCAGAGCCCTTTTCAGGGCTGCTTATCCATCTTTAATGTCTACATCTCACCTAATTCTCACTTGTGACTTCAAGAAGTTGTAGCATGCATTATGACTATCCCCAGATTAAATTGTCTTGGCAGATAAACCAAACCAGGTTGAGGATAACCAACCAGCCTCAAACCCATTGGTGACTTAGGAAAATGAAAACCCCAAACATGTGAAGACTTTCCTTGGTGGAATGGACAAATGAGAATAGTCTGTTCCAATAATCATGAAGGGGACTGTACTAGGCACTGTGGAGTGCTTAGAATTAGGTCAGATATGGAAGACACCAAAGTCATCCATTGCATCCCAGGCCATCTCCAGTCATCCTGATTTTGTCTTGCCACTGGAGCTCAATGACTGAAGTAGAGAGAGTAAAGCTGATGACTTTGTGCAACTCTGCTTCACTTAAATCCAGTTCACAAGCAAGTCATCACCCCATCATGTCACTGATCCTCTTCGAAAACAAAGAGGAAACATCTCATTTGTTGATTTTAGCAATTTCTATGGATTCAATTATTATCTATGGGTAGAAAACTGTTAAATCTCTTTTGTAGTGCTCATCTCTCTCCTAACCTCATCATCCACTGCCTATTGGGCATCTTGAATTGATATTCCATAGACATCTTAAACTCAATATGGTAAAAACAAAATTCATTACTTTTTATTCCCAAAGCTTCCCTCTTCCAAACTTCCCAATTGCTCATCTCAAAGACTCATCTTCCCAAAAATTTACAATCAAAATCTAGGTCTAAACACTTTCTCCACACATCTAATCTCTTACCAAATCTTATTGTTTCTATTCTTGCATCTCTGTTCTTTGGCATAGTTACCATTCTAGGGCAGGCCCTTATCACTTTATGCCCTATTTTGATTGGTCTCCCTGTCTTAAATTTCTCCCCATTTCAATCTATTTTCTACACAGCTGCCAAATTGATCTTCCTAAAGAATAGATCTAATCATGTCACTTGCCTACTCAATAAACTCCATTAATTCCCCGTTATATCCAAAATCAAATATAAAATCCTCCATATGGCTTTTAAAGTCTTTCAAAACCTGGACCTTTCATCCTTTTCCAGTCTTTTTATCCCCTCTACATACTCTAAGAATGGAGCAACTGGGTGGTAGATCAAGTGTCAAGTCTGGAGTCCAGAAGATTCATCTTTCTGAGTTCAAATCTGATCTCAGACATTTACTAGTCACTTAACCTGTTCACCTCAGTTTCCTCATCTGTAAAATGAGCTCCAGAAAGAAATGTCAAACTACTCTATTATCTTTGCCAAGAAAACCCTAAATTTCAAGGTCCCAAAGAACAATAGTTACACTGTTCAACAATCTTATTCTTACATAGTTGTTTGCATTAAAATGTTATTTGTCCTTTGTTCTCAAAGAGGACCAATCCCTTATGAGTTTCTGAAAAGCAAGGACTGTTTTTGTCTTTTTTTATAACCTTAGCACTTGGGACAATTCATGGCACTAAGTAAATGCTTATTGACTTGACTTGAAGAATCATGAATTAATAGATAGAGGACTAAGCTTTCTAACATTAAATCCAAGTCCCACTTTTGAAATATAATGGTTGTATGATCATAATCTTAAGTAATTTACCTTCAGCATCCAAGGCAATGCTCTAGTACTTTAAAGCACATTTTCTGTGAATATTTCCATGCATTTTATTTTCCTTCTTAGGTTGTTTTTTCTTCTTCTCTTTCTAGATCTGATGTTTCTTGTGCAGTAAGATAACTGTATAGATATGTATACATGTATTGTATTTGTCATATAATTTATCCTATTTAGCATGTATTAGATTACCTGTCATCTAGGGGTGGGGGG
>JAJPUD010000018.1:917686-976496 GCA_023553655.1 Myrmecobius fasciatus | reverse complement strand
TATATATATATATATATATATATTAAAGTACTTTAAAGCACAGAACAATTGTTGATCTCTGTTTTTGGCCAATCTTACCACATGAAGACCCCTACATCAATAAAATTACAAGCCTGGACTAGGGGGAAAACTGATCATTATTTTTAAGGCAGCCTGGTATAGAGGAGAGAACACTGTAAAGACAAAGATACTAGAATTTGTATCTCAGAAAGAGTTGTTTGGCAACAACTCATGAAATTTGTCTGAAATTGGATCTGTAGAGCAATGGAAAGAAGGAACAATCATTTAGCAAGAACCTACTATGTTCTAGGCACTGTGTTAAGTGCTTTACAAATAATCTCATTTGATCCTCACTACAATTCTATACTGCTATAATCCCTTTTCACACTTAGGGAAATTGAGAGGTTAAGTGACTTGCCCAGGATCACATTGCTAGTAAAAATGAACCATTTTTTAAAATTCAGGTCTTACTGACTCCAGGCCCAGTGTTTTATCCATTGTACTACCTAGTTGTCATAGATCAATTAGCTTAGCATTTCAGGGGCTTTTAAAAAGAGTGGTTTCTGGCAGATAGATATTTGTCTGTTTGTTTTCAAGGACAAAGGACTGAAAAATAAACTTATCTTTGGGGGTGAATAGAGTAGGAGAGATCAGAGGAGAAAAGTCATATTGGTACACTGAGACAAAGTCACACTCTGAAACTTTGCTTCCTACCTGAAATTTGCCAATCCATATGTTTCTAGGACTAAGAGAATTGCCACTGTAGAGAAGCAGTTTTTGGGTTCCAGATGTCAGGCTGAGTCAGGACTTGAATGAATTGCTACAGATGAGGGGCATAAAGTAAGGGTCAGGACCCAGATTTTGGTCTCAATATGTAAAGTGAACTCATTTTATCCCCTTTCTTAGAAGTGGAAGAGACAAATGGAAAAGGAGAATGCCCTGGCATTTTTACCCTAGTCATCTCTCTTCCTCAAAATTCGTGTGTGTGTGTGTGTGTGTGTGTGTGTGTGTGTGTGTGTGTGTGTGTATTCCAATGCCTGTTCCTAAATGAATGGTGCTGATTTGGTTGAAGTGTGTCTGATCTTTATTAAATATTTTAAGTAGGTTATTAATTCATACCAGAGACACATGTAAAAATGCTGTCATATTGTAAATATTAATAGTACAAAAGAACAACCAGTCCATGTAACCACATGGAGAACCTTCCTAAACATACCACTCTAAACCAGGCAACCACTGGATTGAGAGGAAGAGAGAAAATTGCCTTCTTTTGTTTGCTCAACCATCTTCTCAATGACCTGGATTCTCCAGGATCCAATTCAATTCATCAAAAAATCTTTGAGTAGCTGCTGTGGCTAAGACACTAGGAGTAAGGGGGGAGGGGAGGTGGGTGGTGCAGAAGTGGGAATCATGCTCTAGATAAATTACATATATATATATATATATATATAGGTGTGTATACATATATGTATACTATTATGCATGCGTGTAAATACACAGTATACATACATCCCCATACATGCACATAGTTATACATGTGTGAAATATATGATCAGATATATGTGTGTAAATATACACCCACACACATTCACACATATACATATGCATTGTAAGAACCCACCACCTATATCCACATAGCCATATGTAAATACATATACATGGATTACATACCTGTATGTAAATACCTATACATATATGCCATGTGCATGTGCATATACATGCACCTATATATAAAATTATACTCCTTGTCCTCAAGGATGTTACACACTCCTGCCAGGAAAAACACATACAGATAGTATATGGTGCAGTAAAAAGGACAAATTCTGCAGTCAAAGATCCTAGACCTCTCATTTAAAGCAGCACCCATCCTTCAAGAAAGGGCATTGGAATTGTTTTTCTGGCCATGAAAATGAAAATGTGAGGGATGTTCTCATTGGCAGCTCCTCAGTTGTGGAGGACAAAAAACAGATTACCCTTGGATTTTGAGACCGAAATCTGGACCTTGACTCTTATACTTATTGTGACCTTGGAGAATATTCTTAATCTCTCTGGGTCTCACCTCATAGGAGGCTGGATTAAATGAGGTGTAAAATCATTCCCAGTTCTATGACCTTTGAATATGCAGTAAAACTATGAAAAAGACAGATAGCTGATATGCAATGAGGAGCAGAACCATGACACTTCCTTAGCATGGTGCAAATTCCAGGTCTCAAAATGGCCCATGGGATCTTGGGTAGGGTAAAGCAAAAGATGAAGCTGATTAGCTTCATTTTGCTCATTTTCTGAAAGGACAAAGAATAAGATTCCTGCTCTTGGGAGAGAGAATTCATCTTTCCCCCCTAACCTTGCAACTTTAATTGGGTATGTACCCCTGAATAGGAATATACCCTTCTCCTGCTCCATTTTCACTACCTGGTACCTCATTACCCCATGCAGATGGTCTGGTCTGCTCATACCATCTCCTGCAGCTGAGTACTTTCTATTGAACTTTCTATTCAGGACCATGATTCCTAGCACTCATGTTGTAGGTGCTTAATAAAGGCTTTTAAAAAATTGAACTGAATGTACTTGGGGTTTTTTAGGTTGTCTGTAAAGTAAAAATAAAATTTTTAAAAATTAAAAATTATGCTTTGTATCTCACAGATCCTGCTTCCTTGGCAGGGAGAAGACTACTATTAGTAGTTTTCCCAGGCATTAAGGGGAAAATTTAGCTAACCTTCTAATTTGTTGCTGCCATTTCCCCATTGTGTGAAAGGAGAGGGATTCAGCATGTCAGGAAGTGCTCCCTAATCCCCAGTGACAAATAACTTGGGAAATAGGTTTTCTGGGATGATTTGAGAAATGAGGCTCACGGTTACATGGTTTTAAGGTCATTTTCATTTTCTTGTTTTATTGAACTTGGTGTATGAGGAATTAAAAAAAAGTAAAAACAAACTATATGAACCTTACTCTGATAGGAAGCAAAAAAACAAATCCAAATCAGTCTTGGGATATTTTTTCAAAGAAACTTGGAGCAGTTAAAGGGACCAGCACATCAACTACAACTCTAAGTCCTAGACCTTCTGGACTAGCAGGTTCTTCTTTTTAAAATTTAAATTCCACTTTGCAGAAATAGCTGGAAAAGTACAAGCTCAGTACTTTAAGGACTTGCAAGGCCTTTCTGGGTGAAGCATCCAGTTCCTGTGAGGCTGAATTTCTCTTTCATGCTAACATGGCTTGAAACCTTTTTCTCCACAGTGCTCTGTGAAGGCTGGGCAAATTTCAGCGCCCAGCAAACTAGGAACTAGAAATGCACCATCCCTGACAGCAGCTAAAACATCTGTGGTGAAGAACCCTGCCAACTTGTTGAAGTGAAGAAGAAATAAAATTGCTGAAGGAGAAAAAAAGCTTCAGGAACCCTTCTGCTTTCAGGAAGTCCATTTACTCTCTCTGAAATTGTTTCATATTATAATCTCCCTGAAAAGGAGTCAAGGTCTATGAGATACAAAATATAATTTAAAAAATTTTTAAATCTTTTATTTTTACTTCACAGTTTGAAAACCCCCCAAATACATTCAATTTAATTTTTAAAAAGCATTTATTAAACACAACATATCAGACACAGTGCTGGGTTATGGAATACAAAGACAAAAATCCAGATTTTTATACTTACCTACACAGACTTGTTAAGGAATGACTTCATGTTGGGGTTACTTTTTAAGAGACACAATTAAAAAAAAAGATTACTGTTTTTGGTTGTGTTGTACTTTTTGTGATCCCATTTGGAGTTTTCCTGACGTCATTTTCCATTTTGTTCTCCAACTCATTTTACAGATAAAGAAACTGAGACGAAAAGGGTTGAATGACTTTTTACAGGGGTCACACACCTAGTAAATGTGAAGTTGGATTTGAATTCAGGAAGTTGAGTCTTCCTATCTCCAGGCCCAACACTTTATTTATGGTGCCACCTATCACCTTAAAAAAAAGATACAATCTGCTTATCTTTTCATAGATAATTTATTAATCTAGAAACTATAAAGCTATATTGTTATATTATGTATATAATATTATAAATAACAATTATACAGATATAATATAAATATATAATTATTAAATAATAAATAAGCTATGTTATTATAAATGTGATATATATTTCTTTATAAATGTGTAAACTTTCTAAATTTACACATCTATAAAGCTAGAAACTTCAGCATAGATGCTGATAAAATTTATGTAACATTCTACATACTGAGGAAAGTTATATCAGAGCTTACATTTAATAACTAGCATAGATTTGGAGCTGAAAGGAACCTCAAAATATCTGGTCCAAAACCCTCATTAGACAAATGAGGAAACTCAGGTTTACAGCAGTGAAATGAATTGTCCAAGTTTTCATCAATGGCAAGCGGTCACCCCTGGATATTAAACCAGATATTCTGACATTGACAATCTAGCAAACTTCACACTGCATTATTTTCCAAGCAAAGATTTAACACCGAGAAAGTCTCTTCAAGCAGAATTTGTAGTTGGCTGACTGATATCTGGGGTGATGCAGAAGTAGTCCCAGATAGTAATCTCTTTTCCCCAACCACTCACTCTCTCAAGTGTTGCTCAGACAACTTTAGATAGATCAGTGCTTCTGTATTTTGAAAGTAGGTCATATAAATGAGAAGTACTTTCTGGAGAACATGCTGGTGAAAGAAAAGCTTCTCAGAGAGCAGTGAGGGTGCCAAACTCATGTTGTTGAAAGGAAAAGCATATTATTTTAAGAAGACTGTGTGTGCCAGTCAGTGGTCAGACATCAGGAAGAGACAGAGCCAGCTAGCAGGGTCCCCGTTCCGGCCCAAGCTTTCCCTTGTCCTGCACCCTGTAGCTAAGCAGAAAGATGGCTCTGTGGGAAATTCCATGCAATAATTCATTCTAACCAATATTTACTAAGCTTTTCCTAAATATAAATCACTGTGAAAGATCCAAAAATGTAAGAGATGTTAGGCCCTGCTCAGGAAGAATATGGACATACACTCATGAAATTGTTAAAGAAAATCAATGTAGTACTTTGAGAAGAAAAATGTTTGTAATTGGAGGATCTCTGTTCAAACCTCTGAATTTCCTACCTGCATGGCTCTGGTAAGTCCTTTAGTCTCTCTGGATCTCAGTTTCCTTATCTGTAAAATGAAGTAATTGGCTACATGGTCTCTAAGCCATCTAGTTCTCAAGCTATGTTCCTGTGAGTTGTGTCTCTTCTATTCTCTGCTTTAACCCCTTGCTCTCACAATTTGACCAGCCTATATTTTCTTCTTTATATCCACTTCCTTAATGTCATCCTTTACTTCTGTTTTTCTTTGAAATTCTTCATTGATTATATTTTGCAGACTGCCCACACTTACCAAATTTGCCTCTCCACTGACCTCTGTAGGATGCTCATCTTAAGTTCTTTGAAGACTGTGGTGTTTTAAGTGTTACTGCCATATAGAAATACCAGAAAAAATGTTAGTATTGAAAAAGTAGGCCTGGATTTTCATGAGAAGCTTGAGGCTTGTAAACAAGCTTTGCAATTTCTCTAAAGCAATCCCACTACTCTCCTCCTCTTTTGCAACTCCAGATTCACCTTACCGTCTGTCTATCTTATCTGTCACAGATATATGTAACTGTTGGGCAAGCTCTAAAGAGTATCCATTTATACATATGTTGAAATCTGGCATTCTTCATTTTCTTGGTCTTTCTAACATAGATGGCCAAGCCAAAATCTTTTGAATAACTATAGATTGATTCTAGGAAACACTGCATTGTCTTAGACTAATGCAATCAGTCCAATATCATCCACAAACCAAAGCATCTGGAGGACTTCAGATCTGGGGAATCCCTTTTTAATTCAGTGGTGAATACCTTTGGCAAGCATACATATCCTGCTTCATGCTTCACCTTTTGTTGAATATCAGAGGAATGTTGAACAGCATTATTTCTATTATTCTATATGTATCTTACTGGAAAAGAGCCCACAAGCTGCATTTTTTTTTTTTTACAAAATCAAATGCTTTTTGTTATCAAAAAGAATAAGGACAATGGTATCATGTTCCCAATTAATTGCAATCTTTCAATTAGTTGTTGAATAGTAAATATTACTTGTAAAATGTTTGTTCTTGACTAATAATCTTATTAAAGATGCCCTTGGTTTTATTATTATATTATTATATATCATATTATATAATCATATTGTATATGATATATATATTATATATGATATATATGATAATATGTATCAAATTATATATGAGGACCATTTATAAAATGGTCCTCATAAAGATAAGAGAAAAGTCAGACAGGTTAGTAGTTGCTGATACTCTTTCAATCACCTTTCATTGACATTAATAAAGTCTGAAATTCTACTCCTCTTACACACATACCTGTTATCTTCCTCTCCTTCAGATACCTTGAGTATATTGGTCTTTCAATGCCCTCACAACTATATCAATGCCAACATGGATCATATATTTGGTTTGTGACTGCTTTTTCCTATCTCTTCTCTTTTGAGCCATTTCTATCTTCTTGATAAGGGTTTCTGATATTAGGATCTGGGCATGGTGATTACACTATGTTTGATAGATAAAACATTTTGTTGAAATGTTTTTGTTCTTTTGCAGCTCTTTCTTGATTTTTTTTAAATACAAAGTTCTCTTTCTATTTCATCCTTGGGAAAGCCCTTGGGATGACTTTCTTCAGTTGGATTGCTTGCCAAACTTTCTTTAAACTGGTTTTACCTTCTAATGTTTCTTACAATTTTATAAAATGATACTGTTCATGATCATTCACAATCCTTCTTTATAAGATTTTATAGATGAATTTATATTCTACTTCAGTGTTGCCTTTGGCATCAATCTTTCTCCATTTGACAAGTTAACCAATTATTTACTGGCTAAAGATTTTTGTGATCTTCTTTTACCTTGATTGAGAAAGTTGTGGTACATAAAAATAATGTAGTATTTCTATGCTATGAGAAATTAACAAGAACATGGAAAGACTTGTAAGAACTGATGCAATGATATAAGCAGAACCAGTAAAAGAAAATACATGAACATATGATAATTATGTAATATATATAATAATAACATAAATGGAAAGAATGGAAACAAAATAAATGAAACTCAATGTTTTGAAATTATAATCACTAAACTTGTCCTTAAAAAGAGAAATTAGGAAATACCTCTTTGAAGACGTATAAGGACTATGATTGTGGAATTCTTAATTATTTTAGTGGTGAATTGGATAGGACACTGAATCTGGAGTCAGGAAAACCTGAGTTCAAATCCAGCCTCAAATATTGATTACCTGTGTGATCCAGCACAAATCACTTAACCTCTATTTGGTTCAGTTTCCTCATCTGTAAAATGGGGATAATAAAAGTACCTACTTCCCAGGGCTGTTGTAAGGCTCAAATGATATAATAAATGTAAAGTGCTTGGCACAGTGCCTGGAGCATAGTACTGTCTTATAAATGTTGACTATTATTGTTATTACTAAATTATTTCCCCTATTTTTTATTTGTTGTTATAAGGGGTGGCTTTCTGGGAGGAGGAAGGAGAATACATTTTAAAATGCAGGTAATGTAAAAATTAAAAGATAGCAATTAAAATATATATACTTCTCTTTTTTTAAAAAAGGTCTATGTGAGATCCTAACTTGTTAGATAGAATATTGTTTAATTACCACCTTGACATTGGGTGTATATTTTGTTTTATTTTCAGAAATTTCTCATTTAATTCTAATCCTCCAATATTTCTCATCTTTTTAGATTGACTAGATTCTATGATGAAGATTGTTATTAGAGTAATTTTTCTTTCAGGCAATTATTTAGAGAAATTATAAAATTGGAGAATATCTCATATACAACTGAGGAAACAAAAGTGCAGCTGTGTTTCTATGAGGGGTTATTTGTGCAAAATTAAATGATTCTCTTACCTGCTCCAAGAATGGATTAGAATTCTTATTCCTCTCCCTCTGGTCCCCAACTCTAAAATGTGGGTATGAGCCTTTTCTAGTCAGTCTCCTTCTTCTCCTATAGGAAGTGACTTTCTGCCCAGTCACTACTCATTCTAACTAGGAGGTCTTGAGTATGCAGATGGTAGAACACCTGGGAACTCTTTGGAACTATTACAGCAGCTTACCCAACTTTCCCCCATTAGAAACTATTTCTGAGTTCATTTTTTTGCCTAGGGAAAAATTGAATTCACATTTTTGTTCTGCTTTTATGAAATGCATATGTAGGGATTGAGTGGAGGGTCTCCTTCATGAAGGGACACTTTCATTCCTTCCAGGAGTACAAGTAGGAGGTTGGAGCCAATGGCCACTCTGTTCTCTTCAGAGAAAAGGGGTACTGCTAGAAATGCATCTATTTACTCCCTTAAACATTAGTTGGGTAGCTAGGTGGTAAAATGGATAGAGCACCAGCTCTGAAGTCAGGAGAACCTGAGTTCAAATATGGCTTCAGACACATAACACTTCCTAGCTATGTGTCCCCAGGCAAAGTCACTTAACCCCAATTGCCTCAGCAAAAATTAAAAAAAAATTAAAAAACCATTATTAGTCTAGGTGATATAATTGGTTTTTATGTAACTTTTGATCATTTTGTCATTTGGGGAAGAAAAGGGACCCCATGTTTTATATACAAGGCTTAACCCCTTTTACACTTAATTCCATTTCCACAAACACATAAAGAGAATAGCAGAACAAACAAAACCAAAAAAACAATTTATCCAAATCAGTAGCAAAACAAAAATCAGAGAAGGTATACATAGGGGAATGTATACTAAACAATACAAAATGAAGGAACTCTCCCATTGGAATTAAGGTGGCATAGTTCAACTAAGAGAATATCCTTGCTTCCACAAGAGGAAAACTTGAAATCTTTACAATAGCAAACTAGGAATAGGGACATAATGAGGCCATCAACTCCTTTTATGTCTTCCAAGAGTCTTTTCCTTCAGGAACCAAGAATGTTTGGCCTCTTTCACCTTCTCTCTTGAAGCTTGAAGAAGAATCCTAAAGGGGGCCTCCTGCTTAAAAAATCCCCAATATGGGGGGACTAGGTAAGAACTGAAGCTCTGGCCTCTTGTCACCTCTGCTTTGTCTTATGTAGGGCAAACCCTTCCTCTCCACCAATAAGAAGAGAGTCTTAAACCAATGGGCTTTAAGACAGATTTACATCTATAAATCAATAATGATTATTTTCCATCTAGCTTTAGAGTCCCCAGTCATTAATGTCTCTGGAATTCTCAAATCAAAAATCTATTTTTTTATTTATTTTTTTCTATATAGCATGCCAGTCACTTCCCCCTCTATTTGGTATCATCTTCCAAATAATGAGACACATACAAATCAGAAACTGCCACAATTGCCCACATTTTATTATTATGCTCTTTCAATACTACTTCAGCATATATGTAAACAAACTTAAGTACATATGACTCTTAGACTTGATACATGGTTTCCTGGTAGGAAAGAGAAGAAGAGGAGAAGAGCCAGCAAATCATATATCTGGTAAAAGTTCTCTCAGTGGAAAGGTCAGTAACAACCAATCCATCTAGGCAGGAGTCCTATAACAGGCTCTATATAAGGAGTGGATCACTGTAGGTATCCCTTCCATATGGTAGGGTTTGATATGTGGCATCCCTGAAATCTGGAGAATCTATGTAAAAGTTTTTGGCCCTCCCTTTTTACTAGAGAAGTCTAATTTTTCTTTCTCTTTTATGGGGTATTTACTATTCCTATTGTAAGTTTGGCTTAATTATTTGGTCATACAACTCTGAGGTACCACTACACACCTGTCAGATTGGCTAAGAGGACAGGAAAAGATAATGACAAATGTGGAAGGAGATGTGGGAAAGCTGGGACACTGATACATTGTTGGTGGAACTGTGAATGTGTCCAACCATTCTGGAGAGCAATTTGGAACTATGCTCAAAAAGTTATCAAACTGTGCATACCCTTTGACTCAGCAGTGTTTCTACTGGGCCTATATCCCAAAGAGATCATAAAAAGGGGGAAAATACCCCCATTTTCAAAAATGTTTGTAGCAGCTCTTTTTGTAAGGGCAAGAAATTGGAAATTGAGTGGATGCCCATCAGTTGGAGATTATGGTATATGAATGTTATGGAATATTATTGTTCTATAAGAAAGGATCAGCAGGATGACTTCAGAGAAGCCTGAAGAGATTTGTATGCACTGATGCTAAGTGAAGTGAGTAGAACCAGGAGATCATTGTGCACGGCAACAGCAAAATTATGTGATCAATTGTGATGAACGTGGTTCTTTTCACCAGTGAGATGATTCAGGCCAGTTCTAATGGACTTGTGATGGAGAGAGTTATCTGCATCCAGAGAGAGAGGACTGAGTATGGATAACAACAGCATTTTCACTTTTTTGTTGTTTGCTTGCGTTTTGTTTTCTTTCTCATTTTTTCCCTTTTTGATCTGATTTTTCTTGTGAAGTATGATATTTGTATTTATAGAAGAATTGCACATGTTTAACCTATATTGGATTACTTGCTATCTAGAGGAAGAGGGTGAGGAAGGGAGGGAGAAAAAATTTGGAACACAAAGTTTTGCAAGGGCGAATGGTGAAAATTATCTATGCATATATTTTGAAAATAAAAAGCTATTATAAAAAGTATTTGGTCATAGATCCTATGTCATCTGATGGCCTTTGCACATTGCCTGTGATTTTCTCAAAACTCTAAAAGACTTTCTATTTAATTTCTTATGCTGACCCACAATATATCAAAACCCCAATGAGGAAAGGTGAGATATGGAAGGAATAATTGTATATCAGTGGCCCATACTCAAGTTAATTCCTCTTCTATTTTCTCTTTAAACTGGCAATCAAGACTTCTGAGCTCCTCCTTGCTCCCCACATCTTAGCTCTCATGAGACTTCTCCACAGAGACATGTTCCATCTTTAGATAGTGGATCAAACTGAAGGTTTCTGTCCAAACAACAGACTACATCTCAACTCTACTGAATCGTTTGGTGGAAAGGGCACTTATCAACAAAAAAAAAAGTCATTATAACTAGGGGAGTAGCCAGCTAATATAATGAAACTAGGTAGAAATATTGTGTAATTTGTAGTCTCTTCTCTCCCCAATTCCTTCATTAAATAGATTTGAAGGCAATTTCTCAGTGTGCCTTTAGACAAGAGGCATCAACCTCAATTAGAGGAGAAGGAGGAAGAAGAAATAAATTCTGAGATTCTGGGAGATGTTGTTAAGTTGCAATATTGTCTTTCTCCTCTTTCTTCTTCTTCTTTCTTTCTTTCTGCTTTTGCTTCTGCTTCTTCTCCTCCTCCACCTCCATATCCTTCTTCTCCTCCTCCACTTCCACATCCTTCTTCTCCTCTACCTCCTCTTCCTCCTTCTCCTCCATCTCCTTTTCCACCTCCTCCTTCTCCTCCCCCTTCCCCTTCATATCCTCCTTCTCTGTCTCCTCCTTCACTTCATCCTTTTCCTCCTCTTCTTTCTCTTCCTCCTCCTCTTTCTCCTTTCCTTCTTTCACCTCTTCCTCCTTCACTTTCTCCTTTTCCTCCTCATCTTCCTCCTCCTCCTTCTTATTCTCCTTCTCTTCCTCTTCCTACTCTTCCTCCTTCTCCTCCTCCTCCTCCTTCTCCTCCTTTTCTTTTTTTCCTTCTTCTCCTTTTAGGAAGCCAGAAGGGGTTAGACAGTATGCCCTTTCCTGCTGTGCTGGTCAGTAAAGACCTAGTGATTTTAAATTTGCTATTAAAACCCTGGCCTGAATGTCTTGAAAGAAACAAACAGCTGTCCTCCAGTCCAGAGAGCTGTGTGTTGTGGGTTTGGTTGGGGGAAAATCATATGACTCATTCATATAAACTAACTCAAATATTTTCTTTCTTTCATAATTCAACCACAAGCATTAATTAAAGCATCAAAGAATATGTATTTGGACCCATAAACTCATTATTGCCAGCCAAGTCAAAAGGGACAAACTATGGACATTTGGAGACTTTTTAAAAAACTAACCTTATTGAGATAGGAGCATTTTCTTCAACAGCACTGGACTTTTTAAAAGACAGATAAGGATTAAAAGAGCTAAATAAATGCAGATTGACTGAGTGAAAGACAAAACTATTTCTCTTAGGAATCATCTTGTGGTAAGGTGGTTTTTAAAATAAACTTTAAAGGAGTCAGTAAGGTTGGCCTTTATCATATGTAATGTATAAATATAAATTAAAACAAATATAATGTGAAGAAGTATAGAACACGTTTAAATGTTAAAATATTAAAATGTATATGAATACATATAATATAACATATAAATATAATAAATATAATATAATAAATAAATATAATAAATATATATGTATAATTAAGTGGTATTGGCAATTCCTAATTTATCAGTAGATTGAACATTGAATACCTAGAGGTCATGTGTAAGCCAATTGCTTGGACATTGGAACATACTTTTCTATGGTATACTACTTTAATAGATAGTGTTATACTAATAACTAACATTTATATAGCACTTACTGTATATCAAGTACTTTTTGTAACTATTTCATTTGATTTTCAGAACAACCCTTTGAGGTAGGTGTTGTATCATCCCCATTCTGCAGAGGAGGAAACTGAGTTAAACATATTGTGTTGCCCAGGGTTTTACAATTAGTAAGTGTTAAAGACTGAATACAAACTCAGATCATCCTGACTACATCCATTCTATCTACTGTGGCATGTAACCACCCATCCTTTCTATGGAGGATAGTTTCCAAACCAGTCCCAGAAAGCTTCTTTAAGCACTTCTGTGGCTCGGTTTTCAGAATCAGCACAAGGCAGACTTCTGGGTCCAGGAAAAAAGTGACCACATGGTGCAATAAGGAAGAGGAATATATAGGTCTGATTCGAAGCCACATCATGAAAAAGGAAAGGTTTGTTTTTGGTGCTCTCCCATCTCTCTTCTGCATCCCTAGATGGCTCTATGTGCCCTCTTCCTGACCATCAAGCACACCATGCCTCATACAATCTCAAGTCCCCCATTGTGGTACCTGTAGGACATATCCCAGAAAGACATTTCTAAGTGAACTCTGTGTCTTCTTGCCTGAACTGTTTAATCTTTCTTTTCATTCCTAGCACTTAAATGCTTGTTAATTTGATTTGACTTATCTCACTGAGGTATAATTGCTGTTGTGGGAGACTGAGGACAGAGAATCACTTGCCTCCACCACCGCCACCATCAATGACCTGTTTTTGCCTCTGGATCTTGAATAATTTGTCTGGACTATATTCACTGGCTCATTATTAAAGCTAATTCTGCCATTTTGTCAGGGTTCCATGACTTATATCTGTACAAAATCATCTAAGAAAATAGGAAAGCACTGGTTTTCCTTCATAGCTGACATTGTGACAGATATATATGTGTGTATTGTGTGTATATACTCTCAATGCTGACATTGTAATGGAACATCAATTACTGTCCAGCCCTTTAAGGTATATGTATACATACATTTATGTATATATATATATATACACACATGTGTGTCCACGGATTGGGTTGTACTGGGTTACATGCACATGTACACAGAGATATGTACATATGTGCACATGTATGTGTGTGATTAAAATAAAGATCTCAGACACTTTACAATAAATACAATATATGGCATGAGACAGTCCTAAGGACACACACAAAACAAGAGAATCCAGATACATAGGGGAAACCATTCAGGTAATCTGACCCCCAGAAATGTATTATTTTGCCACCATAGAGGTAGATATTCTTTCCGGACAACAGCAAATTCCACAACATAAAAAACTTTATGGTGTCTGCTTAGAAATCCTGTTTCAGAAGCCTTGATTTTGCTGTTAAGTATAGTCTAAGAGGGGAAGGGATGTTGGAGACTTTATCAAAATTATTGGCAATAGCTTCTATCTTCCTTTCATGGATCAGTTGTCCTGCCTACCTAATTGTGGTAACACCTTAGATGAAACAAAACTTCTGGGTTTTGAGTACCCACTATTCATTTGTGATCATCAATAATAGGCCCTTAAATCAGTCCAATGAATGTCTACTCTTCAAGCACCTGGTTACTGGTTCTATTAAATTCCCAACTTACCTTTCAATAACTCATCACTTATGTGTTCCCAGGAGAATGACTCTCCAAATTGTTGTTTAATGGTATTACAATAAAATATAACCCGATAATGTCTGCCCTTCCATAAGAGGCAGTATGATATTGGACAGCCTGTCTACCTGGCTTTGTTGTGGAAGGGACTGTTGTCAGAAAAAAAATCTGCATCAGGTGAGATTTCCATGTGGCAAAGCAATATATCTCCTGAGGTCAGACTCCCTGAGTGGACCATTGGAGCTGGAATCAATAAGACTTGAATTCAAATCCTGACTTGGACATTTAGTAGCTATGTGACCCTGGGTAAGTCAGGGTCTCAGTTTCATTATCTGTAAAATGGAGGAAATAGTGACATCTCTCTCAAAGAAGTGTTATAAGGATCAACTGAAATAATCTATTCAATGTGCTATATGAATACAATTTTTTATAATTAGCATTCTATATTCTAATCTCTAGAGCCTATATTTAACATGATTAATTTTCTAAAAGGAAGGGAGAAGGGGAGAAACAGACAGAAAGAATAATGTAGTGAATAGGGCATGGGATCTCTAATCAGGAAAACCTGAACTTAAACCCTGTCTCAGAAACTTACTAGCTGTGTAGCACTGAGTAAGTTCTTTAAGCTCTCTATGCCTCAGTTTCTTCATGTATAAAAAGATTGGACCCTAAGGTCCATTCTAAATTTTTGACACCATGTTCTTACCATAGACATCTAACCAGACCTTTCCTTTGCCTCCCTCCCATAAAGTTTCCATTCTTCAAAATTACTTTCCTTCCTTCCCCTCAGTCAAAACTCTCTCATCCTCAGTAAAAACTCTGTCTGCCTTAAGGCAGAGAAAGCATTAGAACCCAGCACCCCTAGTTGAGGGAAGGAACTCTGAGTGGACAGGAAGTGGAACCTGGCAAGGCTATTCCTACTGAGGAGATAATTAGCCAGGGGCTATTTTAGATCCTAGAACTATGTATACAGTTGGTGTTCTTAGGCTGATGTGTGACTCTTTCCAGCTTTAGGACAAACACTGTGCCAGGGCAGGTGCCAATTGGAAAGGATTTTTTTTTAATTTTATTTTATTTGCAAAACATATGTATGGGTAATTCTTCAACATTAACCCTTACATAGCTTTCTGTTACAGATTTTTCCCCCCAACTCCCCACCCCTCCCCTAGTTGGCAGGAAATCCACTACATGTTAATTATGTTAAAATAGTTGGCAAATCGAATATATGTATACATATTTCCAAACTTATCATTGTTGTGCAAGAAAAATCGTATCTACACAAAAGACATATCAGATAAAGGAAACACAATGTAAGGAAACAACAATCAAGAGTATGAGAATGTTATGTTGTGGTCCACATTTCACATCCCTCTCTCTGGGTGCATATGGCTTTCTTCAGTGAACAATTGGAAGTGGTTTGAAACATTTCACTGTTGAAGAGAGCCATGTCCATCAGAATTGATCGTCATATAGTATTGTTGTTGCCGTGTATAATGATCTCCTGGTTCTGCTCATTCATTCAGCATCAGTTCATGCAAGTCTCTCCAGGCCTCTCTGAAATCATCCTGCTGGTCGTTTCTTACAGAACAATAATATTCCATAATATTCATATACCATAATTTATTCAGCCATTCTCCAATTGAAGGGCATCTATTCAGTTTCCAGTTTCTAGCCACTACAAAAAGGGCTGCCACAAACATTCTTGCACATGTGGGGCCCTTTCCTTCCTTTATGATTTCTTTGGGATATAAGCCCAATAGAAATGCTGCTGGGTCAAAGGGTATGCACAGTTTGATAACTTTTTTGAGCATAGCTCCAAATTGCTCTCCAGAATGGCTGTATCTGTTCACAGCTCCACTAACAATGCATCAGTGTCCCAACCCTCCCACCTCCCCTCCAACATTCATCATTAACTTTGGAAAGGATTTTTAAGAGCCCAAACACACAGGGAAAAATCACTCAGGTAATCTGACCTCAGGAGATAAACTGCTTTGCCACACAGAAGTCTCACCTGATACAGATTTTTTTCCTGACAACAATTCCTTTCCCAGCGAAGTCATAATAGGTGGGGGATGTACACATTCATACTTGAATATGAAATCTCTATGATTACCTATGGTAGTTTGAGAGGACATGAAGGTGTGTTTGTGTGTGTGTGTGTGTGTGTGTGTCTAAGAGTTTGGACACAGATCTTGTCCTCCAGGAGCTTTAGAGCCAAGTAACACAGAATTAGTGGAGGCAGACCCCAGGGAGAGGAAAGGACCAGAAATGAGATATGAGATCTCCAACTCAGCTCTTTCTGTGAGTCTCTCAAGGGGACAAAGTCATGGCTTCCCTGTGACTAGAAGCCTCAGAAAGAGTTATTGTTAATTCAGCCTGAGACAGAACTGAGTTTAGAACCAGTCTATAACTGTGAAGAAATGAATTTGGAAGTCAGATGACTAAAATGAGATTAGGAGCAAAGAATGTCTGAGATTGTCACAAAAAAATTAAATTGGGAATTCAAGCCTGACTGCAAATCAAGGGAGCTGATGAGTGGATGCAGTAGTTAGTTCAGTGGTATGTTATTGTTTGTTCTTCATTTGCCAAGAGGACCAATGACATCAGGAAGGTGATGCCATGATTTTTCAAGTAGATTGGATTTAAGGGAGGAAGGGTTGCAGAAACTACCAGCCTCACTTTTTCCTTTGGAGCCATCTGGGACCAATGGCAAGATACAGATCAGGATGACTAGAGAAGGTCCTGGATGCAATGGGAGTCTTAGGCTGTTTTAAGTTAAGGTCTTTAACAGGTCTCAATTTATCTGATTCAGTAATTAAGGCTAGGTAAGAAATGAGGCAAATAATGGATTCTTTTACCTAGTCAAAAAAAATTTATTCTGGGAGGGAAAGACCTTAAGGTTTCTATGTGCCAGAGCCAGCTTAAACTGTCTAGTGAGCCAACTATTAAATTTTCAGTATAAGCAATTAGCCCTTGAAAATCAGCAAATGCTACAAATCAGAACTTGACTTACTGTTTTCTTGTCTAGAATTTTAAAAAGTGTTGTAGAACATGTTTATTATTACCACCTCACACCTCTCAGATTGGCTAAGATGACAGGAAAAGATAATGATAAATATTGAAGGGGATGTGGGGAAAACTGTGCCACTAATGCATTGTTGGTGGAGTTGTTAAATGATCCAACCATTCTGGATCTATGCCCAAAGGGCTATTCAACTGTGCATACCCTTTGATCCAGGAGTGTCTCTATTAGATCTGTATCCTAAAGAAATTATAAAGGAGAGAAAAAGAACTGACATGCAAAAATGTTTGTAAGAGCTCTTTTTGTGCTAGCAAAGAATTGGAAAATGAGTAGATGTCTATCAATTGGGGAATGGCTGAACAAGTTGTGATATATAAAGGTAATGGAATATTATTGTTCTATAAAAAATGATGAACAAGTTGATTTTAGAAAGATCTGGAAAGATTTACATGAACTGATGTTGAGTGAAACAAGCAGAACCAGGAATACATTGTACACAATAACAGCAAGAATATGCAATGATCAACTATGAAAGACTTGGTTCTTCTTAATGATTTGGTGATCCAAAGCAATCCCAATAGACTTTGGACAGAAAATGCCTTTTGCATCCAGAAAAAGAACTAAGGAAACTAAATGTAAATCAACACATGCTATGTTCGCTTTTTTTCTGTTTTTTTTATCTCTCCCATGATTTTCCTTTTGCTCTGATTTTTCTCTCCCAACATGATTCATAAAGCAATGAGTGTCAAAAAATAATTTTAAAAAAGAAAATGTTCATTATTTGGATTAAATTTTAAATTGTTTTGTGTATATGTCCCCCTACTGAGCTGATTGTTAAACATTTACCAAAATGCAGTCATTTTTTTTAGTTGTGTCTGATTCTTTGTAACCTCACTTAGGGCTTCTTGGCAAAAATGCTGGAATGGTTTCTCATTTCCTACTCCAATCTATTTTTACAGACAAAACAAAAAAGTGACTTACCAGGGTGATACAACTAGTAAGTGTCTGCGGCCAGATTTAAACTCAAAAGATAATTCTTTCTGACTCCAAACTGAGCACTCTATCCACTATGCAGTTGCCTCATACCTCTGTTGGTAAATGGTAATTATTTGATGTCAGAATTGATCCCTGGAAATTCTGAGCACTATCTCCACTCTCTATACTGTGATACTCTCTATATCTTCTCATACTATGTCAATTGATGTTAAAGGGAAAACAATCTGGGAAATTTTGAGAACTACTTAATTCTCCCTAAGGGATTTTCATTTTTCAAAAATGATTTATCCTATTTTATTTTTCCCTCATTTCTGTTAAAACAATTTTAAAACATTTTTTATTTTTTAAGTTTGAGTTCCAAATTCTATCCCTTCCTCTCTTTCTCCTCCCAGAGATGGTAAAAAAATCACATAGGGGTTGTTTCAATGTTTTTAAATAATATTCCTGATAATGCAAATGAAGCACCGTTTACATTTCAACCGGTTTTCTAAATCCTAGACTTAGAGAATTTAGGAGTTAGAAGGAGCTTCAGCAATCATTCAATATAAACCTAAACTTTCCAGGCACTGTATAGGGAGACTCAAGGAGAAGGGGGAAGGCAAGATGGGGTGACACTCAGGCACCTTTGCCTGAGTGGGTCAGTTCTCTAAACTATTCCCATCCTTCACAGCTCTTTCTCTACTTCAGACTCCTAAGATTCTAGAAAAGCTACAACTTTTAGGGTGTGACTTTTTCCACAGACTGTCCCAGAGCAGAAATGGTAGGAGCTTTGGTGGGGAGAGAGTACAGGCACAAGCTGCAGGAGGGATACTTGGATGTGGAATTCATTTGTAAATGGAGTATGGAGAGGTCCTGGCTGCCTGGAAATCAGATGTACAGCAGTGGATGTGGATCCAAAATGCTCCTCTGAGACATTCTGGCTCTGTCACTGAGAAAAGTCCCTAACCTCTCTGTGTTCCAGTCAAACCTCTAAGACTTGAAGTTTCTGTGATGCTTTGCAATATGCTGGGAGGCAGGAGGTATACAAAGGTGCTCATCATTTTATAACCAGGATCAGAAAAGTTAATTGGCTTGTCCACTGTCAGACACTAGTGAAGGATGAAGGCGAACCTGGAACCCCAGAACTGAAACTCCAAAGGAAGGGCTCTTCCCAATTTGTCACATTAACTTCTTTATTTTATTATTACTTCCAATTACACAAATTCATATAGGCACAAGGGAAGGGCAGTCCTAACTGAAGAGAGAAAACTACTCACCCAGCATGATGATTTCTGAACAAAGAGCAAGTGTCTGCCATGCTTGGAAGTGACTCAGTGATATCACCAGCCATTCTGTCCCCAAGACCCTAGAGCAAAGACTCAGAGATCTCAAAGCTCATATAAAGAACTAGATTTTACACAAATTTGCATGAACTTATAGTAGATTATAGGTATATGCAGCTTGTGTGTGTATATATATATGTGTGTGTTTGTATATATACATATGTAACATGTAGCGCTTATATATATATATATATATATATATATATATATATATAACACATATACATATATACACACAAGCTGCATGTGCCTGGAATCCAGTATGGATTTATATACACATACACACATATGTTAATATCCATCCATATGGCTATGTATTTATGCATTTACATAAATGTGTATATTTGTATAGTCATTCAGTGGGAAAATCTTCATTTAGACTCCCCCCCACCACATATCTTAATTAGTGTAATATATAGTATATAACACACACATGCACAAATATCTCATAAGTTAAACTGCACTAAAACTTTTGTACAAATATATGTGTAAACATGTGTGTGCTTATATGTGTGGATACATGTAAGCACCTATACATTTATATATATATAGTCACTCTGCAGAGGGCAGAGTTTTTTCCCTTTAGTTAGACCACACACACACACAACATATCCAAATTAATGTAATATATAATGGCATAAAGCATATGCACATAAGCATATATATCAACACGTTTGCATACATGTGTGCACATATATAATCACTGTGCAGAGGGAAGAGTTTTCTTTTTAGATTCCCCACATACACATACACACACACAAACAATATATTTAAGTTAGTATAATATACAGTAATACAAAGTATATTATACACACTTAGGGTAATCCCCAGAAGTAAAACTACAATAAAAAACATTTTTGGACAAATATATATATATATATATGTATGTATGTATATACACAAACACACACACATTATCCTGAATTTCCTTCTATCAGTACCAATCAGCAGCTTTCTGTTACTTACAATCTTAGAGCTTTGCCTGGGACACCAAAAAATTAAGTAACTTGTCCGGGTTCATGCGACTAATACATGTCAAAAGAAAGACTTGAACATATATCTCCCTGATTTAAGCCCAAGGCTTGAATTCATAGGCTTATGTGTGTGCTTATGTGTTCTTTAGCCATAAGGGTATCACAGGGCCTGAGGGAACATTAATAAAAAATACCACTATAACTTTTAAAGCCACTTAGCAAACACACACATATAAATATATATATATGTGTGTGTATGTATGTATGTATATATATATATATATATACATAGTTAACATATATACTTGGATTATAAGCTCTTTATATTTTAAATCAGGAAATATTAATTGCAATAACAAAAACATTTTATTTCCAAATTTTCTCTTTTATGTCTGTCTCCATCTTTCCTTCTACTTTGCCAGTATTTCTTTACTTTGGAGGGCATCCACTTCTATCAGAGTTCAATGAGAAAATGTAAAACAGTTTATGCTTTTTGAATTTTATTTCCTTTCTACACTTGTTAAAACCCACCAGTGAAAGAAAAGTTTTCCAGAGCATGATAGATCCGCTTCCAGCTCTGTAACTGGTTCAATTTAGGGTCTTCATATAATGATCTGCCACCAGATGTTGGTTATAACTTGAGGTTTCCATAAAAATGTGCCTTAGATTAACTGAATGTGCAGCGGTTCAGTGTAACCAGCTAGGGGCTATGTGCTTCTCCTAAATTGCTCCGCCCAGCTTGGTTTGATGGGTTTGATGCAATTAATTGAGCTTTCCTATCAGAGCAAATAAAACAACCAATTAGGGCTATGCCTTCAGGTGTGGTCTCTGTTGAATGAAGGTTCTGTGCTCCTTTCCCAGCTCAGGAAAATTTTCTACAAGGGTGGAGGGGGGTGGGGAGTTGGCCCTCTAAGGCCTTAGAAAGCTATTATCTTATTTAAGCCTACACTTGTCTGTGGAGCTGAGGTCAGCCACAAAACCTTTGGAAAGAATGAGTTGTCTGGGATAGAAGGAAGTTTCTTTGGGGGGAGAGAGGGGGCAGGAAAGGGGTGTTCAGGGAGACCAACTTTGCTTATGAATTGGGTGACCTCCTGAGACCATAAGCTAGCAAAAGATTAAATACAGTGCAAATCTCAGGACTTAGCCACCCACTCTCCCTTCAAATTTCTCTAATTTCACACAAAAAATTAATTAATTAAAAAAATTTTAAATCCTTTCTTTCACTGGGCCTGCTAAAAATGCTTCCACCAAATGCCTACTTGGATTCTTTTCTGCTCTGGGTTGTTTGTGCTATCAAAGGCCCCAGGGACTGGGTCTTCTTTGTGTTTGTAAAGTGAGGTATACACTCATAAGTCGCTGGAAATCACAGGCAGTCCTAAGATTCCCAGTGAAAATGAGTTACAAATCCATAGCTCTTCTGAACTAGGGCTAGACCAAGCAGTCCAAGTGGAATATTTTTTCGGGGCAATACTGAAAACAGACTAGTCCCACAAACTAAATCAAGTCTCTATTAGTGGTGCAGACAACAGCCTTGCTGGCCCAGTGCATCTGCCACTTGCCTTGCAAGCTCGGAAGCAGCCTTAATGAGTTGCTTCTTTGTGGTTGGTATAAAGGAGAGCACATCCTTTCCAGCCAGTGAGCTTCCCAACAATTTCATGACAACGATGGTTGAATTTAGACTTCATGCCGCCTTCACTACTTTTCCCTGCCAATCTCCTGGAGATGTGGTAGTTCTTTGGGCATGATGGTTTTCATCTTGTGACATCTCTCTGGCTGGACCACAGCACAGAAAAGGGAGCCCACCATTTAAAAGACACAGGAATGTGGGAGACTGAGAGGCACAGTGAGACCAGATCTCCAATTTTAATATAAAATCCAAGCAACTTCAGGCCAAATACCTTTGTTTTACAAAATTTTCTGATTTTCTGCCTTATTTTGGTTGGAGAGAGCATTTTTCTAAGGAAATAAAAATAGCTTTCTTTTTTTTTTTTTTAGAAAACTATTTTGTTGGTGCCATCTTTTTCTCAATAATATATACCCATAATTATTTTCCTTGCCAATCAAACCCAATCAAAACCTACAGAAGTGGAGTTAATTAAATAAAATAAGTCAATATATTAATCATATTAAATAACATGCCTCATTCTGTACCTATAATCCACTATTTTTCAGCTAAAAAGAACACTTTGGAATTGAGATTGGCAATTATTTTGGTCTGAGTTGGGATATCTTTTAGCATTGCTTTCCTAGATTATTGATATCCATATGGATGCCATTGTTCTAAACTGATAATTCATGTTGCTTTAATTCATACAAATTTTCCCAAGTTTTTCAGAATTTTTTATATTCTTTATTTCTAATGGTATAATATTTCATTGTTAATAAATAGATTAAATACAATTGACTTTTGATTAAGTGATTTATGTCAGGTACTATGTTAAACATTGGTGATATAAAAAACAAAAATGAAAACATGCCATTTTGAAGTAGTTTATAGTGTTATTTAAAAAGCAGCTGCCTTATATTTCTCTCCTCTACCCAATGACCAATTCCATACAACAGATTTAAAAAGAAAGAGGAAAAAAAGCAACTCAGCAAAACCTTGGACAGTCATTATTCTATACTCCAGTTCCTCACCTTTGCAATGAAAAGAGGAATTTTTTCTTAAAAATTCTCTTTGGGAGTCAAGCTGAGTCATCATAATTACATAGCATTTAGCTTGGTATTTGTATTCATTTCATTTAAATTGTTGTAATTATTGTGTATATTGTTTTCTTGACCCTATTTTCTTCACTCTGCATCAGTTCATACAAGTCTTCCCACATTTCTCTGAACTCTTCATATTGTTATTTAGTAATATTCCATTACACCCATATGCCAAAAGTTGCTTAGCTATTCTCCAGTCCAAACGGCACCTACTTTGTTTCCAGGAATTCTCTACTCAGTGAGCACCTATTTTGATTTCAGATTTTTTTCTCATAAAAAGTAGAAGTATAAATATGTTTATATCTATGGGATCTTTGGGAACAGTTTTTTAAACTTCACTTGAAATCCAAATACTATGAATTTAGACCAACTCAGGTGGCTTAAACTACTTGAATGCTGTAGAAACTGGAGAAGTTCACTGCCCAATTTTCCTTAAAGTAATAGAGGGTGATTGTATTAAAGCCCAAAAGCAATCCTAAGCAATTCAGTTGTAAATTCCCTATTAAATGTGTTTTAAAGAGCTACAGTTACAATTTCAGGCTCCTCTTATGAAACATCTCCCTTATTCCTACTGCTCTCTGAAGATTCAGTGCCAACATCAACTGAGAGTTCTAAAAACAGGCGCTGGCAAAAAAAAATATATATCACTTGGATTTTTAAGGATCTTAGAGTAGGTCCTCTGGAGAGATGATGTGACCAGGGAAATTAGTTGCACCAGGATTAATGACCCAGGAAGATGAGAAGATTCATATAACACCAGAGGGAATCAGGCCACACAAAGTTTTGTTATCTTACTCTGAATATTCCTAGTCTCGGCTGAAAAAGAAAATTTCTTATTTTGTGCTTTCATTTTGGGACTCTTGCGGAAACAGGATGCAAATGCCACAAAATCCCACTTGGCAATCCATTTTCAAATCTCATTACAGAATTGCTTCCAAGTCTACATCTGCATGAAGGCAGATTTGCAATATAATTTTTTTTAAAACAATGGTTGCTATTATGAGAGAGGCTTGTCTCTCAAGAACATTGTTCATTGTATAGTCTATATTTTGTTACTAATAATAAGCAAATAAAAAACTGACTGCAGATGTTGATTTATAAGAAAACACAGAAAACAATATAGACTGAAAATAGTATTGAATGTGTATGAGAACACATTAAAAAGTCTCCTATATATCCCCTTCAAAATGGTTTCTTAATTGTTGCCATGTCTTCACTTGACAATCTTTGGAGATGATTGCTCTGTACAGCACAAGGTCTAAGCATCCCTGATCTGTCCCTGTCTTTTGCAAACACCATGAAATTTCAAGTTAACATACTGTATTGTATCCTATAATGACTTGCTTCATCTGTAAAAATCAACCAGAGAAGGAAATGGCAAACCACTCTAGAATCTTTGCCAAGAAATCTCCAAATGAGGTCATTAAGAGTCATGCATTCTGAAACAACTTAACTACACTGATAAGATCGGTGTAAGCACATCCAAATGTTGAGGTTCAGTCATGTGACAAATTTCCAATGACTTTCTCCTTATCAAAAGGTACATTTATTTAGGAGAAGAGGCTACAGACAAAATGAAAAGTAAAAATAGGCACCAAGAGTGGTAAATATGAAATAGATTTGTGAAAGCATACAGTTAGCAGGGAAAGGGGTTTTAACAATTAACAATGGAAAATACAAGTTCCCCATTGGAACTCACAATTAACGGGGAGAAAGGGAATATGCCATGAGATGAGAGTATGCCATTGCCTGGCAGGTAAATGGAATTTAGCACCCTAAGAGAGTTAGTTATCTCTAATAAAGAGAATGACCCTCTGAGGCAGAATGCCTTGGTGGGCCAATCCAAAAGGGCTCAGCAAAGATGACATAGGCTATAGGCAGATTTATAGGGGTAATTTAACCTCAGAGGTTTGACATAACTTGGCTTTCTGATTGGATATGGTTAGGAAGGGTTACCCAAGCCCTCCACAGGAGGTGGGACTGTAGAGTTGAGCTAATCCCCATTAGTGCCCTTCCTTGCTTGCCTCAGGGACATTGGAGATGGAAAGTCAGAGATGGAGAACTGCAACTAGGAAAATTTGTTGAGAACCAAAACCAGATACTTTTCTGTTTACATCTTTGCTTTTTCTCCATTCTCATTAAATATAAACTTATTGAAGATGATCTCTATATCTTTGCTGTTCTACACAGTACCCTGCACATAGTAGTTGCTTAATAAATAACTATTAGATATATTTAACCCATATCAGGTTAGTTGCTGTCTTGGGGAGAGAGGAGGTAAGGGAAGAAGGGAGCAAAATTTGAAGCACAAAGTTTTATGAAAATGAATGTTAAAAATTATCTTAACATATTTGGAAAAACAAAATACTATTTTTCAATGACTGCTGGATTGGGTATGGTTAAAAGTGGATCTTTGTATCTCTAGCATCCAGGGCATTGTCTGGTATGCAACAGGAATATTTGTTAATTTATTAAAGACTAGGCATACCTGAAAATCTCAAGATTGATAACTATATAGAGGTTCAAATGGTGAAAAATGTAAGATTCAAAGACAAAAACTCAACCAATTACATTTCCATTGGCCCATTTCTAAGAGTGATATTTTGAATTGTTGTTTGTCCTTCATTCTTGAAAAGGATCAATGACATAAGGAGGGTGATATCTTGACTTATAAGTGAATTGGATTTAAATGAGGCAGAGCTATGAAGTCATCAGCTTCACTCTCATAGGGGTAGCTAGAGGGCCTACAGGAAATTAGGGGGAAATTGCATCTCTAAGTTCTTCTATGAAAAGAAGTGAACATATTGGGTGTTCTGATAGGTGTTCTGAGGGTCCTAATGGCTCAAATCCTACCTTTGAAATATATTCACTTAGATATTATGAACATATTGGAAGAATAAAGGATATTCTACCTCTCAGATCTACCTTGGAGAAGGAAGGAATTTATGGTCAAAGAAGAACTAGAGTATATTATAGAATTCAAAATTGATAACTTTGATTATATTAAGTTAAAAAGTTTTTGATTAAACAAAACCAATGCAGAAAAGATTAGAAGGGAAACAATAAACTGAGGGGAAAAATTTTATATCCAAGGGCTCTAATAAAGACCTCATTTCTAAAATATATAGAGAATTGATTCGAATTTATAAGAATTCAAGTCATTCTTCAATTGATAAATGGTCAAAGGATATGAACAATTTTCAAATGAAAAAATTAAAACCATTTATACTCATATGAAAAATGCTCTAAATCATTATTGATTAGAGAAATACAAATAAAGACAACTCTGAAGTACTACTACCATCTCTCAGATTAGCTAAGATGATGGAAAAAGATAATGATGAATGTTGGAGGAGATGTGGGAAAACTGGGAAACTAATGCATTGTTGGTGGAGTTATGAACTGATCTAACCATTCTAAAGAGCAATTTGGAACTATGCCTAAAGAGTTATCAAACTGTGCATACCTTTTGATTCATCAGTGTCTCTACTGGGCCTGTATCCCAAAGAGATGATAAAAAGGAAAAAGGGCTTATGTGTGCAAAAATGTTTGTAGCAGCATTTTGTGTAGTGGCAAGAAATTGGAAACTGAGTAGATGCCCATTAGTTAGAGAATGACTGAATAAGTTATGTTATATGAATGTTATGGAATATTATTGTTCTATAAGCAATGATCAGCAGGCTGATTTCAGAAAAGCTTGAAGAGACTTACATGAACTGATGCTAAGTGAAGTGAGTAGAACCAGGAGAATATTGTATTATTATATGATGATCAATTCTAATGGACATGGCTCTTTTCAACAGCAAGGTGATTCAGGCCAGTTCCAAAGGTCTTGTGATGAAAAAACCCATTTGCACCTAGAGAAAGGATGGTGGGGACTGAGTGTGGATCACAGCACAATATTTTCACCTTTCTATTATTGTTTGCTTACATTTTGTTTTCTTTCTCATTTTTTCCTTTTTTGTCTGAATTTTCTTATACATCATGATAATTGTGGAAATATGTATAGAGGAACTGCACATGTTTAATATGTTGGATTACTTGCCATCTGGGGGAGGGGGTGGAGGGAAGGGAAGGAAAATAATTTGGAACACAAGGTTTTGCAAAGGTGAATGTTGAAAATTATCTATGCATATATTTTGAAAATATAAAGCTTTAATTTAAAAAGAAAATTAAAAGATATATAGATACAAGGCAACTTGGAAAACATTAAAATTATCTATAAATAAGCTCAAAAAAAGAGAAATATGTTCACTTTGTGACCTCAAAAAATCACTTAGCTTTTTAGTGCCCCTAGGCAAGTGTCTGAAGTGGTAAATTACAGAACAATTACAAAAAAATAAGAATTATTATAATAAAATTTAGTAATAATAATGTATTATTATTCATGTGTTAATAATAATAATATAAAATAACATTTATATTCAAGATTTTCAATGTATTTTACAAAAATTATTTTATTTGATCCTCACGACCCTAGAAAGTAGGTGCTATTATTATCCCCATTTTACAGGGAAGGAAACTGAGGGAAAAAAAACAGCAGTTAGATGAATTGCCCAGAGTCACAGAGCTTATACCTGTCTGATGATAGATTTGAATTTAGGTTGTCCTGACTCTGAGTCTACTGGGCCACTTTGCAACCAACTGGTAGAGGGATCAGGGTGGGTAGATGAAGTTTCCTTATTGAGAATTCCCCAAATCAAGAAAATCACAGATCTAGCTTAAAAAAAATTCTCCCCATCTGCTATATATGGAATGGTATTATACCATACTTTTTATCTAGTCTTAAATCTTAAAAAAACTATTTTTCCCATTTTCCTTAAGTGAGTAGTATTTTCTTAACCCTGCCAAGGATGAGGGTAACAAAAACAAAGATTCATAAATAAAATTATTTAATCATTAATATTTAATCATTAAATTATTAACATAATATTTAATTATCAAATAAAATTTGGAGCAGAAAGGGATTTTAGAAGCTGTCAAGTTCAGCTTCCCTCATTTTACAGATAAGGAAATTGAGGCACATGACATTGCACTAAGAAAGTGGTGGAATCATGTTCTGTCTCTTTGTTGCTCATTCATTTCACTCATGTCTTATTCTTTGCGACCTATTTGGTCACAATTTGGTTTTCTTGGCAAAGACACTGCAGTTGTTTTTCATTTCCAGCTAACTTTACTGATGAGGAAACTGAGACTAAAAGGGTTAAATGCCTTGACCAAGGTCACACTGCTAGAAAGTGTATGAAGTCAGACTTGAACTCAGGAAGATGAATCTTCCTGACTCCAGGACCAGCATTCTATCCACTGTGGATCTCAGTTACCTTACTTATAAAATAGAAAGATTGGATCAGTTGACTTCTGTCCCTTTTGACACTTAAGTTCTAAAATTCTATGATTCAAAACTAGGTCTGTGACTAGTTCTGCGGGCCTTGGTTCAAAGACTAAGATGAGACAAAGAAGTAAGTCTGGGAACCATGTCTAGGAGCTCTCTATGTTATTCCCATGCTGGCTCAACCAGTGGTTCCCAAAACATGGTACAACCCCTGAAAGTCTTTGAGGATCTTTTATTGCATCCATGATGTGTTTCTGGCATAAATTATTCAAACTTGATCTAGATCCCCACTGACACCACATCAAAAGCACCACCATTTTTTTTCTTTAATTCTATTAAGATTTTGGGAGGCAAGAGAAATGGATAGGAAAGTGTTCTGTATCCAGAGTCCATCTGACCCATGGACCCAAAAAACTAAAAAATTAAGCTTTTAAAATAAGTTCTGTCTCAAGTATAGTTTAGTTGGTTTTTTGGTGCTCTGTGTGTGTGTGTTTTTTTAAAGTTACAGTAGGAGGCAGCTGTTTTGTAAATGAAACTATCCATTTCATCATGTCACCTTTGACTTTTGGGCAGCTGTGTTTTATTCTGCACTCCAGATGACAGCCAGACAGACACAGAACTCATTTCACCACCCAGTTTTGACTATTTGGAAGGTAAAACAGCCTAGAGGCAGTAGGTAGGTGACTCAGGAGATATAGTTCTGTGTCTAAGGACAGGGGGACACCTGAATGAGTTCAAATGGGACCTCAAATACTTACTAGCTATTTGACTCTTGGAAAGCCATTTAACTTTATTTGTCTTAATTTTCTCATCTGTAAAATGAACAAGGGAAGGAAATTTCAAACTATTCTAATATTTTTGCCAAGAAAACCCCAGTTGTGTCAGACACAACTGAAAAACAACAGTGGCCCAGAGAATAAACCTAGAATGAGGAGCAAGAAGAATTGTTGGGTCTTAGATGAAGTTGTGCCATAGAATGCGATTGAATTGCTTAAAGACTCTGGTTGACCCATTACACTAAGTTGCTTGATAAATTCACCAAAGGAATGACTGCTCTGTGTTAGGAGAAAATAAGGTAAAGATTGTCATTTTAGAGATGGGCTCAAGGACATTCATTAGCAACTTCCTTATGTAGTCCATAGTCATGTGGGAGATTTGGCCAGTCACATTTCTATATTGCTTTAACATGAAGATTTATCTTTGAACTCCAGCACAGCTGCAATCATCCATAGCAAGCATTTAATATATGTTTTTTGAGTAAGTGCTGGAGAGACACCAGTTAAGGCTAAGAGGAGCCATGTAGCAGTTGTGCTTATGGTATTCTGTTCTTGGTATTTGTCATGTGGTTGTTGTCCACAGACAGGTTGGCTCTACTCAGAGCCAGAATTCAGTAAACATCAGAGGAAGGGCATCTGCTTGGTGATAATGTGCACTCTGAAATTTTTTCCTAGAAGTCTGCTATCTGATCCCCAAGGGGCAAGTATCTGTAGATTGCAATTGACATTCTATCATACAAGAACAAATGATTAACTTCCATGTTAGCTTCTGTAAATTATGAAGCATAGACTAGATTCTTCCTATCACTTGCCTATCTGTTATACTTACCCATGTCTCATTTGATGATTGCTCAAAGAATATAAATGAATTTCAATTTGCAATATATTGTTCAGTCATTTCAATTATATCTAATTCTATGTAATCCCATTGGGGGAGGGGGAGATTTGGCAAAGATACTAGAGTGACTTGTCATTTCCTTTTCCAAAAGATTTTACAATTCTGGAAATTGAGGCAAATGGGTTAAGTCCCTTGCCCAGAGTCACACAATTTGTAAGTGTCTGAGTCCAGATTTGAACTCAGAAAAAATTAGCTTTCCTGATTTAAGGACAGGTACTCTACCCACAATGCCACATGTCATACTATAAAACAGGGATTTTGAGCCTTTTGCGTCAAAGACTCATCTGAAAATCTTGTGAAGCTTGTGGGTCCTCTCTTTGACTAATGTTTTTAAATTAATAAGTTAAAATCCTTGGATTACAAAGGAAACTAATTACATTGAATGTCATCAAAAAAGTTTGCCGATCTCTAAAATCTTACCACACATCCCTTGGGTTGTCTGTGAACCCCAAGTTAAAAAACTCTATTTTAGAAAATTAAGCCATGAATTTTCCCTGAGATTGAAAAAAATATGTTCCAAGAAAAGATAAATCTTCCTAAATGAATTCCTTTAATCCAATATAGATCGTAGATTTTAAGCTAAAAGAAATTTCAGAGGCCATTTAGTCTTATCCCCTCATTTTACAGGTGGAGAAATTGAGGCACAGAGAGAATGGATGGCTCAACAAAACATGCACAAGTAGACATGGTAGGTCCTGTCCATCAGGTTCTATGAGGTGCCATTTCCACTGTATCATGCTGCCTCCTTTCATACATTAAGTCTGAACTCTTTTCTATTTTTATGGATAATTGGGCATTGGTTACATTCAATATTCTTTTTTAGGCAAAATCTAAAAGACCTTCTTTCACTTCTGAGTTTGGACAGAGATAATATTCTAGGACAAATTTCCTTTTTTGTGTGTGCAATGGAACACTGACATTCTGATGAAGTCTATGAATTCCTTCTCAAAAGAATGTGATTAAAAGAAAGCACAAAGGATTACAAAAGAAACTTATAGTGAAATACAATTATCAAAATATTTTAAAATCACCTCAAGAGCCCCAGTTCCAGAGACAGAGGACCAGAGCTGGCAATAGTGCCAAAGTTGCTTCATCATGAAAGTAAAAGTTTTTGGAAAAACTTATGCCTCAAATTAAGAATAAGGTCTTCGCACCAAGTTACAAAAACCGTTGTGTGACCTTGGACAAGGGATGACCTCTCATTTTGGCGTGGGGCTAGATGGCTTCTAGGCCCTCTGAACCCCGATATTTTATGGCTAATAACCACTTGTGGAACTGTTTTGAATTTTGTATTAGCCCCCTTTAGGAAGTGTGGCTAATATGTCTACATACGATGGACTTATTGACAAAGAATCATATGTCTGAGAGCTGGTTCTGCTTGGAGTTATTCTATTCACAGAGATACACACACCCCATACCCATTGGGCTCACATTAAAGGGAGAAAATACGCAATAGGGGTTTACCTCAGTGGGGTGAGGCCTGATATTTTCCAGATGGTGACACCACAAGTTAGTTCAATGGAAATATCTTTAGAAGGAGATGCTCGAATATTAAGTAAGCAATGAATATACATTCAAGTAAGATCTGCAACATCTCTTTACATCTGGGTTGGGAGTATTTCTAGCCCCTAGCTACAGATGGGGTGGGTGGTCTCCTCTGTCAGTGGGAGGCCTCAGGAGATTTCCCACTAGGAAGAAGATTCTGGCAAGGCTGGGTTCTAGAACTGGAACATACTGGCCACAAATAAGCCCAGGGCTCCTCGTGGTGAGAAGAAGAAGGGAGTGGGGAGAGAGAAAGGGGGGTGGGGTGGGGAGCACATCCCTCATGGAGAGAACAACAAAGGAGAGATTTTTCTTGGATGCAAACTTTGCTCCTTCTGCATTTCAAGTACAAAATTTATCAAGCATTTCTTTTATTTACTTATTTTTTTAATGTATCCTGGAAAAGACCATCACGTATAACTAACACAAAGTAAGCATCCCAAGTTATACAGGAACTAAGGGAAGACTGATCAGGCAATTATCTAGTTCAAAATAGTCAGCCAAAGCCTCAGAGACAAATCCGTGAAACTTTTTAAAACACAGGAGAAAATCACAAGGGAAACACAATTCAAGGACAGAAGAAATCAAGGAGGTGAAAACAGTCTTGGTGGATTAGGTTTACCTTATACATATTTTTTTTTTCTTCCTTGACTACTCTATTTAGACCATAAAGAGATCTCAGAGGCCCTATATTTTTTAGATGAAGAAACTCAGGCTTGGAGAGATTAAATGACCTGACCTACATGGAATATCTTAATACCAGAGACAGTTAGATGATACAGTGGATAAAGCTTTGAATAGGGAGTCAGGAAAGCTTAAATTCGAGTTCAAGCTTCAGATATTTGCTAATTATGTGACCCTGGGCACCATTTTACCATATAGGTAGCCTTGAAGAACTGGGTTACTATCAAATTTTAGTTACTAATTAAGCCACTCACAAGGACATCAAATGCTTCTGCATTCTCTTACTTCATTAAAACAATGTCTTTGAGAATTAAGCAAATGAAATTGCTTTTAAGAGAGTTTAATTTGTAGGAGTGTTTGAAAAATGATTGTGATAGAAAAAAAATAGTAGTAATTTTCTTTTGCAAGAGAAAAAAAGCAGAAATTTCTTCCTAAATATTCATGTGGATTTTTAAATTATGAAATAATATTTTCTTGTAATTATGAGAAAAATTGAAATTATGAAAATGAATTTTAAATTAAGAGAAAATTTTCCTCACTCTGAATTATCACTTGATGGATAGAACAATTGAATTGTAGTTTGAGAAGATAAACCTCCAATTTTCTTTACAACAGGATTCATCTTTCCTTAAAGAATTGTAAAAATTTTAGCTGTTTAGATGATATAGTTTTTTTGAACCCAGTCACATCTACAAAACAATTATATATATATGTATATATATATGTGTGTGTATATATGTATATATTATATAGAGTATAATATATATAAATTATAATTTATTATAAATGAAATTTTGCTTTTAAAAATTTCAGAAGGAATTTCTAAGATGATTGTGATTTGTTGAGTTACAGAGTTTGCATCTTGCCTCTATGTTCATAATTGTTTGTACCTGGAAAACACTGCAGAGTCAGATCTCCTTACCTGGTAAGATACCATGCAGCTGCTGTGATGAGTATTCTCTCCAAATATTCTATCTATATTTATATTCTATCAATCTCCCTTCACTTAGGAAAAAGGTAGAATAATGAATATTCTTTAGGCAACTTAAAAACAACAGAATCTCTTTAATATAATTACATGAAGTAATATTTCCCTTGAATTTTACTATAAGTCTTCAGACTCTTGAGATACTGAGATTAAAGGAACCCTTTGCTGGCATTGGATGCAGGATTTTGCTGCATTGCCCATAGAGTAAGTCCATCCCAGGACTAGGAAGAGCACTAGCACACCAGAACAGGCAGTATCAGGGGAACAAAGATCATATCTTCAGCACAAAAGAGTGCTTTTGAAGATTGACCACATTTTTTTAGATCATGCCACCTTGGAAGAACTGAAAACTTAGAAACCTCTAGAACTACATTATCAACAAAAGGACCAAGTGAATATTCAATTCTAATTTTTTCCATAGTTCTCCCTCAGGATGTGGATGGTATTTTTCCCCCAAGTCTATTTTAATTGCCTTGAATCATCACATTGTTGAGAAGAGCCAAGCTCTTCACAGTTGATCATCACATAATCTTGTTGCTGTGTATGATGTTCTCTTGGTTCTATTCACTTCACCTAGCATCAATTCATATAAGTCTTTCCCAGCTTTTCTGAAATCAACTTGCTCATCATTTCTTATAAAATAATAATATTCTACTACATTCATCTACCATAATTTATTCAGCCATTCTCCAATTGATGGGCATCCATTCAGTTTCCAGTTCCTTGCCACCTCAAAAAGGGCTGCTACAAGTCTTTTTGCACATGTGGGTTCTTTTTCCTCTTTTATCATCTCTTCATGATACAGACTCAGTAGTGACACTGCTGAATCAAAAGGTATACACAGTTTACCCCTTTGGGCATAGTTCCAAATTGCTCTCCAAAATAATTGGATCATTTATTTCATATGTCTACCAGCAATGCATTAGTGACCCAGTTTTCCCACATTACCTCCAAATTTATCATTATCTTTTCCTGTCATCTTAGCCAATCTGAGAGATGAAAAGTGATACTCTGAATTGTTTTAATTTGTATTTCTCTGATCAATAGTGATTTAGCACATTTTTTCATATGACTAGAAATGACTTTAATTTCTTCATCTGAAAATTGTCTGTTCATGTCCTTTGACCATTTCTCAATTGTGGAGTCTTTCATTCTTATAAATTTTACTCAGTTCTCTATATATTTTAGAAATGAAGCCTTCACTAGAAACACTGGCTGTAAAAATTGTTTCCCAGCTTTCTACTTCCTTTCTAATCTTTGCTGCTTTGGTTTTGTTTGTGCAAAATTTTTTTAACTTAATGTTATGAAAATTATCTAGTTTGCATTTCATAATGTTCTCTGGTTCTTCTTTGGTCACAAATTTCTCCCTTCTCCATAGATGTGACAGGTAGACTATCCCTTGCTCTCCTGATTTGCTTATAGTATCACCCTTTATGTCTAAATCATAAACCTATTTTGACCTTATCTTGGTATAAGGTGTTAGATGGGTCCAAACCAATTTTAGGAACATATGTGTGTGTGTCTGTAGACATATATATGTATATATGTGCATATATATACATATGTATGTCTGTGTCTTTAGAGTAACTGCTAAGAATCATATTTTTATGAAGTCAGAAAACAATAATAATTCTTTTAGAATATCCTCCCCCATTCTGTTGTTGGAAAGTCATGTCTGTCTGACTGAGCAACCTATAATAGAGTTGCTAAATGGAAAGAGGAATCAGTGATACACCCAAATATGAAAACAATATTGGCTCTAAAATGAGAAGACTCTTTTTCAAATCCTCTCTCTGAAGTTTCTTCTACAAGTAGAGTTATGATCCCCATAATTTCTTCTTAGATGAAAGGAATCATCTCATAGTATTTGTATTTTAATATAAATACTTATGGTCCACTATAAAATTTTTGGCACACAACTATTCTTTCAATAATTATATATGTATATATATATATACATATACATGTATATATATACACATATGTGTGTGTTTGTATATGTGTCTGTATATTTGTGTGTATATGTAATTACACAGCTACCATGTACACATGCATTGTGCTAGATTTTGGAAAAGATACAAAAACAAATAAGACTTGGTCTCTGCTCTAAAAGAGCTCACAATTATAATGGAAGGATAATTTACAAAACTCAGACTATCAGGTAAAGGTCTAAACTTACAATATGGGCCTCCTTTAAATCTCCACATAGATCTAAGACCCCTTTCTATTTCCCTGGTGTGACATGTTATTTTGGAGCAATATTTATTCAGCTCTATACCTCTGTGTCTCTACCTCTGTGTCTGACCATTCCATAGGATTGTGAAATCAGGACAAAAGACATTTAATTAAAGCAAATTACAAAACACTAATTTAAATTATCAAGGTTGTATCCAGAGAAGAGCTAGAAAAATGTTCCTATTGCCCTTCTTTGCCAAGGTCAGTGATTATAGGTATGAGTTATACTCTAATATTTAGCCAATACTGATTTTTTCCCTCTTTTTTTGTAAAGCAAGGGTGGAGAATGTCCAGTTTGGGGGCCTTATATGCCTTCGAAATCATTTGGTCTAACCTTGCCAAGACAACCGAAGGCAATGATGAGATGAAAGCTCATATGATGACCTTTCACTACTTGAATTCTGTAAGTTGATTTTATTGTACAGTCTGCAAATGATATGATAAATATCTAAAAGACTTGGCAGGAAAAAAAAGGTTTCCCACCCTTATATTGCAGAGGACGACTCTCTCTTATGAAGGAAAGGAGGATAAATTCAGAAATAAAGATATGTAAAATATTTCAGTAAACTTTAAAAAACAAAATGTCAAGTAATTTAGCCAAATAATAATCATTCTCCAACTAATTCCTCTGTGTCCTCTGCATTATCTACTTCAGGCATTAGGGAAACATGGATTCCAGCCATAAACACATTCCTCTACAGAAGTAACTCTTCCCTTCATTGTTTAAATCTAGTTCAAATGTCTTCTGTTCATGGAAGGTAGCACTAGAATGATAGTTTAAAACTCAAAGGGACCATAGAAGTTATCTAGTCCACTTCCTTCATTTATTAGATCAATAATCAATAGTCATTTATTAAGTACTTACTATGTACCAGACACTATGCACTGAGGATACAAAGAAGAGATCCTACCCTCAAGGAGCTTACACTCTAATGGGAAAGAAGGCATACAAATATATATGCAAAGCAAGCTATATACATGATAAATATGAGAAATTAACAGATGGAAGATCACTGGAATTAAGAAGCCTGGGGAAACTTTCTTGCAGAAGGTGAGATTTTAACTGGGATATAAAGGAAGCCAGGGAGTTCAGTAGTTGGAGTGGAGGATGCATGGCCAGAGCTTTTAGTATTTGCTCTTGGAGACAATAGTGAATGATTAGATTTTATTGAATAAAGAAGGAACATAACTGGACCAGAGCATTAGGAAAATCATCTTAGTGACTGCATGGAACATGGATTGGAATGGGGAAAGAGTAAGGCAGGCAGACCCTCTAGCAGATTAGTGCAATAATGATGAAATGATGAGTACATGCACTAGAAAAAGCAAATACGTCAGGTCAAGCAGGAAGAAAACCACCAAGTTAGGAATCAAATCCAGTTCCTGTGATCCAATATAATTGCACTCCCTCTTGTTTTACATTTTTAAAAATATTTTTCCAATTTGAGTGTTTTTGTTAATTGCTTTGGGAAAATCTAAACTTTCACAGTAGAAAGCATTGAGAGACCTTTAGTATTTGCTCAAAATCCACAATCAACAGGAATGTTCTAAGACCCTCTTATGGGCATAGGTTTTATGTTATGGGGTCATAGAAAGGAAGTTTGTTCTCAAGAAGCTTACACTTGATTTTAACATAATTAACATGTAATGGACTTCCTACCATCGAGGGGAGGGGTGGGGATTAGGGGGGAAAAATTGTAACAGAAAGCTTTATAAGGATCAATGTTGAAGAACTACCCATACATATGTTTTGCAAATAAAAAGCTTTAATAAAAATTTTTTTTTAAGAGAAGCCTACACTTAGGGGCAGCTAGGTGGTGCAATGGATAGAGCACCATCCCTGAAGTTAAGAGGGCCTGTGTTCAAATTTGATCTCAGACCCTTAGATCTCAGGCACTTAACACTTCTTAGCTATGTAACCTGCCTCAGGGAAAAAAAAGAAAAGTCTACAATCTAACTAGAGACATCAGATTAGCACACAATAACACAGAGAAACAATAGGACTTGCAATTAGCATCTAAATTGGATAGCATAGATCCTAAACCTTACAGATTTTATTTTTTTATCATTTCTATTTATTATTTTAGGACTAAAATAACCAAGGAGATTTTCATTAGTTAGATGGGATTTAAACTTTGAAAGACTAGGATTTAGATGATGATCAGTGGATAAAGTGTCAGTCAGAAAAACTTATCTTCAGGGGTTCAAATCTGGCCTCAGACATTAGCTGTGTGTCTCTGGGCAAATCACTTAATTCTGTTTGCCTCACTTTCCGCATTTATAAAATGAGCTGGAGAAGGAAATGCCAAACACTCCAGTATCTTTTCCAAGAAAATCCCAAATGGGATCATGAAGAGTGGAACATGACTGAATAACAACAGCAACAACAATAAAAACAATAAAAAACACTGAAATTAAGTGTAAAGGTATGATAGGAGGAGGGGAACCTGGTCAGTGAGGGCACTGTTCTCAGGAGTATGCTCTGCTTAATGTAATCGTCTATTGGCTATACATGATACAGAGAATTAAGCCCCCATTAATCAATCCTATCATGCCCCCTTCTCCCCTATCTCTGACATAAAGGACATACACGAAGACCTGAAGGAGGGAATGAGCATGAAGAAGTCATTGTGCACTAGAGAATACTAAAGGGACAAGCCCTGAATGGGGAAATTGAAGAGATCCACTACCTGAAGGAGGTGAAATGTTTATTTTTCTGTATTACTTGATTTCCATTTGTTCTTTCTCCCATTTCTTGTATTTACTTTCTCTGTATGTATATCTATATGTGCTTTACTCCCCCCACCCCTGCATTTTTGGTAACTTTGTGTTCCTCCATCACTTCTTCAATTTGTAACAAGCCATCTGAGAATATCTTGATAACTTTGTTTCCTGTAAATATGAAACAATACTTTCCTCTTTCTTCTTTCAATCTGACCACCTTGCCCTGTTATTTCTGTTCTTTTCTGTACCTACCCTGGAACCCCTTCAGCATATACCAGGCATCTGCTGCTGTGAGCTCTTACTCTACATTGTGTTAATTCCTTCTGCCATCTAACTATCGAAGGATGGAGCTGCTTGGCCCTTGGTCCTTTCCAGGACATATGTGAACCTAAGGATTTCTCAATTCTCCTTTATCTTAGTTTGAAATTTGTATTTGAATTGTAACTGTCAGATGGACAAGTTTTTCTTTTATCCATACTCAAATTTGAACCATTAGAAGAAATTTACATTTTGCTTTAAAGTTTTTTGAGAAATAAGAAAGATGAAAAACTTCAGAGGAAAAAGAAATACTAATGGAACCAATTCTTAGAACTACAACAAACCAGACATTCAATACATTTTCAGACCTTTGAGAAAAACTGAAACAAAACAAAATTAAAAATAAAAATGTCTCCTACTGCTTCGACATCTCAATTTTATTGACACCCCTCCACCATTCCTTGAAAAACAAATGGAAAAAGCAGTATGTTGATGACAGTCACCGGGGGAGTTAGAGTATGTCCCTATACAGAGAAGAGACATATTCTTTCACAAAAGACCAAACTCCCTCTTGACTGACAAGCTCTTAAAAAACAAAAACCACAAGTAAACACTGGGGTCTGGGTATAGGAGAGTGTGAGGGTGAATAGGAATTAAGACTTGTACAGGGGTCTGGAGTTGATTTGGGGGATTATGAATTGTTTTAAGTGTTTTGAGAAAAGCTTGGGGATTTGGTGGATATTTGAGAATTAGAAGTTTTATTTGAGGGACATTTAGGGATTAAGGACTGTGTATTTGGAAAACATTTATGGCCAGAGCTCTGCCCTCAGTTACTTTCACAAGTCTCCCAGGGCTCTCTTGAAATCAAGGAAGTTCGACATTTTTAAAGTAAAATTTTGCCCTAGAGATTCCAAAGTGATGGGAGTGACTGTGGATATGTGTGTATAATAAAGAAATAAAAGGAGAAATGATTGCAGCCACTAGAGGAGAGAGAGAGAGAGAGAGAGAGAGAGAGAGAGAGAGAGAGAGAGAGAGAGAGAGAGAGAGAGAGAGAGAGAATACTTAGACTGGTGTAAATTCAGTTCTTGTGGATTACAAAGGATAATGGGCATTAAGCACACATTAGGTTACCACTACTAGCTACTTTGTGCCAGCTCTGTTCCATGCAAAGTGTTTTCTTATTTAATTCTCATGATAACCCTGGGAGGCAATGAACATGAGTCTTTTGGTTCTCCATGTCCCTAAGTGACGCACCCTTTAGCATATGGGAGTACCTACTTCAATGTTTTTTAGATTAAAATAAATCCTTTTATTAAAACAATATGGGTATAATAATAGCTCACATTTTTACAAAGTGCTTTACATATGTTGCTTCATTCAATCTTCACAACAGCTCTGTGAGGTAGGTAATTTTAAGTAATGCTATTTTTATTTTGCAAGATAAGGAAACTGAGGCTCAGAAATGAAGTGATTTGTCCAAAGTTAAACAGCTCATTTAAATTCCAGTCTTCTAATCCCAAATCCAAGACTTTTTCTACTATTCTACAATGGCCCCCAAAATCTCTTGTTGGAAACCTATTATGCCATTTAACATGGTATCTCTTTGGGAGATGAAGAGTAGCACTATGGAAAGACCTTGATTCTGTAATCCAATAGACCTAAATTCAAGACCTGGCTCTAACATTTAGTAGTTATATCACACTAAAACCAACCATTCCACAACTCTTTGTCTCACTTTCATCACTTATAAAATAAACGTGATACTACCCATACAACTTACCTTATAAGGTTGGTGTGAGGAAAGGGCTTTGTAAAAATTAAAATGCTTTAGAAATAAAAGCACGATGAAATTGTTCCAAAATCTTTTTCTAATGGGGAACTTCAGGGTTATATTTGCAGACCCTAAAGTATTATTTCTTCTGGGATCTCTACCTACTAACTAAATTGGTTTATCCTTTTTCCCTTCCCACAAACCCTCACCCCCATTCCAGTGAAGTTTAAGGCTACTTCAGTATGGTCTAGTAGGTCTTACTAGCAGTGACTTAGGCCATAATCCCAAAGGTATGATAAAGATATCATTTAAAAAACTACCAGAGTGCAATCTAATGATCTCAAATTTTAGAAATATGTATACAAAGGTCAGTCAGAGCACACAAAAGCAGGAAACATAAATGAGAACTTTTAAGAATAGGATCAGAGAATACAAGTTGAGGTTATGAAAAAGGTCAAGGATAACAAAAAGGGATTTTTCTTCCAGTTATGTTCAGGGTAAGTGACAAGGAGGCAGTGTAGTGAAATAGAAAGACTATGGAATTAAGAATTTGAGAATCTGCTTCAACTCTTAGCTCTGCCATTTAATTTTTTGAATGATTTTGAACAAGTCATTTAGTCTCTGAGTCTTTTTTTTCCATTTGTAAACTCAGGGGATTGGCCTAAATGGCCTCCAAGATCACTTCCAGCTCTAAATCTGAGATGCTGTGTGAAATATGTTTTAATTATGAAGAACAAGGATGCAGCTGTGCCTCCAGGAAAAAGAGAATGATGGATAACCTTGTATAGCAACTCCTACTAGGTTAATGTCAAGTTCTGAGATTGAGCCCCAGAGAATCACTTCAGTTTTCAGTATTTAAACATAGTACCTGATACATATTAAGCATTAAAATTGGGTTTGAGTGAGATTCTCTCTCTCTCTCTCTCTCTCTCTCTCTCTCTCTCTCTCTCTCTCTCTCTCTCTCTCTTTCTCTCTCTCTCTCTCACTCTCTCTCTCTCTCTCTCAAAACAGGGGGAGTCAATCAGTCAGTGAACAGGCACATATTTTGCCCATCTTCTGTGGAGCTCAGCCTTCCCCAGAAACTACTGCTCCAGATGTGTGCTCAAATGACTTCTACTCCTAAATCAGCAAAGACATAGAGTTGTTGTTGTTAGAAGCTTTATTAGAGAATTTGGATAAATTTTAAATCAAAGAAAAAGAAAAAATATAAATCTAGAAAGATCACTAGTTAAGCTTATATGATATGCCTGGGAAATTCTATTCTGGCTTTTTAAGTCTATATTTAAGTCAATAACCTATTAGCTATAAACAAGGCTGGCTCTTCCCTTAGGTGAAATGCATCTTCTTCATCTTCTCAGTCTGACTGACAATCTAATGTCAAACTAGAGCCAAGTCTGTCTTCTTAACAGCTGCACCAAATTTTAACCATTTCATTTCAGCCCTTAGGATCAACTCTCCTTTTTGCTTTTAAATCTGGTGCCTCCTTTTGGACCTCCTACCAAAGAAAATGAGGTTAATGATCCATCATATATACTAGGACCCACATCCTAGAATAAAAAAGGAGGAGTAGCATAGATCAAAAGATAAAGGGAGGACACAGATTAGGAGAAAGAGAAAAAAAGGAGAAATGTAGAAAAATGTAAAGGATTGTTGAGAAAGTCAAAAATAAATGCTACAAATCTATGAAATATTACTCAGTGTCTGATTTACACACAATTTTACACTGCTTTATTTACACATAATTCTAAAAGCCTGAACATATTGTTTTCAAACATAGCAAACTTTTGTTGTTGTTGAGTAATTTTTAAGTTATGTCCAACTCTTTATGACTCTATTTGGGATTTTCTTGCTAGAGATGCTGGAGTTTTTTTTTTGTTTTGTTTTGTTTTTTGCCATTTCGTTTTCCAACTCATTTTACAAATGAGGAAACTGAGGCAAACAGGGTTAAGTGATTTTCCCAGGGTCACACAGCTAGGAAGTGTCTTCATGTCTTCCTAACTCTATTTTGGTGCTCAGTCTACTTCACCATCTCACCATTTGCAAACAAACCCATAAAAGTATTGACACCTACCGATGAGTACCCTTCTCCCCTAGATAATTAAAGTTGCAGTGAGTTCCAGTACTGTCACATGTAAAGCTTCAATGGGGAGCATTCAGAGTTTATTCTTCTCCTCTAGTACTTCTAAACATCTTCCCTTGCTCTCAGAAGGTATTGCCAGTCATTATGCTTGTCCCACTGTCCTCCCCAGCTCTCCTATTGGATGCTTTTCTTTTTTCCTCATGGCCCTTCAGCTTCCAGAAGTTGATGCTCATCCCCTTCCCTGGAAGGCTAAGTCTCTAATAAATAGTCCCTAATAATAATTAACATTTTAGCACTTGAGTTTACACGTATGATCTTTTAATCCTCACAATAACTCTATGAGGCAGGTGTTATTATGATCTCCATAAAAATAAAACTTACAGAGGTTAGCTGACTTGCCTGGGGTCACACACCTAGTAAAGTTTCTAAGGCAGCTTTCAGATTTGTCTTCTTCACTCCAAGTTCACCTAGCAGCCACAGATGGAGAAAACCTCTAGGTGTATTAACAGCTCAAAGACATATCTCTATTACGCTTAAGCTTTCATCTGTTCACTTCCCCATTCCTGTCCTCATCACAAGAGTTCTCTCAGGCTTCTAAAAGCATTATTTCCTTACACTGCCTAAATAGGTGACTATATTCATTGCCCTGTAGGTTCATGATAGCTCACTATTATTTGCCTTCTTTCTTCCCCAAAATCCCTCCATGGGGGCATGTCTCTTATTTTCTATTCTGTCAAGGCTTAGAGAGAGCATCTTTCTCCTTCCCTCACTGTCCCTTAGTCCCTTGTCTTCTCTCAAGGCAGAGAGGCTAGCTTAATCAAATTACAATGAACCCCTTCTCAAAAATTCTAAGAAAGGGAGGAAGGATGGGCTCAGCTCCTTTTAGGTCTGAAGCAAGAGGTAAGATTTTTTTAGTCTTTGCTCTTTTCTATTAAGAGAAGTTAGTAAATGGGTTTCTATGATTTATGTTTAAGACAGATAAGAGACCATAAAATGAAAAATGAAAAAAATGCTTTGCCTAGCTATGCTATGTTATTAACTAAAATTAATTTCTCAAAAGCTGGGAAATTTGGCAAAGATACATGAATGATGAGCAAATTCCTGTTAGAACAGGAAGAAATTAAAAATATAAGAGAAATGGGGGTCAAGGGAGTACAGCAGAAAGTGCTAGAACATATATTTCAAAAAACAATATGAGAAAAGTTATCAAGGGAAGGAGTAAAGTCAAAGGTTTGAAAAAAAAAGTATTCCTTCAGAACATAGAAAAGATAAAATAAAGACATTAGCCAACAAATGAGGCAAATCAATGAATACAAATTGGATATATACTAATACAAAATATACAAAGATATAAAAGTGTGTATGAACAAGGTCAAAGAGAAGAGAAGGTCAAGCAAAAATAAAGACACTACTTTATTCTCAGAGAGTATAAGAAGAAAAGAAAAGGTAATGATGGGCTTTAAGGATAAAAATAAATAAAGCTTCTAAAAAGAAAAAACAGGACAATGGAGGAGTTCTTTATGGAACAGTTTCTAGAATTAAAAGAGATTCAGAGAAAAGATGTAGCTCAAATGAAAACAAATGATGTGATAACTTGATTACATAATTAGAAGGAATAGCAAGTTGTATATAATTTATTTGCAATTTTATATGCAACCATCTCTTAATTGTACTATTATGGAATTTGTTGATTTATTCCATAAATTAAGATTAAAATATGCTGTTGGTTTTTTTTAAAGCATTCCTCACAGCTCCAGAGGTGAGCATTGTGATTAAGTTGCTGGAGAGGATCCACATTCCTGGGTCCATCAACTCTCAACAGAATTCCTCAAGACTTTGGAGTAGGGATCTTCCAGAGAAATGCTCCTTTCAACAGCATGTAGAAGAATAATAAAATGACCAGTAGACCAAAATAAGAAATATTTTTTTAAATAGTGTTACTTTATTAATAAGAAAAGAAAGATATAAGAACATAGACTATACAAAGATCACTAAATCATGATTACAGGATTTTTCAGGAACGTTGCCCTTAAGGCTACTGACAAGGCTGTAAAGTCTGATATACCTACTCGGCTTCTGAAAAATGTATGGAAATGCTGCAAAGTAGTAGAAAACATATGTTTGGATAATTTAAAAACAAAACCATGGAACATGCCAAAGGAAAGAGGTGGTTGGGATGCTTGTTAATGCCTAAACTATGAAAAAAAAATTTTGACCCTTTATTTTTCTTAGACCATGTAAAAATATAGACTGTGCTTAATTTAGAGAGAAACTGTTGAAATGTAAGGTCATAATAAAATAAAACAATTGGCACTCATAGGTTCCATGAGTGAGGAGAGGAAGAAATTAAAATGCCAGTCCTTCACTAAATGTGTGATCTATAATTCCTCCCTAAGAAATAATATGCAAGGATATTCTGGCCAATATTTAACAACCAGTTCTCTAAAGAAAGGGGGGAAGTATGTTTTAATTTAATCTGCATTATTAATATTTTCCCATTACTTTCATAAATTTCGACAATCAATCTCTGATTTGTGATGTTTGTTAATTTCCAAGGTGTAAATGCTCATACTGAAAATTTAGCAGATCAGCCATCCTGGAGCTATTTAAGCTGGCTCCAGCACACCCCTGATATCTCATTCAAATGCCATCCTTCTGGCAATAACTGAAGAAACAGGGGTTCAGTGGAAGAGGCTCAATATGTAAAATGAGATGAACTAACTGGCTTTGATTCTCATTACCTGTGTAATGGGTCCCAGTTTCCTCATCTATGAATTGAGGAGATTGAGCTTTAGAACTTCTGAGGTCTCTTACAGTTCAAAATCTATGATTCTATTATATTAAGTATTTAAAATACATAAAAGAATCTTCTAGAGAAGCCAGACCAAGAGTCAACAAAACAAAATGCAAAGTCATAATAGTAGGAGAAGAAACATGATAGTTTTGAAGGTCTGAGAGGAGAAGATAGGCTAATGAGAATTTTTGGTGTGTCCTTTGGGGATCCTGCACACAGTAAATATTGAATTCATGTTTGCAAAGGGGAATCATTGAAACAGTTTTGTTGGACTTAACTAAATTAATTAGAAGATGCAAAAATAAAATAGGAAATGAAAATAAAGTCAAAATTAGTAAGCAGGTAAGGTTAGAAAAGAGAATAAGATAGATTAAATATTTTCCTATCTTACAGTGTTCTCTCATGTTCTGCTGTGTACATCACAGTGTGGGGTTTTTTTGTTTTTTATTTCATTTTTTATTTTATAATTTAAGTTTTAAATAAATAAATGCATTTTAGAAAGAAAAAATATTTTCTGATCAAGAAATTAAAAATAATTTTAGAAATTTCCAGAAGCAATAGTCCTTGTATACTAATGATATCTGACTCCAAACAAGAGGCTGTACAATTCCACCAAGTTGCACATTCCTTATGAACCAAGGGAATGTCAGGGTCCAGGAGACAAGAAAATCATCAGTGTAACATTATTTAACAACTCGATGCTTTTGTGTTCAACTTGCAGAAGGCTGCAGGGATAAGTTTCAGATGTCATCTGCTCATGTTGAAAAGCTAGTGGAGAAAATGCAAAACAGAAAGGAAATAAAGAAATGAACAAATGAATCAATTAATGAATGAATGGAACATCAAAATTGAGGAGATAAGTGGTAAATTTAGAGTGTGGTAATCTGGATTCAAATCCCAACTGTGAAATTTACCTTTAGGTAAATCATTTAAACTCTCTGAACCTCAGATTATTTACTGTAAAATGAAGACACATGACAACATCTCTAAATCCAAACACTTAACCCAGTGCCTGACACATAGTAGGCACTCTATAAATGTTTATAACCTTTCTTTTTCTTTCTCCCTTTCATTTTGAAATCTACATTCTAACTGTAGCACCTTCTTCTGGAGTCACTACCAAGTCAAATGAATATTCACAGGCTAGGTCCCCAAAGGGCAAGTGACTGCTTTTCTCCTCTGGGTAATAGATATAACCACAAGGGGCTCTAGTTCCTAGTACTCTGGCACCTGAACCTCCATCAATAATCAGCCAGGAGCCTCAATTAACTTCTAAAAAGGAAGATTTTTTTGTTTGTTTTTTTAAATGGCATCCTGGAAAAGTTACCAAAAAGCTTCCCCAAATGGGGGCAAGAAGGCACGTTCTCTTCCTGTGCATACAAGTTCACTGGGGAAAGTGAGCTCAAATTTAAAGTAGGAAGAAGTGAGAGAAGACAATGAGCATTTATTAAGTACTTACTAAATTCCAAGTGGTATGTTAAGTATTTTATAAATATTATCTCATTTGATTTTTACAACTACCCTAGGAAAAGAATATTATTTTCTGAATTTTGCAATTGTGGAAACTGAGTCAGATAGTCATACAGTTAGGAAACATGTGAGGCTCTAAATCCAGTGTTTTATCCCCAGTACCACCTAGATGTCTTAAAGTATACTAGTGGTGAAGCACACATATGGAAAATATGAGTTTACACATTCCTCCATCCAAAAGTCCTTTTCTTACTTTGTGGAAGAAGTCTTCCCAAAACTCTTCTCTGCTGAGCTCCAAGAATAGATGTCTTTCTAGAGTTTATGGCCAGCAATTCATTTTGTTACAAAGGGTCACAATCCCTGAAGCTGCCAAAATCTCTCAGGTAACTTTTTCCATAGCTCTGTGGATCTTTATCGCTACTGCTATAGTGGCTACTTCTACCACTTCTGATAAACTCTACTACAGGGATGAGCTTCCAGTGAGGCTTCTGAGTGTCTCCAAAATTTCCATGGTCACCTAAGTACTGTCCTCTCAGGAACACTCGTTCACCTAAAATCAGGAAAAAGTAAACTCAGAAAAAATAGAGGTGTCCAGGTGCTCAGGGACACAGAGGTCAGTTGGGAGAAAGGGATCCCTTCTTCCCCCCACTCAACAACTCATGTCAGTTTTTTCCTCAAGGAAAAGAAAGTCTGGTAGACATGCAAATTCAGTTTTGGCAGAGCATCTTCTGAGTCACTAATTCTTCCTGCTTCACAGCCAACTAGAAGACTTTTCATCATCATATATTATTTTTCATGCATAGCTGAAAAAAAGTTTCCCAAGTTCCACAAGTTGCACTGGAGACACTGGGGAAAGCTGTGCATATTCTGTTTTTAAATTTATTCTAAACTTAGGCACAAAATAAGAAAAGAAAAAAATTGTCATGTGCACAGCAGAACACAAAATGGAATTCAATATAAAGCCATAGATTTCCATTTATAATAGATACTACACATTGTTTTCAAAACTGCCCAGCTTTTCTTTGTTTCCTTGTAGGTTTTCTTTATATATATATATATATATATATACATATATATATATGTATATATATATACATGTTAAGACAATAAGTTGTTTTTTAAAACAACAAATTGATCTCTGATATGTGGTATTTGTTCATTTCGAAAGTGTAAATGTTCACACTGAAAAAATAGCTCTTCTGGACCTATTTAAGCTGGTTCCAGCATACCCCTAATATCTCATTCAAATGCCACTCTATAGGTTTATCTTCTGCTCTCTGCTGTGCGCTTTTTATTTTATTTTTATTTATTTAATTTTTTGCTCTCACATATATATGTATATGTGTGTATACATACACACATATACATATATACATACATACATAGGTTGATATCCATAAACATATTTACATATATCCATAAATATGTATGTAAGATAGTACTAATGCTTATTTCGCCTTGTCATCTGTTTCTCTGAAGGTGAATAGCCTCTTCTTTCATAAGTCTAAGTCTTTTCATGTTTCTCTAAATCAACCAGCTCATCATTTCTTAGCCTACCAGAATATTCCAACCCAATCACATTCTATCTAAGATGCCTTTTCCTCATTTTTCTGTATTCTTGGATGCATAGATTTTAATTATATAAGAAAATTTGAATTGAAAAATAATCAAAATTATTCATTTTATACTTCAACAATGATTTCACTTTATAACATTGTAACTTTATAATCTAGTTCCTTTACATCTCTTTCCCCCGATTTCTTTGAAGTTCCTGACCTTTTATTCTTCTAAATGAACTTTGTTGTAATTTTTTTCTAACTCAATAAGATAATTTTCTTAATAATTTAATTGAGGTGGCATTACATAAGTTAAGTTAAATAAAATTGTCATTTTAAAATTAAATTGGGTTTACCCACCCATGAGTAATAAAAATTACTTCAAATTATTTAGATATAACTTTATTTGTATAAAAAATGTTTCATGTTTATTTTTGTATAGCTCTTGGATCTATTTTGGCAGGTAGCATATTCTGTATAAGTCCTTAGTAAGGACAAATCTTGTTCATCATTTTTTATAAAAAAAAATAATATTCCATTATCTTCATACATCACAACTTATTCAGCCATTCCCCATTTGATGGGCATCTCCTCATTTTCCAGTTTTTTGCTGCCACAAAAAGAGCTGCAATAAACATTTTTGCACATGGGGGTTCTTTTTCCGCTTGTATGATTTCTTTGGGATACAGACCCCATAGTGGCACTGCTAAGTTAAAGAGTATGCACAGTTTTATAGCCCTTTGAGCATAGTTCTGAATTGCTCACTAAAATGGTAGGACCATTTTACAACTCTACCAACAATGCATTAGTGTCCCAATTTTCCCATATTCCCTCCAACATTTATCATTATCTTTTCCTAACACCTTAGCTAATCTGAGAGGTATGAGATGATACTTCAGAACTGTTTTAATTTGCATTTCTTTAATCAATATGATTTAGAGCATTTTTCATATGACTATAGATGGCTTTAATTTCATCATCTGAAAACTGTCTGCTCATAGCCTTTGACCTCTTATTAATTGGGGAATGACTTGTATTCTTATAAATTTGATACAGTTCTTTATATATTTTAGAAATGAGACCTTTAACAGAAACACTGGCTGTAAAAATGCTATCCATCTCCTAACAGAGAAGTGATGGACTAAATATGTAAAATAAGACACTTTTTATTTTTAAAGGACAATATAGGAATTCTTTTTTGCTTAATTATGTATTTATTACAAGAGGTTTATTTTTCTCTTTTTATCATGAGAGCAGGGATAGGAGGGAGAAAAAAAATAAATATCTGATGATTATTTTAACTTTAAAAAATTTTAATTAAAAAACAAAAATTTTCTAAGTAACTAATAATTTAAAAAATGTATATTAGACTGTCAAAGATGGCAAAAGAAGAAAATTGCAAAGGTTAAAGGGACTGTGGAAAAACAGGTACAATAGGGCACTGTTGGTGTTCAGATGTTCTAAAAAACAATTTGTACTATGCCCAGAAAGTTGCCAAACTGGACATCCTTTTTGACCCAGCTATGCCATTACTAGGACTATATCCCCCTCAAAATAAAAATGATTGATATATACAAAAATATTTATAACAGGTTTTTGTGGTATCAAAAATTAAAAACACAGGGTATATCTTCCTATCGAGAAATGTACTATACAAATATAATAGAATATTATTTCCCAAAAGAGATGATGAAATGAACAATTTCAGAGAAAACTGGGAAAACTATGAATTCACACAAGACTAAAGTGAGGAGAATTATAAGAACAACTTATACAATGTTAACAATAGTAAGAAAAAGAAAAGAAACTGTGAAAAACATTAGATTTCTGACCAATGAAGTGATAAAACAGTAATACAATAGAATAAAGATGAAACATATTCTTTACCTTCTGACAGAGAATCAACTAAAATAAAAATGCAGGAAAAGGCATACATTTTCAGATATGGTTTATATGGGAATTTATTTTGCCAGATCACATAGATAATAATTGAAGTATTTATTTTCCCTTTAAAAAAATGTTAAATGGATAAAAAATTACAGGGAAGGACATTAACCTTTTTCCAATCTTGTAGTCCCTTCTCCTGTTACAAATATGTCTCAGGCATTACTATCAGCCTCTGCTCAGTGATCACATTTGCCAATTTTTTCAGGACCTAAGGTCTGGTATTAAATGCATGAGTGCTCTCTTACTTATCTCAATTATCAACTCCCCCTTAGCCATTTTTGTTCTATCATTTCCAGTACAAAGATCAAGTGTCTTGACAGAGAAAAACAGAAGCAATATAAACAAAATTAAGCATCCGTCATATCTCTCTATTGTCAATTATTGCCATCCTATTCACCTCTAGCAAAGGCCCTATCCCTTCTTTGATCCTCCTTCTTTTCTTAATATAGTTAAAAGAGGTATTTTACTTGTCCTTAGCTTCCATCACCAACCTTGGCTTATTCTAAGATTCAGCATACTTGTCATTATTTTTGCAAGACCATGACATGGTTTTAATATTTACCCTCTTTTAATTGGTCTTGCTTCTGTTTTCTGCACTTTTTTTTATAGTCCAAGTTGATTAATGAATTCCTTGTGCAACTACATTGGTCTTTAAAGGTAACTCCCCTTTTTCTTCTCTTTGGAATTATTTCCCTTTATGGTTTTCAAATTTCACTCTTGTGCTTCTCCCATCCCTCCTGAATTGGCTTCCCACATTGAATTGTAATTTGTGGTTCCTACTTATTCTTCCTCTGAGTCCTTCGAAATCTGCTTCTCTTAAATATAATCTAGACTTCATGTCAGACTATGAATGCACTTCCTCTCTTCTATCACAAACATTAGGAAGGAATGATTACTTCCTACCAGGGCTTCCATCATTCCTACAACAAGTTTCTCTCTGTTAATAAGAGAAATTATATTGGCTTCCCTCTCAGAATAGAATCAAGGTTAAGATTTCTTTGGGAGATCACCAATGAAATTAGATGATAACAAGTCAGCAACTTTCAAGTTAACTTGATCTATAGTTAATTTAATCAGTCATTCAACAAATTATTTATTGAGCATACATAGCACTATGCTACTATGTACACAGTACTGTGCTAAGAACAGTGAGTTCTTAAAGAAATTAAAAGTAAATGTGGTCAGGGCCTTCAAGAAGATTAATTGGAAAGATAAGGTTCTAGGAAATTGGAGCGTTAAAGTTTAATTGGAAAGATAAACTCAAGGCCAGTTATCAAAGTTCTTTTATTATTGTTAGTTCCACCCCACAGCCCTACCCATCCAACTGGCACACAAAATAGCCCCTTGGGTGACTGTGAAGACCTACTCATCTCAAATGATAATCCTTAGCCCTTATTCCCAGTTAAGTTAATACTATTGAATTTCATTCACTTCTTTTCTCCCTCTACAATCTACAGAATATCCCTTCCTGTAATCATTACCTCCAAATGAGTCTTTTTGAAAGCAGAAGGAAAAAGTCACACCCCTTTTGTTATATCGTTCCAGCTCCAGTGGTACATTCTTCTTTTCACTTGCCAGTCCCTCCCTTCTATATAACTATTTCCTGGCAACAGAAATTATCCTGAGAATCAGAGATAAGGAACAGAGATAGGGAAAGAACCTGCACTTTTATTGGCCTAGGGTACTCTCAGGTTAGGAAACTTCCTCTATTAATGCAGGCCAGTATTTTTTTTTTTCTTTTCAATTGACAATCTTCAAGTTGCCTAGCCTACTAAGAGGTCAAGGGTTACAGAATCAAGGGACCACAAGTCTAGGATGTCCTGGTTCTACTACCCCCTCTACTGCCTTTCAAAAAACATATAAGTGAATGAATGAATGAATGAATGATAAAAGCACTTGTTAAATGCTTGTGGTATACAAGTATTACTGGAAATGGAAAAATTAAAAAAAAAACCCTAGAAAATAGAAATGTATAAAATAGAAATATCTGAAAACAGGGATATTGGAAATTAGAAATATAGAAAAATAGAAAACAGTAAGACAATCCCTGCTCTCAACGATCTTGCATTCTAATGAGGAAGACAACACATATAGAAGGTTTCCACTTGCAGTTGTCTGTCTGTCAAGTCAGTCTGAAAAGTTGCATGGTTCTTAGGGAGTACAGCAAAGCAATTGTTAATGCTTCTTGTTTCAAGTCATTTCTATTGACTAAGTCTATTCAGTTTCTGATGACGAACCATTTACCTGTGCCAAGAACTTTGCTGGCAAGGGCTTCCTTTTCTGGATCTTCAATATTTATGGCTGTCACTCCCACAGAAAGAGTTACCAGGTTGCATCTCCATGATGGTTGAGTCCTAGGATGAAGACTGCAGATACTGGGCTGGAAGCATTGAGATGCCCAGGGTTCTCAAGTTTAGAATCTTGGAATGTCTCCTTCAAAATCTGAGGGGACATGAAAATCAAAGCAGTGATAATGGTTTGACTCAACTAGCACACACTGAGTAATGTTTTTCCGCTAGGATGTTTTGCTACATTAGCTGGCTAACCTGCCCTATGAGCACCTGTCTCCCAGCAAGTGATAGTAATATCTGTCCCCTTCTCCACAGGAATTGTTTTTCCAAATAATGGCTGTGAGGATTGGGCTTGAAGCAAGATGAGTGGTCTTGGGGGTACAGCCACTCCCTAGGTTCTTGTGCATATCTTCCTATTGGTAGCAGTTTACCAGCAGTTATTGCTGCTGATGATGAAGAGGGTAGGAACTTGCTTCATAATGATTTCTGTCCTCAATAATGGCTGGCTTTGAACAAGTCCAGTAGTCTGAGGGAGCCTCCGATTCCCAAAGCTCTTGAGTGCAGGGTAATCAGAATCTGGGAGGAAATCTTAGTAATGGTGTTAGTGATGGCTCCACTTGCCTATAGTATAATGCCTCCAGTATTCCTATTCAAGGTGTTCTTTTGCTTTAACAAGGCTGGTTGGTCTGCCCTGTGAGTAGTAGTGGGTGTTCATTTGATGGGGATTACTCTTATATACAAGGGGATATACATAAAAGATGTTGCTAATATAAAAATGACAAGACTTAGCAACAGAGAGCAAAACCATGAGCATGTCACCAAGTTTATGAGATTAGATGGCTAAAAAAATTATAGTGCCCTGGATTGTTATTGTTGCTGTTGATTTTTTGTTCTCAAAGAGGGCCAAAGATAGTAATAGTGAAGTCTGGAAGAGGGAGAGGTATACTCTCCTACAAATATATAAATGTCAATGAGGAGAATAGACATAAACCTACACTAAACTAATAGTAAGACACACATGTAAATAATATATGTGACAGGCAATTCACACCTTCAACAATGCAGGGCTATAATGTCTTTTCTCTTTTCATTTTGTCCTTATGCTATTCCCATAGAGGGCATCTCTGCTGGATAGGTCATACAGCTGGATTGCATGGTTCTGCTCTTCTCCCTGACTCTCAATTGCTTGGGTTAGTTCTCAAAATTGGTGCTGTGGAGAAAAAAAAAGCCCTTCCCCCATCCCACCCCTATCAAGGTACTCCATAAAACTGCTCCATGTTCCTAGCACTTGGCAAGTTTAGTTTTTTAAAGGTCATCAGGGGTATAGCTAATGTTCACTCAGCTAAAGTCCAGCTGCCTTTCCAATGCCATCAAGGAAACCTCTTCACACTTCCTAAAGGGATAAGAAGTCTTTGCACCTAGTTTACATATTAACAACTCCTTATCTCTGTTATCTATTCCTTACTTTCTATGATTCATCAACTGGGCCTAAGTAAAGGGAACTAACCCTTTTCCTTACCTCCCTCTCCTCTCCTGCCCCCATCCTGCCACTATACAAGAAATACATTTTCTGAAATTTTCAATCTTCTCTTTTACTGCGTTCTATTGAAATTATTTTCTTTAGGAAGCAATGTCTATTTTTCTTTTTTTTTTCATGTGAATATTAGAAAACCCTTTCTTCTAGAAATATTTTTAAAAAAATTTTTTTAATTTACCCAGAAAAGTTCAGGGATAGACTAAAACTGGAATGGAATTTCCAGGACTGCTAGATCCATTCTTTCAAGTTCAGATCCTATATCATCAGCTTTCTGCTGAACTTTTCTCTTGGGGGGAGGGAATTGGAAGTGGAAAACAATCAGAATTAAGTGACTTGCCCAGGGTCACACTACTAATAAATATCTGGGGCCATCCTTCTGTGTGTGTGTATGTGTGTGTGTGTGTGTGTGAAACAAAGTTGCACTTGTATTGTTGACTTACATGTATGTTCAGCAATTTCAGCTCAAAATTGTGTTCAAATTTAAAGAAAATGAAAAAATTGACTTTAGTGAATATTAAAATGGCTTGCAGTATAGTTTACATTAATGTACAGGAGCATGTTTCATTTACAGATTAAACTGGTGGTAGTACTAGATATCCAAATACTACTTAATTCTTAAATTTCCTTTACTTATTTCTGGATTTGCATTTTTAATTGCTAAATCATGCTGTTTTAATTATTTTCCAATTTAATGTATTTACAGAAATGTGTGTGTATTATATGTGTATTCATACATCTTAACTCTTTTCTTGGGCAAAATTCTACAGGTTTTCTTCTGTTCTGTTTAGAAACTTCACATGTTTGAAAATAGAAGCATGGAGATTATTTGATTTCTTTTTTAATTGGCAAAATTTTATTTATTAGAATGTTAATAGATTGGGGGGTGTTTTTGGCTTGTGCAGTAACAAAAAGAATATGCCACAGGGGGCAGCTAGATGGTGTAATGGATAGAGCACCAACCCTGAAGTTAGGAGGATCTGAGTTCAAATCTGTCCTCAGACACTTAACACTTCCTAGCTGTGTGACCCTAGGCAAGTCACTTAACTCCAATTGCCTCAGCAAAAAAAAAAAAAAAGGGAGGGGGAGGATGCCACTAGATAGAAATGTTAAAGATTACATTAATAAAATAATCTTGATTTCTGCATTTCTATACTATATACAACTTAAGTGGCAATTCATTTCCTGCTACACCAGTTTCATGGCTTCATTCATCTTAAATCCAGATAGCTAGATTAGCTAATTTTTCAAATTATTCCCACATAAATAATAAGCAAACTGAGGCTGTTCTTGAACTCAATTCTTCTTGACTCCTGGACCAGCACTCTATCTACTTTGCCACCTATGTACTCCTTTCTGCTGTATTTTACCATCATGTGTGACAAAATAATCTTCCTGCTACTTTGATGGAAATACTATTATAATATTTATAAAGTATTTTTCTATTATAAAATTAAAGCTACAGTGATTAAATCAAAGTTGCCATCCTTTTAGATTAGGGGTTGAAAAGACTGGAATGAATTAGCCAAAAAGAATCTGAGGAAGAAACTAGAAACTTCAGCTTCAAATTAGGGGAATTTAGAGCTGGAAAGAATCTGAGATGTCCAAGCCATGATTTTACAGATAAGGACAGTGAGTCTCAGAGGCTGAGATATGTACAAGATGAAATAATAAAAGGGAGTGAGGAGAGAGTCTTAGAAGTCAATGAGGTGACTGCTAGTCCGGTGCTGCTTTGCCAACTTGAATCAAGAAAAACACAATAGTCACTGAAGTCTGCACTGAAGAATTAACTGAGGGCTGAAGGAGGCTTCTGGACAAAGTTGTAAACTCAACATGTACTAGAGATGTTCTTTTAGAAAGAAAAAAATCCAAATGTCTTTATGGACCAGAACCAGTTATGAACATCAAGGCTCCAACTTGTTTTTTGGTTTTTTGGGGTTTTTTTTTTTGCTTTTTGCTGAGGCAGTCGAGGTTAAGTGACTTGCCCAGGGTCACAAAGCTAGGGAATGTTAAGTATCTGAAACCAGATTTGAACTCAGGTCCTCCTGACTTCAGGGCTGGTGCTCTATCCACCGCACCACTTAGCTGTCCCAAGCCTCCAACTTGTGTTGGTGTGGATCTAGAATTATTAGGAAAAAACTTTTTTTTTTAATCAGACCATGTGAATGGGAGGCCTCTATTAAAACAAACAAACAAACAAATATAACAAAATAAAACAAAGCAAACTTTATGTTTTACTGTTACATAATTAAGGAGACTAATCAGAAAGCTATGACAGTAGCCCAGGTATAAGGTGATTTTATATAATTTAGAAATATTTTCCAGCACTACTATTTCATGCCATCTTTTGTTTTCATCATGTCATTTCCCTGCACATGGAAGAAATGCAAAGTGAAGACCCCCAAAAGCAACATTTCTAGGGAGGAACTTCAGGATTGCATCCTGATATTTATATGATAAGCAGTAGAATCTGTTCTTTACAGCTTAATGAGCAAACATTTAAAGTAAAAACATTTTTCTTAGGACTGATCTTAGAATTAATTAAAAGATAGACATTTAAAAATGCATTTAAACACCGTAAATGGCTACAGGCTTTTAAGACAAGATGTTGCAATGGAAGAGAACTAGATTTGGAGGCAAGATAAAATCCAGCCTCAGACACTTATTAGCTGTGTGACTGAGCAAGTAAGTTATCGACTCTCTATCTTCTCAGGTACCTCATTTATAAAATGGGCATAACAATAGCATCCATCTCCCAGAGGTGTTTTGAGGATTCAATGAGATATTCACTTTACTATTTGTAAAATGCTTTGCAAACCTTCAAGCACTCTATAAATGTCAGCTCTCCTATCTCATTTATTGGCTGTGTAATTATAAGCATTTTATTTTTCAGGGACTCAGTCTTTTTATCTGTAAAATAGAGGTAGTAATTTTTGTTCTATCCCAGATAGAAAATGCTATTGGCATAGTTTATATACATTTCAGCAAAGCCTGTGACAAACTTTCATATATTGGGGATATGATAGAGATGTAGACTAGTGGTGTCTACTTTTTTTTAAAGTGGATTCAGAAAATGTTGAATAAGTGAACTCAAAGAGTAGTAATTAATGACTTGATTTCAACTTAGATGTACCAGTTGAGTGTCTCAGAGATCTATTCTTAGCCTTATGATATTAAACATTTTTAGCAAGCATAGATGACATGATACCAGCCTGTGAGAGGTAGGTAACATTGGATAATAGGGAATACAAAAAAAAAATCTTTGGCCAACTGGTGCAATGAATCATATTTAAGAGAAAGATAAATGTAAGGCTCTGCACTAGCAATGAAAAAAATTAAATTTGACAAGCACAAGAGAGTAGAATCATTGATAGCAGTTCTATGAAAAAGATATGTACCTTTAAGGGACTGAAAGCTCAACATAAATCAACTGCAATATTGACAACCACAAAAACAAAAATAACAAACAGACAAAAAAAAACAAATGTGATCTTAGAGTATAATTTTAAAAAAAAGCATAGTATTCAGAACACAGGAGGTGTCCTAACTGTACTTTGCCAACTTCAAATTTCATCCTGAATATTATATTCAGTTCTGGGCACCACATTTTTGGAGAGAGATTGCTAAATTACATTTCTACAAGATGACAAGAATATGATCACGTCACGTGAGTATTGGTTTACTTGGAAAAGAGAAGACTTTGAATAACTTAAAGGATAATTGGACAATAAATTTAGAAATGCAAGGGACCTTAAAAGTCACTGTTCCTATTCTCCCTTCATTTTATACTTGAGGAAACTGAAGTCAGATAAGTGACTTGCCCAAGATCATATATATATAGTGCCAAAGGCTAGGAGCTCTTTTCTCTTGGACAATGAAACTGTTTTAAAGTAACTGAAGGGCTGTCAGGTGAAGAAAGAAGCACCTGAAACCAAAAGACATGGATCTGATCCCCAGCTCTGCCATCCACTACTTCTGTAATCATAGATAAGTCTCTTTACCTCAGTTTCCTTATCTATAAAAAGATGTAGGATAAAATGACCTCTAGGATCTTTTCTAGCTTGAAATCTGGAAACCTAAGCCATCCTAGAGCACCGAAGATCAAGGAATCTCCCTGAACCCCCTTAGGAGTGATTGTCCAGTTCAGTCCACCCATTTCAGCTGCTTTGTTTATTTTTTGCTAATAGGTGGATCTTATCTCCCAGATTAGCTTGTCAACTTCTTAAGGATAGGAAGTGTTTTTTTTTTTTCTATGTCCCAAAGTACTTTGCATTCATGTATTCATCTTACCAGAACTCTCAGAATAAAGAGAAAAGAAGAGGAAGAGGGGAGAAAGGGAGGGAGGGAGAGGAAAGAGAGGGGGAGAGAATAAAGGGGGAGAGGGAGATGGAGAGAAAAGGAGAGGGAGGAGGGAAGAGAGAGAGGGAAGGGGGAGAGGAAGGGAAAGAAAGGAGAGAGGGGGACAGAGAGAGAGGGAGTTGAAGAGGGGAAAAGGGGGGAGAGAGAGAAGGGAAGGGAAGAAGAGAGGAAAAAAGAAGGAAGGAGGGAGAGAGTTTAATTTGAATCCATAAAGGATACAATTTAAATTCTTTAAAAAGTCCCTATTTTGGAAATCCATAGCTCCTATACCACCAGAACTTGATTCTGCAAAGTTTTCTAACATTAATGTTGCTAGTCTCTTCATAGTTTAGAATGGAAGCTTAAATTGGCTTATTAAAATAAGAATAAGAATAACAAAGCCCTCACCAAAACCTTATTCTTACCTCTCTCTCTCTCTCTCTCTCTCTCTCTCTCTCTCTCTCTCTCTCTC
>JAJPUD010000018.1:829404-917676 GCA_023553655.1 Myrmecobius fasciatus | reverse complement strand
CTCTCTCTCTCTCTCTCTCTCTCTCTCTCTCTCTCTCTCTCTCTCTCACACACACACACACACACACACACACACACACACACACAAACATACACACACCACATATATTTTTTGCAAACTCCCTTTCATCGGGTGCATATTTTCTTTCTCAAAGAAAGGGGTGAAAGGCAGAGAAGGGAACATGGTATGTGCTGGGGAGGGGATAGATTGCCTATCAATAGCAGCACCTACAAAAACAAATTTTTCCTGATGAGGAAGGAGGGAAATGATTTGATAAGGACATTGGGTTGGAATTCCCTGAAACTTCTGTGATGGGGAAAGAACCTTTCTCTTTCTCGATGGAGAAGGAGGAGGAAGAGAAAAACTTTCCTCTGCTAGGATCTCCAGGGCTGATAGCACTTGCCATTGTTCCCAGAAACTGGGGCCTTGCCTCTGTGGGCAGTCATTGCTTCGTTCCCAGCTGGGGGACTCAGGGACTAAGGAGGCCGAGATGGAAAGGGGAGGTGAAGTGGGGGAAGGGCAGAAGAAGCAGGGAGGGGGAGGGGGTGGTCCTGGGCAATTCAATGGCGCTTTGATTTAACAACTCTGAGCCCTTTGAAAACATTTTGCCAAGAAAAGCTTGCCATCAACACGTATAATCTCTTATCAGAGGCCACTGAAAGCCTGGGCCCCGGGGTTAATTCCCCCATCGCAATGAGTTTCAATCAGCTCTAAACCCGCAGTGACATGAAAGCCACGGAGCCTCCGGCCGCCCAGAACCCACTGAGATCAACCAACTGGGGAGGATTACAGGGCCTGTTCCTCGGCGGGCTCTCCAGTGGGACGGGCAGACTCAAAAGAAAAAGAATAATTAGGGATAATTGCTTGTGTCCAAACACAAGCGTTAAAGCCCCTGTTCCCCTTTGGGACTTTGTGAGCCAGAATGAAAGAGACACCCCCTGTTTTGACAGCTGGGCGGGCAGGCGAGCAGGATCCGAGAAGGATGGAGGAAGGCAGGCTCCGGAGCTGCTGGGAAAGGGAACCAAGATGCTCCTGCCGCAGAGCCGCTCTGAGCCGGGCCAAGGGCAGTGGGAGGTACCGGGCCGACCCCAGGAGCCTCTTCCCTTGATCATGAAGGCAGGATCAGAAGATAGAGATCAGGAAAAATGTACTTGTCTCTTCTGGAGTGAAACACCCACTTTTGACCCGACCCAAATGTCAGCACAACCACTTACTTATCTCAATCACCAACCACTTTCTACCCAATGAACACACACACACACACACACACACACACCAGTGGAAGAGGAAGCTCTTCCACAATCGCCAGAGTTCAAGTAGCTGCCAGGGATGCTTGTCCATTATAATTTCATTGTATCCCAGAATAAGATATTGATCAACAAGTATTACTAAACATCACTATGTATCATTATGTAACACACCCCAAAGATACAAACAGTGGACGACCCTCTCATTTTCCTAGCACAAAGATGGGCACCCTCCCAACTAGTTGGTGGAAGGGAGGGGAAAGAGAAACACTGAGGCCCAGGGTGATCTGATTCAGACAGCTGCAATCTAGAGGGAAGGTCTGGGCAGTATCTTTTATGTAATGGAAACTCCAGTAGAATCTGAGTCAAACGCAATCGAACTAAAGTCAGGGCCAAAACACAGAGGTCCCAATCCCTAGCGTTTCCTGAGATTGAAGTGCCTTTGAAGGAAGAAATTTCTAGGCAGTTTCTTTGGAAGATGAAATCCCAGGTCCATCCTTCAAAAAGATAAGAGGGAGAGGAAGAGGAGGAAAAGGAAGAGAAGGAGGAAGAAAAGAAGGAGGAGGAAGAAGAGGGGGAGGAAGACAAGGAGAAAGAAGAGGAGGAAGAGGAGGAAGAAAAGGCGGAAGAGAAGAGAAAGAGGAGGAAGAGGAGGAAGAGGAGGAGGAGGAGGAGGAAAACAAGGCATGGGGGATTGAACCAGCTGTATAGCAAGCAGGGAGTTTTCCTTGGGCTTAATAAATGGGCAGCACTCCCCAAGTAATTCAGAATGGAAGTGGGTGGTGGCTGATTCCTAGGGAGCGACCTGCTGCCCCCGCCCTCCCTGCCCTCTGAATGAGGCGACGGTAGAAAGGGCCAAACTTGTATGACAGAGCACCTCCCTGGACCACCCAAATACAGCAGGTTCAGAGCCGAGACCAGCCTCTCAACCTCCATACCTCCCCACTCCCTCCGTGACCCTTTCCAGTCTTCAAGTTCTGGTGAATTTCGACGCCTCCGGCCTGCTGAAGTTCAGGCAGGTCCTTCCTTGTCCTTCCTTCCCAGCCCAGACTAAGATACTTAGACTGAGACTCGTGTTTATAAGCCCGCAGTAGAAGACCAAGGGCATGTGGTCTCCCCCTCCATTTAGCCTCCCTTTCCCCCATCCCCCACAATGAGTTCCGCCTCGTGCAATAGGAACTCTGCTGGTGGCCCGCAGGCTAGTCCTCGCCTACCAAGGGGCTCTTTTTCTTGTCCGCTCTCTCTCCAAATGGGGATCGTATGGTGAGGGAGAGAGGGGGGAAGGGGAGATGGGGAAGCTACGCAACTCAGCCAAACAAGAGCAGACTAAAATTACACCGCTGAACAGCGCAGTGAACACGCCGGCATAAGTGATTCATTAAGTGGAAACCACATCCGACAAGAAAAGAGTTTTCTGAAAGGAGGGAGCTCCCCAAGTAGGCAGCTGGAACCCAGACACCCCAGGCGAGCACCTTCTCAAAGCGAGCACCCCTGCCTCTTCCAGGCATGATTTAGCACCCACTTGGGGAGGTGCAGAAGGCCTTTGGTCCCGAGAAGGAAAGATCCTTGTGATATCATAGACAATATTTAGAGTGTCTTCCACTCAGCGCCCCAAAATGTAGTCGTGAAGCATCTGGGAGAGTGAAAACAGAGGAGACAGACTAAATAAGGTAGCCCCCAAGGACGAAACATGCAGGAAGTACACTTTACCTGAATTTTTTTTTTTAAATAAGTGTGCACGTTTGTAGTGTCCGAAAATTCAACTCCTGGTGTGTCTGTAACAAATTGCATGTGTGACCATAGTTGATCTAAGCCTTCTGTAGGCAAAGACATAGGGGGCGCGTTTTTCCAAATTTGTTGCGATTTCACAAATTCCTCGGTGTACAGAGGTGAGCAAAAGCTACTACTAGCATCCATCCTCTCTTTTTTCACTGACAAGTTGCACTTCCCTTTATAGAATCCTTAGATTTCACCTAAAACTGCCCAAAGAAATGGATTTCTCCCTCTGCAAAGTGTGAAAAAAGAATAACACAAACCAGTTCACAACAGTTTCTCCCTCTGTGAAATTTGAGGAAAAAATATCACAATTCAATTCAAAGAAATTATGTTTAGACATCTTTGAACTGATACACCCAATGGGAAGTCAAACTATTCAGATCAGGACCTTTTCTGCAACTCATTGTCTTAGAGACTTGCCTAGATCAGGGAGAGATTGACCATCTAGTTTTGCTCAAAATCTCAGTGCTGGTATGGGTTAGAGGCTAGTCTTGAATCCACCTTGTCCTGAGTTTGAGGTCAGGATCTGGATAGATATCTATGTCGTGATGCCTAATGATACTTAATATTTGTTGACTTGAATTGAATTGAATTTCTATGTAGCAAGTAATAAGAAAAATGGCAGGCTCCTAAAGGACCAGAGGATGGAATGATGCATATATTTTTCCCCTGCCCTCAATGAGTTTATTATCTAATGGGGCAGGACAAATAATATATAAACTCAAATAAATATGATACAAGTTGGAATTTGTTGAGGCAGATCCAAAGTGCTCCAAGAACATTTTGACTTAATGCATGAAGTGCTTAATAAAAATCAGATGGAATACCCAGTAAAAAAGCATTCACTAAGTTCTCAATATGTGTTTGGTATAAGATTGCTTTCAGCTAGAGGAATGAAGGACTGCTTCATGGCAGACAGTTTCTGAGTCTTTAGGGAAGAGGAGGGTTTTGAGACTAGGAAGGCTGCCTGCCCAGGCAGGATGATGTAGCAGTAGAGTTGGTGGTTTTGTTTTGCTAAACTTTCGGTGTATAATGATAATTAATATTAACTGAGACATGAAAAGTTAGCTAGCTGACACAGTGATCAGAGTGCCCAGCCTGGAGTCAAGAAGATTCATATACCTGAGTTTAAATCTGTCCTTAGATACTTACTAGTTGTGTGGCCCTGAGCAAGTCACATAATTCTGTTTGCTTTAGGGTTTGTAATTTGTAAATTTATAAAATTTTTTTTTGCTTTTTGCTGAGGCAATTGGGGTTAAGTGACTTGCCCAGGGTCACACAGCTAGGAAGTGTCTGAGATCACATTTGAACTCAGGTCCTACCTGACTTCAGGGCTGGTGCTCTATCCATTTCACCACCTAGCTGCCCTATAAAATTTTTAAAACAAGAAGGAAAAGCCTAATCATTCCAGAGTCTTTGCCAAGAAAACCCTAAAAGGAATTGTGAAGTCAGGCACAACTGACCAACAATAGAAAAGCAATGGATATAGAATTTAGAGCAAGCAGAGACATCAGTCTGACTTTCTCCTTTTTTCAGATAAAGATAATAAAATAACGTAATAAATAAAATAAAATAAATAAAAAATAAAAGAAAGATTAAGTGTCTTATCTGAAGTCAGCCACATAATAAGTATCTGGACACAGAATTTTAATACAGATCCTCCACTTCCAAATCCAGTGTTCTTTCCATCATTCCTTAGATTTTTCTTGGCAGGTTGGAGTGAAATTGTAGCTTCTTAAATGTCAGGCTGAGGAGTTTGCATTCCTCTCAACCTCCAGATGCAATAGGGAGCCAATGAAGGAGTTTGAGGCATGATGGGGGTTATGAAAATGGTGTTAGGTGCTATTTTGGGCATTTGCCCAAAACAAACAAACACAGTGGTAGACATTCAATAAACACTTGTTTCATTTAACTTAGTTTTGAATCCAACACTCAGTGTTTGTTAAAATGTACACAGCCTGACTTGAGTTCTTTGGAGGAGGGCATTTTATAATTAAAAGCAAAGTTATTATTTCCTTAAAGATCTGCTTTGTCTTGCATTTCTGGCCAAGGGAATGTGCTACAGCTCATTTGAATGGATGGAATATTATGAATGAGGTGGGAGAAGATTATTTCTTCCACAGTGTAAGGATAATTCACCTATTGTTCTAAGTAAAGAGAAACAAAGAGACAGAGACACGGTGAGACAGAGACAGAGACACAGAGACAGAGACAGAGAGTGAGCTTGAGGAATATTCTAAATTGAATTAGTACTTTACACAAAATAAGTTGTGGTATCTGAGATAGCTCTCTGGGAGGGGAGAATCCCCAGTTTAGAACCTATCACTGGATTATTTTACTTGTTTGGAGAAATAGGAAGAGAAGATGGAGAAGAGAGCGGAGAACATATAAACAGGTAGTATGACATAGTCAAAAGAGCCCAAATTTAGAGTCAACAACCTGAACTTGAATCTTGGATCTACAGCTTACTATATAAATCCCTCTAGACCTCAGTTTCCTTAGCTATAAAATGGGGCTAAGAAAAAGGTATGATGAAATGGTCATTAAGATTCCTTCCAACACTTAAGGTGCTGTGATCCTATGACAAATCCCACCTCTGATACATAATTAGGTAGGCTTGCTGAGCTTTATTTTCTTCTTTTGTAAAACAGAAATATTTGCACCATCTAATTCTTGGGATTGTTATAAGGAAAGTGCTTTATAAACTTTTAATCAATATGAAAAGGTGAGCTATTATTACTATTTTGTTATAAGCTTCAACTTAGTAGCATGAAGTTATGAATTTTCCCATCATCCCCAATTTCTCTCAAGTTGCTTAATCATGGAAAAGGAGGCTGCCACAATCTAGAAAGATTTAACATTTAACCCATGAATACTACAAAGATATTTATTATATTACATTGATTTCCAACAACCTATAAAATCCATGCAATTTAGGCAGGTTTCATAGACCTAGGACCTATAAGCCAAAACATACCTAAAAGAAATCAGATTTGGGCAAGTAAAGAGTTTAATTTAATTTGTACTCCATCAGAAATGTTTGTTTTAAAAGCATTCATGAAGCATCTACTTGAGTCAGTTACTCTTGCTAAGTACAAAACAGAACAGGTATATGCCCTTTGGGCAATTACATGTGAAAGACCAAAGGTGTATATTTGCAAAGTATTTAATCAGATTGAGCCCAAAAGAACAAAAGAAATTTATGTGTATTTTATAATTATTTTTAAGAGACCAGAATGATTCCTTGTATGCAGTGGTTCTCAATAAGTATTTGATAAAGGAAGTGGGGATTAAGGAAGGAAAGAGAAGAGGAAGGAGGAGGAGAAAGAGAGGAAGGGAAAGAAAGAAGGAAAGGAAGGGAAAGAGGGTACAAAGGAGAGAAGAAAGGAAGATGAGAAAGAAGGACAGAGGGACATAGAAAACAGACCTGGCAACATGGAAATTCCTTCTCTCTCTCCCTCCCCACCCCATTGTAAATAAGCAAATAAAGGGCCAAGTTTTCAGAATACTAAAGCCACATGCTCTGTGACTATATATATATATATATATATATATATATATATATATATATATATATATGTATGTATGTATATATATATATATACACACACATATGTATCCACATATATATCATTCTAACACAAGTAACAAAAACTAAGCATAACTGATGATAGTGATCATTACAGTTGCAAAAGGTTGACTGGGTACATCGTTATGTGCTAGAGTTATCTCAGATAAGCTCATAAGAGCCTATTGTTCGTATTTTCAGTATGAGCATTTTCATATGGAAAATTAGCAAATACTGAAAATTCTGATTTGTTTTTAATCTTAATTTTTGGCTTGATATGTGTGTGTATTATCTAAACTTAAAGTAATAGAGAAAATGTTAATAATTTAAAAGAACTTAAAAACATATAATGTATGTGTTTTCCCTCTGGAGAACCTGTTAAATATTTGCCAGCACAGGGTTACCATGAAGCCAATATTATAGTAATAATCACTGATATTCTGGGTAAATGAATGTGAACACGTAGATTCTAATTCCATTTGGACTAGCTTCAGCTAGTTGAGAAAGTCTGTTTCTGATCCTCTTTGCAGAACTGGCTACTCAGAGTCAGAATTAGGAAGATGGAAGCCACAGGGTCAGAAGACAGAAGTCAGAGGCTAAGTGACCTTCCCACAAGCAGTTTCCTGCTTAATAGTAAAATCTGGGGCCCTATATCCCAATATCCCAATTCTCCTTTCTCCTCTTTGTACAACTGATTTTCTAAGAGTTGTTCCCCACCCCCACTCCCTCAATGACATTTCTGTCAGTGGGGGTGACCTCTAGCCTAGACAAGTAGATTGGCTAAAAAGGGACACTGTTAAAAAGCTCTATGAAGAAACAGGGTCTGTGGTGTCAGCTGCCTGATTATACCTCATTTCATTTATTTCTGACATTTAATTCAATAATGTACAATTTTGATTTTAAAAATTGCTTTTTAAACATTTGACAAAATTCAATACTTATTCCCTATTAAAAACACTAGAGAGTATAGGAATAAATGGAGCTTTCCTTAAAATGATCAGTAGCATCTACTTAAAAACATCAGCAAGCATCATATATAATGGGGACAAATTAGAACCATTCCCAATAAAATTAAGGGTGAAACAAGGTTGCCCATTCTCTCACCATTACTATTTAATATTATGTTAGCTTTGGTAATACGAGAAGAATAAAGATTAAAAGAATTAAAGTAAAGAATCAACTAAAAAGCTACTAGAAACAATTCACAACTTTAGCAAAGTTGCAGGATACAATATATATCCACAGAAATCATCAGCATTTTTATATATTACAAAGTCCATCAGCAAGAGATACAAGGAGAAATTCCATTTAAAAATAACTGTAGATAATATAAAATTGCTTTTTACAAAATTATAAGCAAACAATTCTGAGTGGCCTCATACTATATTTAATTTTTTAACTCTCTAATGCATTTTTCATCTAAGTTATGTGCCTGTTTGTGACATTTATTCTCTCCTGTAGACTATAAGCTTTTGTGGGCAGGGACAAAGTTTTACATAAACTTTCTCCGTCCCTCCTTCCTCCTTGCTTTCCTTCCTTCTTCCTTTCTTCCTTCCTTCCCTTCCTCCCTCTCTCCCTCCCTGTGTGTGTGAGTGAGTATGACAAAGAGAGAACACTCTGTTTAAAGGAAAAACTTTTAAAAGGTTATTGAGGTAAAAATGAAAGTCAAAGTGACTTTCTTGGCCAATATAGATTGGGGCTGACTGAATCATGACAGGAAGAACTCAGTTGCTCCCTGGTGCTGCAGCGCTGGGTAAGCTCCCTCTTGAAAATGAACATAGACACTGCCCCTAGCGGCCAGGAACCTGTCTACAACTCTAACCTGGACTGCATCTGATTTACCTCAATATCTATCGGAAATTGGATTCCAGGTGCTAGATTCCAGGGCCTCAAGAGTGCATAATTTGCATGGAGGAGAGTGAACACTTATCACTGTATGAACTGTTTTTGAATTGAAACAAAGCTAAAACTAGACTGGGAAACTGTCAACAATTTACTGCATGTGGCCAAATGACAAAAAAATTAGCTTCTCAGTGTTAGGTGAATCTTAGGCTGATATCTTGTGGGTGTAACAAGAAGCTAAATTTCAGATGGGACATGAGTAAGCATGTGTTGTCTCTTACCTACAACTACATATATATCCCCCCCCAATCTTCCCCCAGATACATACACTTGAAAGAAAATTTCTTTTACAAAAACTTTTCTAAATCAAACACTTGGGGAAGAGAGTCAGAAAAGAGAACTAGACCTTTGATTTCATGGTATAGTATCCAGTAAGGAAGTTCCCTCTATATCAATATAAATTGACACTTAATCTATAATTTATGATCTTAAGGGGAATTGCTTGAAACATCAAAAGATTGCCCAGTATAACATATTCTTGATTCTGATGCTCATGTTCTACCTTCTATGTAACACTTCCTATTAGAAAACATTTCCTTCTAATGAGTAGCATATGAATGAAATAAGTTTACTGGTAATAAATCCAATTTTATCATTGAGGGCAGACATTTATTATGATCTACAACTTTCAAATCAATGAATGATTCAGTTCTTCATCTTGTCATGGCTTTGGGTTCTTGAAAGTGAACCTAGCGGAGTCCAGAATAACAGTTGTAAATACTCTGGAATAGTCTGAGAATAGACCCAGCAGACTAAGTTTGAAAAAACTCATCACCTGGACATGGTTCTCCTCAACAATGATGTGATTCAAACCAGTTGTTCAGCAATGAAGATAGTCATATACATCCAGAGAGAGGCCTGTGGGAACTGAGTGTGAACCACAACACAGCATTTTAATGCTTTCTGTGAATATTTCCATGCATTTTGTTTTCCTTCTTAGGTTGTTTTTTCTTCTCTTTCTAGATCTGATGTTTCTTGTGCAGTAAGATAATTGTATAGATATGTATACATGTATTGTATTTGTCATATAATTTATCCTATTTAGCATGTATTAGATTACCAAGCTTGGGGAAAAAAAGTTTTTGCAAAGGTCAATGTAGAAAAATCACTCATATGTTTTGTAAATAAAAAGCTTTATTAAAAAAAAAGAAAAGAAAAAATTCATCACCCAGAAAGTTTGCCTTCAAGGGATAATATTTTGAACTCACAGAAAAACATGAAACTAAATACTAAAACATCATAGAGATCTGACTTGCACTGATGGGGAAAAAACGCTTCAATGAAACCACAGATCTTGAGAAACAATAAAGAATTTTGGAGGCAAACTAGGTTTTTCTTGTATTCAATCAATCAAGATGTATTAAATATATCCTGTGACCCAGGCACTGTGCTTTGGTTATTGTTGTTTAGTACCATTTGATTCTTTGTGACCAGGTGAATCATACTGACTATGGGATTTTTTTCAAAAAGATACTAGACTATCTTTTGCCACTAGAGTGATTTACCATTTTCTTCTCCAATTGATTAAGGCAAACAGGGTTAAGTGACTTGCCCAGGTCACACAGATACTAAGTGTATGAGGTTGGGATTTGAATTCAGTTATTTCTGACTCAAGATCCAGCATTTTATATAGAGTCATCCTGCTGCCCAGATTTTCAAAATATCCAAAGGTTTTCAAATAACTGAAGCTCAATTGAATTCAACACACAATTATTAAGTACACGGGGAGATGGTTTTGGTTGTTTTATTGATGTTGTTGTTGTTATTGTTGTTTTGAGAGGTCCAGATATATAGCTTCATCAGTTTGGAGGACTTCTATAAAAACTTTCTCTACCCAATAGCAGATCAGTACTCCATAGTTGTATTAACACTTTCCTGGAGGCCTTGTCAGGTAAAGGAACTTCCCTATCATACCTCTAGTCCCACAGCTAGAATGTGTCAGTTGTTCATGACTCCAACTGGCCTTCTATCTACCATATCTTTGTACATCCTGGTTATGGACATTGACAAGACCAATGACTGTCAATGTAGGACAATCAGAACCAGCACCTCCATGAGGAATAGGAACAGCAGCAGCAGCAGCAGCCTTTAATCACTTCTAGTTTCTGTGTGGCTCTGGGCTAGAAGTTGTATAAAACAAGTTAAACTCATGGTACATATCCTGTTGGCATGTCCCATTTTAAATAGGTGATGATAATGAAGAGAAAGAAAATTCAGACAACACATTAAATAAACCTACTCATTAAGTAATTAGTGCCATATTATGTAAGCTAACTATTTGTATCACAAGACTGAGACTGGGATCATCTTATTTTCTCTGGTGTATCAATACTCATGTGATAATTTTATTACTATTACTCTTTAAGTCACTGCCAACAAAGTACCATGGATACCATTTAATGGCCTGAAATAGTAGATTTAAAAACATTAATCAGGGGCAGCTAGGTGGCGCAATGGGTAGAGCACCAGCCCTAAAGTCAGTAGGACCTGAGTTCAAATGTGATCTCAGACACTTACCACTTCCTAGCTATGTGACCCTGGGCAAGTCACTTAACCCCAATTGCCTCAGCAAAGAAAAAAAAACACACAAAAAAATTAATCAACAAGAAGTTATTAATGACTGAATCTTAATGTTTATAAATAGAATAAATAGCAAACAACAAATTTGAATAAGTAAAATTTAATATTTTATAAAAAACAGATTTGTAAATTGATTAATTACTATGTGGGAGCACTATGCTAGGCATCAAGAATACAAAGACAAAAATAAAATAATACCTGCCTTCAAGGAGTTTCTATGGGGTGGACATTAACAACTGAAGGAATCAGGAAAAGCTTGACATAGGTGTAGGACATGTATACTTGGTACTAGGGGGTAGTAAAATAGATGTAAAACAGACTCTCCTTTCAAGGAAATTATAATTTAATGAGAGGAAAAAACAGATACATAAATAATCATGATATAGAAAAAATACTAAAAGTATGAATAAGAGATACAAAGTATGATAAGAAATTTGAAGAGGAAGAGATTGCTTTCAACTAGGGGAAATCAAGAGAGATTTCATTGACAAAGAGACAACTGAATTGGGTCTTGAAGGAGGAAAGAACTTGAAATTAGGAAGACCTCAGTTTAAATCCCACTTCAGACACTAGTTGTGTGACTCTGGTCAAGCCACTTAGCCTCCCTGAGCCTCAATTTCCTCATCTGTAAATGAGGGTGATAATATCATATACCTCACCAAAGATAGATATATGCATGCATATGGATATATATGTATATATATATATATATTCAAAATATGACTCTAGCAGTCTAACCTCAAGAAAGGCACTTAACTTTGTTTGCTTCAGTTTCCTCATCTGTAAAATGACCTGGAGAAGGAAATGGCAAATCACTCCAGTATCTTTGCCAAGAAAATCCTATGGAGAGTATAGTCTACAAGGTTATGAAGAGTCAAAGATGACTGAGAAACAGAAGGGAGCCTCTAAAAGTTTTTGAATGGAGAAGTGATGTGAAGAACTATGCATGAGGAAGATTGTGTAGACAACAGCACAAAGGGTAGATTGGAGAAGGAATAGACTGAAGACAGAAAGATAAGTAAGGAAAATTTTTATGATTGCCAAGATAAGAAAAAAATGATGATATGAATTAGGGTGGTTGAGGTGGAAATGAAAAGGATGTATAAGGGCAGCTAGGTGGCCCAGTGGATAGAGCACCCCCCTGTAGTCAGGAAGACCTGAGTTCAAATCTGCTCTGAGATGCTTACCATTCCCTAGCTGTGTGACCCTGGGCAAGTCACTTAACTTCAATTGCCTCAGTAAAAAAAGAAAAGAAAAGGATGCATAGTATATTTTGGAGATAGAATCTGCAGGAGTTAGCAACTGATCAGACAGGAAGGAAGGAATCAAAGAAAACTGAGTTTCAAGCCTGGGAAAGCTGAGAGGATGGTGAACCTTTTAAGAAGAGAGCTAAGTTTGTATATCTTGATTTGTAGCTGTATTTTTGATTATTTGTATATGGGGGGGGTAAAGATTTTAGGAATGTTGTATTTGAAGTTTCAGTGAGAGACTCAAAGTGGAAATAACCAGCAGGCAGTGGGAAATCTAGAAATAGGAGTTCTATAAAGATAAATGATTGAAGAAATCATTTGCATAGAGAAAAGTATTCAAGTGGTGAAGTAGGGAAGTGGATCAAATGACAGAAAAGAGGGAGGGAAGGAGAAGAAAAAAGGGAGGGAAAGAGATCTTTGGCTGAGTTAGTTGTGGTAAATGAATGAGAGGGAGTGTTATCCAATCATATCCAAATCTACATGACCCTATTTGGGGTTTTCTTGACAAAGAGTAGTTTTCTATTTTCTTCTCCAGCCCATTTTACAGATGAAGAAACTCAGGCAAATAGAATTAAGTGACTTACCAAGGGTCACACAGCTAGTAAGTGTCCCAGGTCAGATTTGAACTTGGGGCTTCCTAATTCTAGGCTCAGCACTCTGTAATACTATGTCACTTGGCTGTTCTATAAGAAATGGGGGGAAAAAGACTATTTCAAAAAGATACAGATTTATATGATCTGTTACAAAGTAAAGGGAGCAGATCCAGAGCAATTTATACATTAGTAATGATATAGTAAAATCAGCTTTGAAAGCTGCAAGAATTAGGGTCAATACAATGATTCCATTCATAACTCCAGAGGCTCCATGATGAAACATGCCATCTATTACAGAATTATGGTAAAGATTTTGCATAATCCAATTGAAGGAATTTGTTTTGCTTGATTCTGCATATTTATTACAAGAAATTTGGTTTTCTTTTTTCTTTAACAGAGTGGCTGATGAGAGAGAAAACAGGTTTCTATAGTTTAAAAAATGAAGAGATAGTGCTACAAATGTGACCTGTTGGGTACATTTACAGATGATGTCACCATATGTGTTTTATTTAACTGGTCTCCATTGTTACAATAGATCTCTCATGAAGTGGAAGTAATCTGTAAATGTTTGTAATGTAAAAACAAAACATATCAATAAAACTTTGAGGAGGAAAGCTTAAGATAAAACTAAGAGAAATACTCAAATGTAAGATAGTGGAAGGATAAGGGACTGACAAAAGGAAATAGGAAGAAATGGTCAGAGGAGAGGTAGAAAAACCACAAAAATGTAATGTCTGAAGAGCCTTAGGAAAAAGGAAGATTAAGAAAAGTGCCATAACAATGCCAAATGCTCCAGAGAGGTCAAGTAAGTTTCTTGTTTTTAAGGGGAGAATCAAATTTGGCAATAGAGAGGTCTCTGGACAGACTTTTTTTTTAAGGAGAATAGTGAGAAAACATATCTTTCCAGAAGGCACAACTTAGTTAAGGATATTCCAGAGAGTCAAATATATGTAGTTAAAGAAATATTTAACTTGCCACTCAAGTCAAAGGTAAACCAGATTCCATCACATGTGTGTGCAGTGACTGGTTAGCCCTAGGGGAAGAGTTTCTCTATTATTAGTAGTAGGCCCAGCAAGTTCAGACTACATTCTTCTTTTTTTTTTAATAGTGTTTTTTTTTTCCAATTACATGTAAAGACAATTTTCAAAATTCAGTTTTTGGAAGATTTTGAGTTCCAAATTTTCTTCTCTCTCTCCCTCCCTTCATCCCTCCTCAAGATGACAAGCAACCTGATATAGGTTATATAAGTGTAATCATATAAATTATGTTTCCACATTACTCATATTATGAAAGAAAAGAAACAAAAGGAAAAAATTGTGGAGAAAAAAAACCACCAAAAAATGAAAATGGTATACTTTGATCTGCATTCAGATTCCATCAGTTCCTTTTCTGGATATAGATAGCATTTTCTATCATGAATCTTTTGGACTTGTCTTGGATCATTTTTTCTTTTTTTATATTTTAAATTTATTTAATATTTTCCCCAGTTACATTTAAAATAGTTTTTATTGAAGTTTTTTTTTTATTTTCGAAACATATGCAAGGCTAATTTTTCAATGTTGACCCTTCAAAAACCTTGTGTTCCAATTTCCTCCCCCTTCCTCCCACCCCCTCCCCTAGATGGCATGTAATTCAATATATGTTAAACATGGTAAAATATATGTTAAATCCAATATAGGCATATATATTTATACAATTATCTTTCTGCACAAGAAAAATCAGATCAAAAAGTTAAAAAAGGAGAGAGAGAAAAAAAATAAAATTCAAGCAAACCACAACAAAAAGAGTGAAAATGCTATGTTATGATCTATCTTAACAGGCCTCTTTCTGGGTGTAGATGGCTCTCTTCATCACAAGACCATTGAAACTGGCCTGAATCATCCTATTGTTGGAAAGAGCCAAGTTCATCAGAAGTGATCATCATATAATCTTGCTGTTTCTGTGTATAATGATCTCCTGGTTCTGCTCATTTCGCTCAGCATCAGTTCATGCAAGTCTCTCCAGGCATCTCTGAAATCATCCTGCTGATCATAAAACAATTTTTTTTACATTTGTTTTTTTTTAAACTTTTGAGTTCCAGATTCTCTCTCTCATACCCACCCTCAACCCCTATTAAGAAAGCACATGTGAAATTATACAAAACAATTTTGGATTATTATATTGCTGAGAAGAGCTAAGTCTTTCACAGTTGATCACTGCATAATGTTGCTGCTACTGTGTACAATGTTCTGCTTCTGCTCACTTCATTCAGCAAGAGTTCATGTTCATCTGTCGGGTGCCACAGATAGTGGGGGAACTCTGGGTGAGGAATAAGACCCTTCAGCCCAGAGGGAACCTGCTGACAATGTCTGGTTGGGCTCCCCATCTCCCCTAAGGACTCAGCCTTCCTGAGAAGTCAGAAGGCAGTGATAACCTGTATTGTAATTAAAGTAATGGGGTACCAAATGGCAAAGAGTCATCTACATACAATAGCAAATTGTTTGTGTGGTCCAGCATGAGCAGTACATAGTTAGTGCATGTGTACAGTGTGCTATGCTTATATAAGGGTGTTAAGGTATATAAAGCTGAGAGAATTTGGAATAAACGGACTCCATCTTTGACCATCCATGTGGGTCTCAGCCTCATCACTTAAGACCAAGGACTCGGGCTGGTCCAGAGATCCTCCAGAGAGCTAGTCTGGACGGTATATTTTGGCACTCCAGTGTAGGGGCTCTAGAAAGCATAGTACATTTTGGCACCCCAACTTGGGGGCTCTAAAAAGCACACTACATACATTTTTCTGTATTTTTCTGGAATCTGACTGCTCTTCATTTCTAGATCAATCACACTAGAGTAAATTGCATTCTTAAATAAAGACATTGGACTAGTTCTAGATTCACCTTGGAATCTTCAGGATAGACTTAGGATGGTATGGAGTGTTGACACAACTTTCTAGAAGGGGAGAGGTAGTCGTCAGGATAATATTATGACCCCCAACTCAATAATTTTAATAAAAGGCTATCATTTTATTGCGTTCTTTTACTTTAAAATAACCCTTAGCATTTAGATGTGTCAGCAGTCAATTGTATCCACAAGCCAGAAGAATCCCATATCTTTCTTTGTGTTTATATTTATGTTCCCAGTCTGGCACAATGCATGGCATGTAACAAGCATTGTTAACTTGACTTAGAGGTCCTTTTATTCCTGGGGAAGTTTGAGGAGATCCTAAATTCCCTACACCTATCACAGGTAGGAGAAAGTTGTTCCAAGATTAATTTGGGGAAGAATGAGTCCCAGGCCAAGAGAACAGGCCTCAGTCACAAGCAAACCAACTTTAAATGTGAAATAAACTGCTCTTTTCAGCATAAAAAGGCTAGTGGAGAGTGATTTCAACACTAGGAAAATTTGGGTTCATTGTTTCCATGGCATTGTACTTGGCAGGTCTATTTCCCTTAAACAAGTCTCCTCGAAGAAAAAGAGATGTGTCAGGGTGAGGAGTAGGCAATCAGTGACCATGAAATGGCCTAAAACACCCCTTAATTGCTCACTAAACTCTTGACGATACCCCACTGATCTCTCTGGATGTCCTCCCAACCCTGCTCTTCACTATTCCTGACATCTCAGAACACCAGAACTCTGCTTTTGCTTATGTTTTTACCACCCAGTTTGGAGTTTGGGGCCATGGTGAAGGGAAAGGGAGGACTTAGTTTTCTATTTATTTGTATTTGCAGAACCACAGAGTGCCAAGGTGCTAATTGGAACAATGTTTGAGCAAACCATGCTTTCTATTGGGTTTTATTTTTTCTGGTATTATGACAAGTTCACATAAGCTTTCAACAGTTCAATCCATCAGAGTTTCCATCATTTGGCCACTGATTTGAGTCGCCTTTGCAAGCTTATTTACAGAAAATCACTGAATAAGAATATACAGCAAAAAATGAGCAATGTCTCCTTTTCCCTTTTCTGCATTTAATTAAAAAATCTCCTCTAAATCCAACTTCTCCTTCTTACATGTCAAAAATGCATTTTGTTTTGACAACATGATTGCTGATGTAACACATACAACTTTCTGGAAGGGGGAAGGGGAGAGGTAGTCGTCATGATAATAATGTGACCCAAAGGCAATAGTTTGGTAAAAGGCAGTCATTTTATTGTGTTCTATTACTTTAAAATAACCCTTGGCAAATAGTTTAGCAGCATAAGATTTACTGGGCTCTTTGGGGGAGGAGGTGCATTCTAACTTTGCCACAAATGTGAAAGATGTTTGTTTAATGGATTGAGATTATTTAAAAATACTTCACAGTGGAAGGTGCTAATACAAATTAGCATTTCTTTGGCAGATAACATTTATTGCTTCATTCGTTTCTTTTATGTCTACATTTGTTTCTTTTATGCCTGTGGTTTGCAAACCACAACTCTAACATTTTATAGCTTTAAAATGGTACAGTGGAGAAGAACCCTAGAGGGGGAAAAGTCTGGGTAAACTCTAAAGCCATTGGTAGAGAAGCCTATAGGTACTCCCATAAGCATGTCTGTATTTGCTATCATTGCTATTGAGTAATAATAATAATCGAACACATGGCAAGCCAATGAATAATTATTTTAATTCATTTTTCTTGGTAAAAATATAATAATGATGATGCTGATGATTCATTTCTACAGCCCTTCAAGGCTTGCAAAGGGTTTTCTTTAGAATAATCCAATGGTTTAGAATTAAATAGAATATTATGAGAGAAGTAGAGAGAGTATCTACAATAATTTAAGTGATTGTTCAAGGTCACTGAGTTAGTCTGATATCTGAGGTGAGACATGAATCCCTACTCTTCCAACCATGCTGCACTGACTCAGCCTACACTAAAATAATTTGTTCTAAATAAAAATGCCACAAATTTTCTTCTACATTCATTCTTCTAAACACAATAACTAGACAGTCATCCATTTCAGATCAATTAAACAATCAGTTGTGAAGATTCTGCCTTGTGCCAGATACTAAATATAATCTGAAAATACAAAGCTAAAATTAAATATTTCCTGTCCTCAAGGAATTTACATTCTATAAATGGAGTAAAAATGGTATCACCCAAAGCTCAATTGTGATTTGACCTTGTTTTTTTTTTTAACTTTTTCCTTTTCAAATTGCATATCATTCTTGATTGTTTCCTTTCCTTCCTTTCTTGGTTCATTCAGCTCTTAGTCATCCCTCCAAAATGAGGATAATAATGGCACTTTACTCCCAAGGTTGTTGTGAGGATCAAATGAGATAAATTCTTAGCACATGGTAGGTACTATGTTATTGCTAGATTTTATTGTTATTTTTGATACATTATATATTTACTTCTTTATGTACATATTGTGTTCTCCCACCCCACAGCTTTTTTGAGGGAAGGAAACAAATATTTAGTTTGCACCGTCTGTAATGCTAAGCATTTTATCTCATTTTTTCCTCAATGCAGCTTTAGAAGCTAAGCATTATTATTATCATCCTCATTCTACAGTGGAGGAAAAGTGGAAGTGATTTGTCACACAGCTAATAAGTATCTGACATCACATTTGAAAGAGCACTGAGCTGGAGTTAGGAAGAAGACTCATCTTTCTGAATTCAAGTCTAACCTCAGACATTTATTAGCTATGTGGTCCTGGGCAAGTCACTTAGCCCTGTTTGCCTTAGTTTCCTCATCTGTAAAATGGGTTGGAGAAGGAAATATCAAACCACTCCAGCATCTTTGCCAATAAAACCCTAAAATGGGATCATGGAGGGTAAGACACCACTGAAATGATTTAACAATAGCTTCGTGATCCTATGCTTAACACTTTATCCACCTCGCCACCCAAAGAAAGCTTTAAAAATAAATTTGCCTTAGTATTTCCAGAACCTTGCACAAGGACCTGCACAATGAACTCATGTTGACTTGAACTGAATTCCCTTTCCCATCGAGTCTGAATAACAGCTCATATTTACCATATCTGAAAGTCACTGATTCCAAAAGAAGTTGCCAATCAGGACCAATGTCTGCAAAAGAGAGTGACCCTTGTAGGGTGAGGAAAGGAAAAGAATGATCGAAATTGAACTCAATTTTAAGAACAGAGGAGCCATGGTGACTCAGCTCCAAGTTTTTCCTTAAGTGTTCTCTAGCCTCCTGGGCACCAGACCTCCATAAAAGCACTCCCACCTGATTTGGTGTTAAAAGCCATTAAAACATGTAAACATTTTCCCAATACACAATTAAAACTCCACCTCCCTAACAGGTGCCCTTTGGTGCAATCAGGACCGATTTTATGTGTTGCTGTTACTCTATTGCTTTGATGATTTGCTCCATTTGATGATGTGTAGATGAGAGTCTCCTGGCTGGGCAATTCTTGGGCTATTTGCAAAGAAGCCTCTGTGGATTCAAGCCTTTCCTTTGTTTAAGGTCAATCATGTGATGCTTGCAGATGACTGACAACAGCAGCCTTGTCACAACATTATTTCACCAGGATAGTAACTAGCCATCGTAAATTCCTCTTTTAATAGTTTATTGCAGGTTGTATTCTATTGACAGTGTCTTTGTTTTACAACATGGAGCAAAATCGCTTCTAGTCAGTAAATGCACTTGAGGCCCAGGACCCCGTTTAGTACCCTCAGGGAAAGCCCAGCCTTTCATGAAATGAATCATAAATAGTTCAGTTAAGGAAACCACAGTAAAAAAAGGGGGGGGGAGGGAGGCGGGACAGAAGAAGAAAAGAAATAAATATTTGGGAGCTAGGAGCCAATATTCTTCCTTCCGCCTAAATGAAATCAATTGCTAAAGTAGTTCCCATTTTTTCCTTCTCAGATGACCACTAAAATTGAACACAGATATGATAAAGACCACACTGACACCTTGAATTCTTGGGGCACGAAAAGGAGGCAGGCACTACCACCAACAGAGAAAAGGCTCATATTTTGTTAGTATTTCTACATCTTGAGTTCAGATTCAATACTCCAGGGATCTCTGACACTATCACTTCTTATAAGTATCAGACCACCCACTAGCACTCGTTGCTGTACGAAGCCACAAAGAAATAGAAATTAATCTAAAAAAAGAGTAAAGACAGAAATAAGATTAGAAGAACGCTTCCCTTGTTTCTTTCTCTTTAAAAATATTTCTTCTTTGATTAAAAGATGCCTTTTTTAGAAAAAAAATCCAGTAAAATATCTATATGTCAAATCCATATGTGGCTAATCATATTTTTGATATATCACTATGCCTAATCATTAACTTTAAATGTCATATAAGAATTTGTAATACACAATAAATCATTTCAGAGGGATAATTTAAAGTGGGGTGGCTAATGTAAAACATTCTAGTTTTCACCGCAGTTGGATGCCAAATTGTTGTGGGGAGGGGGGTTGTTTGATATATAAGTTGACATAAATTATAGTGAGTATAAATCTCTAATGATGTAGTAGAAGTTGTAGATTATTGAATTTAAGAGATGGGAAAAGATATTAGTGATAAGAAAGGCTGTCAGATTCTTTTTACATCTAAACTGAAGAACTGTTGCTGTTTAGGGGTTTCAGTCATAGCCTACTCTTCGTGACCCCAATTCTCTAAAATTCCCCTTTAAAAAAAGCCTTTTAACATCTATATAACTCCCTGCTTCAGAGAGTGCTAAAATTCTAGTAGTCTGGTGGTACTTAGAGAGTATTGAATTCAGGAGATGGGGGGGGAGGATAAAATATTAACTACAATGAAGACTGCCCAGGTGCTACTTTATATAAGAATTCAGAAATTAATCCCTAAACACTAAACCTTCAATAGACTTTTTAATTTTTTAAAAAAATGACCTTCCTCAGGATATCCTTGATGGCAAAACTCAGAATCTTATCTTGAAGTAGCAATTAACTAATAACAAATCAGGTACCTATTCTTATTCCTTCATCTCCTACAAAGATAAAGACATCTTAGTAGAAATATTGTTCAGATTATAAAAAGCAGCAGCACATGAGTGAAATCAAGCACAGTTGGTGCTGCAGGGAGTCAGTAACATGAAACATCTCAAGTGACAGTAATTTTGAGCTGAAAAAGTACAAATGGCTGAATTTCTTGATTTTAAAAGGACGCCATAAGATGAAGAAAAACACTAGTGTCTGAGGGAGTCATATAACTTCCCTTTTAAATCTTCCTCTTTTAAAAAAAATGTCACCTAAAAGAAAAAATAATATGTCAAAGGAGGTTAGGAGCTTTATTCTGAATTTTGCACATTAAGTTTTCATATTCCAGTGACCTAAAAGTGCATAAGCTATAGACAACTGCTGTTTTTCTGCCACCCCAATACTCAGAATTCACATCTGTCTGCCAGCTTCTTGGGAGGGGGAAATGAGACATATGCATTTTAACATGTTCCAAGTCTATGGCCCCAGGGGAAAATCTACCTTTCACCATATATGGCCAAAGCATACACTCTAGTCTAACCAAGGCCTCTGTGCAGATATTTATGTATCATCTCCCTTCCCCCCCATTCCCACCCCCAGGTTGGCATGACTTTAAGGAAATAGCTTAGGGTGGTCCCTGCAAAGTCAGTCTTCTAAAGTGTGAATGTTATAAATGGAAGAAACTATAAGGTTTTCCCAAACCATGGTTATTCCTATCATCATATGAACCATGCATATTTCCATAGACAAAGAATCAAAGACATTGTCTAAAAAAAGTCTGTGCTCAATATAAGAATTATTTTTTAAATTCTTTTTTCTTGTTTTATTGGTTATATGAAATTGATGATCTTGAGCCATTCCTTAGTTCTCAGAAGTCAATAGAAGAAAAAGTAATGCTAATGGCAAAGGGTTTGTTAGGGGTTATATTTTAAGTGAAGTGGGAATGGGTTTGGATGCATGTCCAAAGCAAGGCTTTTCATATCCTGGGGACTAGGACAAAGTAATTGAAAGTGGATCATTTAGATCAAAACAATAAAACTCCAAAGGAGGCATAGTGCTAATGTGAGGTCTGAGGGGAATGGGAGGTGGAGCGGCAAGTAGGATATTTGATACATAACCATATCCCTCACTGAACTACCTTGAATCCATTCCTCCCTGTTATAAACAGTTTTATAAAGAACATAAAACAGGCATTATGTAGTCACAGCTGTTCCATCAAATACTTTTCTCCTCCAATGAAGTCCTGCTCTGATGCCTCGTTGGTACCTTGGGTTTTTTAAAAGGTTTTCTTCTTTCTCTTTAAAAACATCTTACTTAAAAGGGAAGTACAAAGCTAGGGGGAAAATCTTTACAACCAATGTTTCTGATAAAAGTATCATTTCTAAAATATATAAAGAATGGTGTCAAATTTATAAGAATACAAGTCATCCCCTAATTAATAAATGGTCAAAGGATATGAACAATTTTCAGATGATGAAATTAAAGCCATCTAGAGTTATATGAAAAAATGCCCTAGATCATTATTGATTAGAGAAATGCAAATTAAAACAATTCTGAGGTACCATCTCATACCTCTCAGATTGGCTGACAAGAAAAGATAATGATAAATTTTGGAAAGGATGTGGGAACACTAATGCATTGTTGGTGGAGTTGTGAAATGATCCAGCCATTCTAGAGAACAATTTTGAACTATGTCCAAAGGGCTATAAAACTGTGCATACCCTTTGATACAACAATGCCATTACTGGTTTTATATCTCAAGGAAATCATAAAGGAGGAAAAAGTACCCACATGTGCTTTTTTGTGGAAGCAAAGAATTGGAAAATGAGTAGATGCCCATCATTTGGAGAATAGCCTAACAAATTGTGGTATATGCAGGTAATGGAATATTATTGGTCTATAAAAAAATGATGAACAAGCTGATTTTATTTTATTTTATTTTATTTTTTTTTTTTTTGGTTTTTGCTGAGGCAATTGGGGTTAAGTGACTTGCCCAGGGTCACACAGCTAGGAAGTGTCTGAGACCAGATTTGAACTCAGGTCTTCCTGACTTCAGGGCTGGTGCTCTAACCACTGAGCCACCTAGCTGCCCCAACAAGCTGATTTTAGAAAGGCCTGGAAATATGTACATGGATGTTAAGCAAAACAAGCAGAAACAGGAATATATTGAATATATATACTACACTCCTGTAGGAAACATAAAATCAATACACTGTTTTTTTTTTTCATTTTTACTTATATCACTTTAGAAGGGACCACTTTGAAACAGAAAATATGAAAGAATTAGAGCCTTCTATAGATCAGTTATTGCTAGATAGACAGCAGTACTATTTTTTAATCAGCCCTCATTTTAGAGGAAGACAAGGTGAAAGAACAGATTCTCTTCCCTTCTACATCTGGACACTTTAGCAAGCCAGTTTGACTCTGTTCTATTATTTGCTTCCTTGTCTGATTGCTGCTCCCACTTTGCCAGGGACAGAGACAGAAAGAAGAGGGGAAAAAGACAGAAAACTGAGGCAGAAAGACAAAAAGAAAGAGGGGAAGAGAGAGAAGGGACAGAGATGGAGAAACAGAGATAGAGACAGAAACAGAGATAGAAGGAAGTTAATCATGCCTCTGAAGCATAATTATATGAATTATTATCTGGCTATAGTTCTTCATTCTGAGAACAGAGTTAAATTCAGCAAAGAGGTTATGTGAAACTCAAGACACTGGATAAGTTTTGGGGGCCAAGAAGTTTTCAACCCTCTAGTATGAACATGGTACATTTTTAGTTCAAGAGTAAGAAGACACTGAATGATAAACTGAATAGCCTCCAATTTTTAAAATTACCTTTTTGCTTTCCATATCTCCTTTTTACTCTTCCATGCCTTACTCATCTTAAACTTATTATTCATTCTCATTATGATCTGCAATCTCCCATCACCCTCACGCCCCTGTATTTTGCCAGGCCATCATCCCTGTGCTACTTATACTTTCCTCCCTTTCACATCTTAACAATTTAGCAAATCAATTCAACTGTACTTTATCCCTTGTTTTCTTATCCTATTACTGCTCACACCTTGCCAATTCAAATTTCAGCATTACTCCATTATCCTTATTCCTTTAGTCTACTTATGTGTCACTAAATAGAACTGGAGACAATTTGGCAACTGTTCCTCTGAAAACTGATGTTTCCTAATCTCAACTGGAGAAGCTAGGTGGCACAGTAAATAGAGTGCTGGACCCTGGACAAGTCATTTAAATGCTGTTTGCCTCAGTTTCCTCCTCTGTAAAATGAGCTGGAAAAAGAAAGGACAAGCTATTTCAGTATCTTTGCCAAGAATATCCCAAGTTGGGTCATGAAGAGTTGGATATGATTGAAAAACAATGTCATCTGGTCCCTCACTGCATCAAGGCAGTTTCTACTATTTCTAATTAATTTACTATTCCACTTCTCACAATAGCTGTTCCAAACATTTTCTTTTCAAGTCTCCAATAATACCTCTTCCCTTTATACTCTCAGCCAACTTAGCTTATCCTTTATAGGAAAAAACTAAGGTTATTCACTAAGAACTCCCTCTTTTTCCTTTCTCCTCATTCCCTTGACTTTGTCCTCCATTATTTTCTTCTTTCTTTCAGTCTCTCATGAAGAAGTGGTCCTTCTAATTAAGACCAACCCATCTATTTGTCATCCAAGTGATCCCTTCATCCTAACTTCTCTAACAGATACCCCCACTATCATCCTAACTCTCTCTATAATCTTCAATCTCTCCCTATGAATTTGCTCCTTCCCTGATGCCTACAAAACCAACTCTCCTCCCTCCTTAAAACTTTGACCAGATCCCACCATCCCTACTTTCATCATATTTTTCTCTATTTCTTAAATTCCTTAAAGAAGCTGTCTTCCTCTCCTCTACCATTTCCTCTCCTGAAACTTTCTCCTTAACTTCTTTCAGTTTGTCTTCCAACCTTACTAGTCAAGAAAAACTTCTCTCTCCAAAATCACTAATGATCATTCATTATTGAAATCTCATTGCTTTTTCTCTATCCCTTTGATTTCTCTTAAACTTTCAACATTATTGACCATCCTCTCCTCCTATATATTCTCTCTTCTCTGGAGTTTTTGTGACACTCCTTTTTTCCTTACTTTACTCCTACCTATTTGAGTTTTTGTTGCTAATTCATATATGTCATACCTCCTAACTGATGAGTGTACTCCATGGCTTGGTACCAGACCCTTTTTTCTTTTCTCTCTATATTGTTTTCCTTAGTTGTATCATCCATTACTATAGGTTCAATTACTCTTTCTATGCAGATGACTACCAGCTGTTATCTGTCTAATTTCTTGCATAAACTATAGTCTTGCACCACAAATTCCTTAGCTGACTTTAGAAATAGATATCAGGCATCTTAAACTTAACATAACAAAATCATAATCTTTATCTCCAGCATTAAACCCATCCTTCTTTTGAACTTCATTTATTGGTTTTTTTTATTAAAGCTTTTTATTTGTATAACATATGTATAGGTAGTTCTTCAACAATGACCATTATAAAGCTTTCCGTTACAAAATTTCCCCCCCTATTCCCCTCCCCTCCTCTAGATGGCAGGAAGTCTATTACATGTTAATTATATTAAAATATTTGACAAGTCGAATATATGTATACATGTTTCCATACTTATCTTGCTGTTCTAGAACAATCGTATCTACATGAACAAAAAAGATCTGATAAAGGAAACCCAATGCAAGCAAACATCAATATAAAGCATGAAAATGATATGTTGTAGTCCATATCTCATGTCCCTCTCTCTGAGTGTATATGGCCTTCTTTACTGAACAATTGGAACTGGTTTGAAACATTTCATTGTTGAAGAGAGCCATGTTCATCAGAACTGATCATCATATAGTATTGTTGTTGCCCTGTATAATAATCTCCTGGTTCTGCTCGTTTTGCTCAGCATCAGTTCATGCAGAACTTCATTTATTGTTGAGAGAAGTTCATCACCACCTTCCTAATATCCTAGATTTCAAAACCTTGTTGTCATCCTCAACTCTTCCCTTACATCCATCTCATATATTCAATCATTTGTCAAATATTATCTCTTCTGTCTCCATAATATCTTCCCTATACCCCTCTTTTTGTTCAAAGTTACCACCTGTACTGAAACTCATCACCTCTTGTCAGAAATTCTCTGTTTCTCTGTATTTATATATGTATATATATATATATATATGTGCGTATATATATATACATATGTATATATATATATATATATATACACATATACATATACTCTGTCTCTCTGTCTTCTCTCTCTCCGCCCCCCATCCCATGTGTATACAAATACAAAACACATACATATCTGTACCTTCCATCTGGCCTACCTGATTCAAACATCTCCCTTCTCCACATAGATGCAAAAGTAATTTTCCTAAAGGGCAAGTCTGATTGTGTTATTCCTCTTCTCAACATACTCCAGTGGTTCCCTGTTGCCTCAAGATTTAGATATAAATTCCTTTATTTGACATTTAATGTTCTCACAACCTGACCCCTACCTACCTTTCCAATATTCTCATATATTGCATCCCTCCCTACACTCTACAATATAATCATATTGATTCACACATTGCTCTATATAGAGGACATTTCTTTTGTTTCTGTCCCTTGAATTGACTTTTTCCCATGCCTGGAATTCATTTCTTCCTCATGTAGCTTCTTAGAATCTGATTTCCTTCAAGACTCAGTTCAACTCACTTGCCTTAGAGCTATTGTGAAACATCACAGGAGGACTTTCTTGGGAAAATATATGATTGTAAAAAGTTTCTATGAATCAAATAACACTTTCAAAATTAATTTGCATTTGATTAATCAACAATAACATCTGTGTAAGTTTCATAAATAATAGTAACTCATTGTAAAAGATCATATGTTCATCATATAGAAAATGTGTTCGGTGCTTATTCCTTTCACCAGCATTTTTTTGGAAATAAAGATGAAAGTGACAGTGGGGGGAAAAAAAGCTCAGGTCAAGTGCTGAAAGTGAAGCTTTCCTGATCCTCCTGGTTCCCTGTGCTTTCTCTTTAATAACTGCCTAATTGATTTTGTATTTATAGGCATAATAAACATGATGGTTTTGAGAACATATATAAAATTAATCTATAGATTATCTAAAAACCTTATTTTAGCCACTAACTCTACATTTTTCACATTGTTATATATGTACGTGTATTTGTGGGTATGTATATATGGATATACACCTATATCTAGAACTACAAACAAATAGTAGCTGATTTAAGTTCTATTTTCTTTCCCTTCCCTTGTCTACCCTCTGGTGAAGGTGTTAATAAATAAGTGAAATGGAACAAAAGTGATTAGCAGAGAGGAAATGGAGACAGCAAGGAGTCTTAGCAATGAACAAACTAGAAAACAAGCTCTTGAACCACTGAGTCAATGGTAACTGGCACTGAGACAGTGGAAACTGGTATTAGTCTGAAAGTTCTAATTTTTTTCTCTTTGGATTATTTTGTCAAAGGATCTTTCTGACTACATCATAAAATGTGAGTAATATACCAGAGTCAGGAAGAATTGAGCTGTTTATGTTATTGCTGAATTTTGCATCAGTATTCTTTAGGTACTTTTGATCAACCTTTGGACTAAATGTATTAATAAGTACAGGTAGGTGGCACAGTGGGTAGACTGATCAGTTGCTGGAATCAAGAAGACCTAAGTTCAAATCCAGACTCAAGATGTTTATCAGCTTGTGAGGCAAGCTTCAGTTTTCTTATCTGTAAAATTAGCTAGAAAAGGAAATAGCAAACTATTCTAGTATCTTTGCCAAGAAAACTCTAAATGATATTATAAAGAATCACACACACTTCAACAACAATATTAATAATCCAGAAGCAGTTGTATGTATGTATATATGCACACATACATTTATGAATGTATGTAGACAGACTCTCCTTGTTAAATTTATAGGCACCCATGAAGTGCAGAGACTGAGAAAAAGATTCTAAACACTGTTTCTCCTAAAGCTTTTTCTACTAACCTAAATTCAGTTGATTTGATTTCTTAAGGGGATGATGAGAGAGAAAAAAGAGACTAAATATTTTCTTTTTAAAAATTACTTTGTAATTCTCTCTGGCTCTTTGCCTTCAAGTTGATGTTTTTCTCTCTCTTAGTTCTCCTTATTCACTTGGTGGTTTATGAATATTTCTACAGTACTTCAATATTTGCTGTAGTTAACATCTCAGGAAGAAGGTATTTTATTTGAATATTTCTGTTTTTCTTCTCTTGTTCTTCATCTTTGGGAATCTCTGTCTCTTCTTATTAAAACTGGGGACTCTTAGGACAAGAATCTCCAGAAAGGGATACATAAGGGAGGTGAATATGAAATTTAAATATTTCAATTCCCCTATCTGTCAAATGAATGGGTTAAACAAAAGACTCTTCAAAGTGTAAAATTTTCTATGATTATAAATGGTGAAGCAGCAAGAATAGCAAGGAAAAAAATGTCAGGATTACTTGGAAGAATTGTGCAAAGAAGAGAAAGGGTGGGGTGTGGGAATAATAAGAAGTAGGATGAAAGGAAAACTAATAATAATAATAATAGGCCATGGAAATTATTCTGTTGCTAAAGGAATTGTTTGTACAAGTTGTCTCCATTTCCAGAAGGTTTTCCATCTTCAATCCTCCACTCTCAGAATCTATAGCTACCTTTTAAACTCTGCCCAAATGCTACCTCTTATGTGAGGTTTTTCCTTATTCCCCAAGTTCTCTCTTTCTCTTAAAATATCCCCAGTTAAATGTCCTCCTCCTTTATTTTTTGTGTTTTGTTAATTTTTTGGAAGGTGCCTAGCTGGCTTGCAGTATAGAGTGCCTGGACTCAAGTCAGGAAGACTCAACTTCTGGAATTCAAATCTGACTCTAAACACTACTTACTACCTGTGTGATGTTGGGCAAGTCACTTATCCAATTGGCTTCAGTTCCTTATCTGTAATGTAAGCTGAAGAAGGAAATGGCAAAACATTCTAGTATCTTTGCCAAGAAAATTCTAAATGGGATCACAAAGAGCTGGAAACAATGATTCTGTATTTATCTACATGTGTGTTTGTGGAGTCTCCCTTCCATCACCACAAAATATAAATTCCTTGAGGGGAGGGCCTATTTTGTTTTTGTCTTTGTAAACCCAGCATCTAGCACAGTGCCTGACACTTAGTAGGTGCTTCATAAATATTTTCTGATTGATATCTTGAATTGAATAAAATGTGAAAAAAATTCTAATACACTCAGACTCTAAAAACCATTGAACCTAGTACACAGGATTACAATAGAGCCTCAGTTTCCTCATCTGTGAAATCAGAGAGTTGTACTCAATGCCACCTGAGGTTCCTTGCAGCTCTCAGTTTATGCTATTCTGTTCTTACATGCTGCTAGGGGAAGGACCTGCAGATGTTCTGAAGAGAGGAGAGCCAAATTTGCCCTTAAGGAACAGTCAGGTGGATCCAGAAGAACCCGGCTAAAAGGGAGCAGGAGGACTCAGGTTAAGGAATTGTGTTTAGAGCTACGTAGTTAATGATAGCTCAGGACCCTAGTTGCAGAGTGGGCTGCTCCTGGGTTTGGGCAGTTTTTCTCCTCTCTTCTCCTCTATCCCCAACCCAGATGCAGCCTCCTCTTCTTCTCCCCCCCTCTTTCCCTCTGCTTCTCTGCTCCACTCTCCCACCAGGCTCAGCTTCTCCTTCACACCACGTTCTCACCCATGCACACACTCAGCAGATCCGAGCAGCTCTAGGATTCGGGGACAGGAGACACACAATGCACTACAGTTACCTCCCATCTCTCCCAGTCTGGGGAGGCCTGAAAAGGCAGGCAAACTACCAGACACAAAGACAGACACACACAAACTCACAGAAACACTGTACTGACACACTGGCATTGATACAAACACAGGCAGTCAGCCAGACACATAAACTCACACACGGACATAGACAGGCAGACAGAAAGACACATAAACTGACAAACACAAACTTACAGAAACACAGAAACAGGCAGAAAGACAGATACACAGAATGACACACACCTAAACCTACAGAAACACAGACAGGCAGACAGAAAGACATAGACTGACAGACACACATAAATCTACAGAGACAGACACAGACAGGTAGAAAGACACATAGACAGACAGACCCACCCAAGCCTACAGAGACACAGACAATGATAGGCACAAAGACTGACATGCACACAAACCTACCGAGACATAGACACAGACAGACAGACTAAGATAGACACATTGACAGACACAAACTTACAAAAACACAGGCACAGACAGGCAGGCAGAAAGATGCACAGACTGACAGACTGTCAGTCTGACAGACTGACAAACATATACAAACTTACAGAAACACAGACACAAAGATAGACACAAAGACTGAGACACACAAACTTATAGAAACAGACACAAAGATACAAAGCATAAAGAATGACAGACACACAAACTTACAGAAACACAAACTGACAAAAAAAAGATACAAAGACTAACACACTAAGCTACAGAAATACAGATATAGGCAGACAGAAAGATAGACACATCGACAGACACACACAAACTTACAGAAACAGGCACAGAATAGGCAGGCAGAGAGACATACAGACTGATAGATATACAAAAACTTACAGGAACACAGAGATAAAGACTGACAGACACACAAATCTACAGAAATACAGACAGACAGACAGCAAGATAGGCATATTGACAGACATACAAACTTACAGAAACATAGCCACAAACAGGCAGAAAGATAGACATACAGACCAACAGACATATACACTTGCAAAAACATGGACACAGATAGGCACAGATAGACACAGACTGACAGACACAAACCTACAGAAATACATTCACAGACAGAAAGATAGACACATTGACAGCCACATACACAAGCTTGCAGAAACACAGGCACAAAGCCGGCAGATAGAAACACACAGACTGACAAACACACAAAAAACTTTACAGAAACACAGACACAGACAAAGATATGCACATAGACTGACAGACATACACACACAAACTTACAGAAACACAGACACAAAGATAGACGCAAAGACTGATAGATATACAGAAACTGGCAGAAATATAGATACTGACAGACACACACCAACAGACAGACATGCAAACTCACAGACACAGAGACAGGAATAGGCATGGAGACACAGACATGCCCTCCTTTGCAGTCGCCTCTGCCAGCACCCCGAGCCCCCTACTCTCTTTCCTGCCCTCTTGTGGCCACTGTGGGGACGACTTGCAGGCAGCCCTCCACTAGGCGCCAACCAGCCCCCAGCCTCCGCGCCCGCTCCCCTCATCCCACCCAGCCCCAGTCCAAGGAAAGGGTCACCCGCCGCTTCCTCCCACAAAAGGCCTCGTGGTCAGGGACGCGGAGATCCGGCAGAGGCGGTGCCTTTCTGCCTTCTCCTAACTGGCCCACGTGAGGAGTCCCTCAGGCTCTGGGGAACTGCAGGGATTTGTGAGAAAAGCAAAACCCTGAAGAGGGAGAGGTTGTGAGGAGCTAAAATAAAATTAGGGCTACCCCCTTTTCCTCCCCTCCCCCGCCCACAGCTCCCAGAGGGCCAGACCAAGAACCCGAATTCAGCCTAGGCTGGGTGCTAGGAGATGAGCCTGCAGTCCCGCCTTCCCCTAACCTTTCTGTTTCTCTTAGGGTCAATCATTTTAGAGCTGAACCAGACCTTATGGCATTCATTTTTCTAATGAAAGCCCTAAATCCAGAAGGGATAAATTATTAAATATTAGACACTACATTTATTAACACTTTTAAGTTAAGCTCCTCCCCCTCCTCCCTTTAAACTCCTTGTTCCATCCATCTCTTCTCGTTCTTACTGATATTAAACCAATCTGACCCACGCTTTTTGAACTCCCTCTCCACTCTGCATTTTTATTTTTATTCATTTTTCTCCTTGCTCACTCCTCTGGGGATGAGGGATCACTCCCTTGGGAAGTTAATTCCTCTAGTTTGTCCTTATTTCCATTAACTTTTGTTTCTGGGGATCGTGGTTAGTCTCTTCCTCTCAACAGTCTCCTTTCTCTCCATTATTGGGGGGAAGGAGGAGGGATCCTTTCTACTATCCTGATGCTGTATCTCTTGTGAAATACTGCCATGTCTCAGTCTTTCAATCTCTCTTCTAATTCCTTCTCCCCTCTTCTCACAACTAAACTTATCCAAAATCTTAGGTGTGAAAATTTTTGTTGCTCATCCTCAGTTTAACGTGTATGTCACCATTAGTGTACTAAGAGTTTAGGAGTCAAAGCACTATGGAGATGAAAGGCACCATAGAAACTAGAAACTATGAAGAAACTGAGTTTGCAAAAGATCAAGTGATTACCCAATGATAGTGGTAGATTTGGGACCAAAACCCAGATGTTGTAGTCTAGTAACCCTTCCACTAGCCCAAGTGGGCTATTCTATCTTCTGAAGAATGTTTTGTGATCTTGACTTCTTTGCACTCTGGAGGAAGATGAAGATTAAAAGGAAAGGAGCTAAACATTTTTGGAATTTTTTTTTTTTGACAAGGCAAATGGGGTTATGCTATTTGCCTATGGTCACAAAGCTAGTAAGTGTTAAGTGTCTGATGCTGGGTTTGAACCTGACTTCAGGGCCAGTGTTCTATCCACTGCATCATCTTAGTTGCCCTTAGAAATGTTGAAACAAAATTAGTTTGAAATTAGTTGAAAGAAAAATAGTGAAATTCTAGGCCGGAACTATAAATAAGGCAAAATGGTCCCTTGGAAACTCTGTGGATCTGTTAAGAAATGACCCTCTTTTTCTATGTACTCTGAGGAGAATTGTTCGATTATTGTGTGACCGTGCAGATTTTATAAGCCTTAATTTAAGGAGTTCCTTGGTGAGTGGGGCTTGTGATTTGAATAACCTCATATAACTCTGCTCAGGTGGGACTGAGCTAACACTAGGAAGTTATTCCTTTGGATAGAAAGGGAGCTGATGTAAGCCCAGGAAGGAGGAGAATTAGTAGTTCTTAAATGAAGTCCTTCAGACACTGTAATACAAAGGACAACATTAAACATAAAGATTTGGAGAAATTAGTGGATTCCTATCCCAGACTTGAAAGGCATCTCCTATTTATTTACAGATTAAACTAGTTAATTCAGGATAAAATGTGTGTGTGTGTGTGTGTGTGTGTGTGTGACAGACATGCAGAGACAGAAACAGAAACAGAGATCAGAGACAGAGAGAGAAGAGACAGAGAGAGAGAGAAAGAAGAGAAAAAGAAGAAGAAAAGAAAAGAGAAGAGAGGAGGGGAGGAGAGGGAAGTAGAGGGAACAGGAGGGGAGAAGCATGAGAAAGACACAGAGACAAAAAGAAGAGATAGAAAGGAAAAAGATACAGAAAGACAGAGTGAGAGAGAGAAACAGAAACAGAAACAAAAGAGAAGAGAGAGAAAAAGGAGAGAGAGAGGAGAGACAAATAGAGGAGAAAGAGACATAGGGGGAAGATATTTTATTTTTCCTTTCATTACCCCATTTCTTTTGGAAAATAGGACTTTTGTCTCCACCCGACTCAGGGAAAAAATATGTTCCTATCTAGGTCAGCAGAGTCTGAAGGGATTCAAATATGTTAAAGGTCTAACATTGCCAGTGGCAGCAAAAAAGAATGGGGAGGCACCTAAAGCAGATTTGACATACTTGCTTGTAAATTAGAGAAAAGTAAAACAATACTACACATTGGCTTTTAGTGCTTTAAGAGTTAGATTATTTTCTCCACCTTCTCTGTAAGATCAACATTGCAAGTATGACATATTCTTCGTTTTTCAGGTTTAAAACAAGGGATTCAGAGAGATCTCACATCTAGTAAGCCAGGATTCTCCCTGCTCTGGGTCCTGAGCATTTTCCACCACCCGATGCCACATGTGTGAGCAAAAGCTCAAACTTTCCTGTAGTCAAATACTACATTCTTAGGTTCCTTTTCCTAATAGGAAATTCTCATGTGCCACATTGTGAGGAATAGTCTGTAAAATAAAGTCTTCTCTTACAATTCCCTTTTATAATTAAAGAAAAAACTAACCAAGATCAGTTTTGGTCTTCTGTGGTTTTCCATGAATATTATTTTTCATTTGTCATTTTCAAGACTTTATGCTACTGCAGGGGCGGCTAGATGGTGCAGTAGATAGAACATCATCAGCCCTGGGTTCAGGAGAACCTGGGTTCAAATATAACCTCAGACACTTAACTTGTACTAGCTGTGTGACTCTGGGCAAGTAACTTAACCCTAGTTTCCTCAAAGAAAAACAGAAAAGACTATGCTACTGTGGAAAGAATACTGGATTTGAAGCTAAAGAAAGTGCATTAAAATCCCAATTCTGCCATTTAGTCCTATATGATCTTAGGAAAATCATTTAACTCTCTGAGCCTCAGTTTCCTTCATATATAAAATGAGGGGATTGGAGGGAAAACAATAAGTGTGAAGTGAAAAACAGGAAGAATCAATTGAACATTCCAGTTATAGTAACAAAGTTTGAGAAGACGTAAGAAAATGTGTTCCTCCCCCTTTTGCACAGTTGGGAGATTATAAGAGTGGAATATTGAATATGTTATCAGGCTCATTTAATGTGACAGTTGTTTTTTGCTAAACTTTTTTTCCCTTTTTTGTGTTTTTTGATCCCTTGTTACAAGGGGTGACTCAACAGGCAGGAGAGGAGAGAGATATATTCAGAAATAAAGGAGCCACAAAAAGATGTCAGCAAAATTATTTAAAATGAAGTTGTTGAATTGTTTGACTTTTACAATCCTTTCTGTCTATTTATGATCCTAGACTCTTCAACTCATGATTAGTGATCAGTGTTAGGCATGTCTTGTTATTGAGTAGGTACAAAATGAGATAATACATAAAAACTCTTTGTAAATCTTAAAGGGCTATATAAACATGCACTCATTTCTTCAGACAACTTCTTAGGAAGCTCTACAGATCTCAGATGTCTGGAAATGTTTCCCCTCAAGGATATCCTATTTGAAAGTAGAATGCTTAACTAAAAATTATTAAATTTTCCTTGATGCCATCTCAATCTTCATTTCACAAAGTCAAAGGAGGAGTGTCTTTTCTTTGGGACAGTTTAGATTTCTGTGGGTTCGGTGTTTTGTCGTGGAGAAATCATTCATGGGGCTCTGAACAAAGTTGATAAGTCATACTCTTTCCCCATAGAAATTCCAACTGGATTTAAATCACTCTCTGGTAGGCACAGAAAGTAGATGTTTTATGTGAGTAGTCCAGTGGGCTTTGAAATATTCGCTTAGCAAATCTGTTTCTCAGTTTCCAGTCAGTGAATAAATCATATATCCCAGCCCTCATCTTTCCCTCCCCACCCCCTTTACCAAAAGTGTGAACTTTTCTGGACAATGCTTTGACTTAGTGCTAAGGGACCTATCAATCAACTACTAGTCCCACAACAGCCATTTACTACATGTTTAACCAGAAGATTTTGATGTGTCTAATAAGCATGGAATTGGAGGTCTCAGCCTCTTTCTATTTGCAGATTTATCTTCTGCTCACAGGGCTACTTAACTAATCTCATTAACCCACCTTCTACCCCAGTTTCAATGTCAGCAAAGTGGTTACTTTAATCTTGATTTTAGAACACATGTAGAGCTTTCATTTAAAGATACTGTAACTTATATGAGCTTCACAGATTATCATTTATTTACCAAGGTCATGTAATAATTTTTGTCAAGCTAGCAGCAGAATATTGATTTCTATTTCTTTTTCTGCCTGTATACAATTAAGTAAGAGGAAGATGGATGGCTAGTGGATAAGGCATTTTAATGAGCTGATAAACATTTTTTACTCTTTTGTGAGAGGTATTTTCCTCTTGTCAATAAGGGTCTGAGTATTCTTTAGTGAATTTCTCACTCTTCTGACTCAATGTTCCCACTTAAAATCTGAGAATGAATTTCTGATGACTCCCTGATTGTAGTCACTATTTCCCTTGTAAACACTCAATTCCCAAAGTTCATAGAATAAACACATTTGTTTATAGGTCAATAAAAACAAATAGAACCATGGAGATTCTGACACCTACTGGAGAACAAATCTACCATAAAATGAGAATAATCTTAATTCTGCACTGAAGAGTTCCTATGCTGACTCATGTTTATCTCTCAGTACATATCTATCAAGATTTTAAGGCTTAATCCAAGGACACTGAAATTGTACTCCTTTGATAATGTAGGAAAAATTTAGCTAAGCATTTTTTTAGAGAGAATAATTGATAAAAATGAGAAGCCCATTTTACATCCCCTTTCAATGTCCCAAGGTGTCTGCCCCACAATCACTCAAATGAATTTTTTAAATTTTTATTTCAGGGCATGTTTTGTGCTACTTGCCTTGGATTCCCCATCCCTCAAATGCCAAAGTAAAGAGACTCTGTTCCCATGGTATATCTTCTGGTTGAATCACGTACTCAGTGGCACTCAGCCCACAGTTATCCTCATCATCCAGCAGATGGTGCTTGATTCTATCTTCTATTGGTCAGTCTGGTGTTGGAAACTTGTCTCAGCTTCTGCATCTCAGTTTGGTTACTATTAGGAATACTTGGTGATACTCAAGGGAGCTATGGGATACTCCCTTCTCTGAGTCAGAGACTTGGAACATCCCATCTCCAATCCCTCAATTAGCTCTCCCTTGGACCCAACAACCCCCACTCTGGACTTTTAAAAAATATTCAATGGAAGTGAACTAGCCTTCAGAAATTTCCAATTGAGTCTCAGTTACATCATCCCTTTCTGCATATATCCAACTCTTTCCTTCTCCTATATTCTCCTTTGATCAAACCTCATCTTTCCACCATTCTGCATTGAAGAAATATGGGGTATATACTTTGTAGCTTTCCAAAATCCTTTAATATCTAGATTGAGGAGATGGGAAGGAAAAACCAAGCATAGTCCTAGTTACCAGTTACTTATTATAGTCCAAGTTACTTATTATATGCAGAGAGACCCTTAGTGTTCTGAATTATATTCTCCTTCTCCCCTCCCAACTACACCTCCCTATACATGAGGAGAATGAGTTATGAGCCAGTGTATAGAAAAGGCTATGTGAGCAGTTTAGAAGATGATCTGATCTCTTTATAGATCCAAAGAGAGTGCTAAACTAGAATGGAGCACTGTTATATAAATTGTGAAATATTCTTCTGGTGTTCTAACCTCACTTTTTCCTCCCTGAATCCTTTTTAACTTGTATCGGTATGTCCTTGTATTCCTACTTCTACCAAATGCTTACTATTTTCATAGCTTCTCTATTTTTCTTCAATAAAAACTTCACTCAGGAAATAATCTGATAAACTCTTCACCGAAATCTGTAAACATCTGGTAATACTGAATGTTTTAATCCTCTCAGGGAGATTAGCATATGAAGCTTTTAAATTAGATGCAAGTGTCTCTACTTGTGGAATCAGACATCACTGAATTTGGAGCTGGAAAGGAGTAGGGATTAGAAAAAAAATGGGTCTTCTTCAGGTCCTTGAAATCATAATACTGTAGGTGGTTGCATATTTCATCTATAGGCAACTCCAGCCAAGGCAAGCATTCTGCTCTGTAAAACAGGAAAATAAGGAAGAAGCTGGTAAAAGTTTACTTTGAGTGGTTTGGTGAGCTCATAGGTAAAAATTGCCAATTTATTTTCCTCAGTGACAGCATAATTAGTTTTTTCTCTTGTGAAGAATGAAAGGGCAGTGTGCTTTTGACAGCAGTGGGAGCAACTTGGTGCCTGGATAAATCCAGTCTTTACTGATACAGTTACACCTGTTTAAACAAGAAATAGAGCAGGTATTTATTGAAGTTCAAGGGGTTATATGAGATATTACCTGATTATAGGCCCGGATGGAATTATAAAGATATATAATTATTTTGTCCCCAATAATTTTTCAATTCATTGAACCTGGTAGTCCCTTAGGATCAAGTAGCTCATATGAATATGTACTGGTATGCTCAACTTGACCCTGACATACATGTGTTATAGTTGAGCCAGGTGATCTGAGTCAGTTCAAGAAATAGCCTCTGCTAATGTGAGGAGTCCTCAATGTTTCTGTTGCCTTCCTGAAAATGGCCTGGGAATAACAGAGTGACCTCAGCTAATGTTTTTTTTTCTTTATTAATTGTTTTATTTTTTCTGTTTACACATGTAAGCTAACTTTTTTTAAGCACATTTCTTTATGAATCGTGTTGGGAGAGAAAAATCAGAACAAAAAGGAAAAACCACAGGAGAGAAAAAGAAACAGAAAAAAGAAGTGAACATTCAGCTAATGATTTTATAATGTATGTTCCTTAGATCTTTGTCCTAATGGTTACTCTGAGGGTAACAATCATTCTGTTCTCTGATTGATACTTTGGAAGAGCAGTTTAGAGGGCCACATCAGGGCTTTTACGTTGGTAAAGTACCATTCTGGGCAATATTATAACGGTATTCTCGAGGAAAGCATATTAACCTAGGGATCATAGGATCAGAGCTCCAGAGAGGGCAGACTTCAAAGGTCAGCTAATCCAACCTTCTAATTTTACAGATGAAGAAACTAGGGTCCAAAGAATTCAATGACTTCCCTGAGTTCACACAGATAGTAAGGAGAATCTTCAGATTAATTAAATAGGACCATATAAGGGTAAATTAGTTCAAAATAACAAATGTTTCATGGAGCATTTACTATTTGTAAGGCTCTGGAGTAGGAAGAATTCAAAGGGACATATGACACAATCTGTGCCATCAAAGAGTTTACAAATTAGTCAGGAAACCAGGGCAGTAAGGAAAAAGATGACTCAGCAATACATACTTGGTGCTTAATGAGGGGTCATGGGATGACCATAGTTTTAGAGCTGGCAGAGAACTAGTCCAACCATCTGATTTTCTTTTTCCAAATGAAGAAACTGAGATCACAGGTAATAGGGAGCAGAGTCAGTATTTACCCCTAATACCTCTGACCCATGATCCAGGACTCTTTTCATAAGTATTTTAAAAGTTCAAAGGAAGGAGATAGTGCTATAGGATGGGACAGAAGAGGAAGGAGGTCAGACTTAATAAGTTCTTGATAGGAAATAATGAAGATAAGCAGAGAGAAAAGAAGGAAAAGGAGTTCATAAAAAGGTAGCTCATTTAAGTGGGAATTTGTATGCTGAGTTATGTAGTGATCAATAAATAGACCACTATAAATGGAATGGTTCCTGTATAGTGAAATTTAAAGACTACTCTCTGATCCCTGAATACATTCAGTGTTTTTCCTTTCTTGCTCAATTAAATTTCTGCATGATAAAATTGGTTATATTCTTTAAGGTCCAATTGAATTAATGCCCTCAGACACAAACCCAACCCAAATGGCTCTAGAGAGAAGAGAATTTTCCCTCATTTGGATCTTTTTTGACCTTTATACTCTTTTTTTAAATCCATTCCTTGAGTAAGATTTAAAATGTCCAAAATGGATCATGCCCATCTAATACAGTAGAAAAAATTCTGGCTTGACAATCAGAGAGACAATCAGAGTTTGAATACCAGAAGTGCTACTTACTATCTATGTGAACTTGAGCAAGTCATTTCATCTAGACTTTATTTTCCTTGTTTGTTAAATAAGAAAATTGTACTAGTTGACTCCTAAGGGACCTCCAAGCTACTAAACATATGATCTTCCCTGATAAAGTCCTACCTTCTCCACATTCCTATTTCTGTAAAGAGCATTTCCCCTCCTCTTCATCACTCAGATGTTTAACTTCCAAGTTGTACTTGATTCCTTCTTGTCCCTCCTATCCTCCTATCCGATCATTTGACAAGTCTTCTCAATTTTACCTCTACTACATTACTCCCATTATCCCCTTTTCTTCCTTCCCTAGGCTATCACCATAGATCCATCACCTAGAGATTATTTCATTGGTATTGGGAGATCAGAGATAAGGGTAATTACTATACATTGGTCCTAGTTAACATTGTCTGCAACTTAAAATCTCAGAGAGTTATCTAGAACACCAAGTGGCTAAAGTTATTTATTCAAAATCACACAATCAAAACATGCTAAATCAAACCTGAATTGAAAATTTCCTGACTCTGAAGCCGGCTCCCTATGCTACATCTCGATTATTTTAATTATTGGTATAACTTAATTAAGTTAATGGTTTTTCCAATCTCCATTCTCTTTTCTCCTTTCCAATATATCCACCACATAATTGCCAATATAATCTTCCTAAGGTATGAATTAAATATGTGACACTCTCCTTTTGAAAAATCTTCAATGGCTTTCTCTTCTAGGATAAAATATAAACAAAAAAATTGCATTCAAGAGTCTTCACAATTTATTTCCTTCCTATTTTGACAGCTTTTTTCTTATCACAAAATACATTCTACATTTTAATTGAATTGGACTATGAAATGTTATCTGAAACTCAGCATTCTAAATCCTGCTTCCATATACCATACAAGCCATTTTCCCATCATCATGCCCAGAATACACTCCTCTCTTCATCTCAGTATCTCAGAAACCTTGTCTTTCTTCAAGGCTCAGCTTTAATACCGCTTCCTCAATTAAGCCTTCTATGATAGTTGTTAGGGATCTCTCCTTACTTAAGTGACCTTGTATTTCACTTATCTTGTACATTTAATTATATTCTCCTAGAAGAACAGAATCTCCTTAAAGAATGACTATTTCCTTTATGTCTTTGTATCTCCTTCATTCATGTTTTGTGTTTAAAAAATCTGTTTAATTAAATACTATTTTTATGTATAGTGTCATTTTTTTTTTTTTTGCCAACTAAGCTCCTTGAAGGCAGAACTTGTCTCATTCATCTTTGCATTAGTTTGTATGTCTAGGACAATGTTTTGAACCAAGTAGACATTCAGTAAATGTTGAATAAGTAAAGGATGATTGGACAGTAGGTTGAAACCAGATCATGAAAAGCCTTTGAATACCTGACTAAAATGTTTTACTTTTTCATAAGAGTCTGTTGGAAAATTTTAGTAATGAAATGACATGATGAAACTAATGTTTAGATAAGATTTAATTTGATAGCAATGTTCAGGATAGATAAGGGTAAAAAAATCAACTTACAAAATTTGGGAGTTATAAAATGTGAGAGTATGGCTAGATAGTAGTTTATATGAAAGGATTTGAGAGTTATAGCAGGCTTAAAGTGAGAACTCAATTTGAGTCAGCAGGATATTTGGTCATAAAGAAAATGATTATCTCTGTTTTCAGAGAGACATATGGGACCCTGATGCTGTATGACCTGGTGTCAGCCAATACCTTTTCTGGACTTCAGCTGCCTCCTCCATACCATAAGGAAGGTTCCTGATGACCTCCATGGAAGCTGGACCCTGGGCCCTCCCTACCAATCTTTCTACTGAACATATGCCAGTGGAGGTCAAAGATGGAAGAAAGGCTTCATAGATGCAACAAATATTAATATTAGCATTTTAGTGATAGCAAAGAACTAGAAACAAAGCTGGTACTTATCAGTTGGAGCCTAGCTGAACAAACTAGAATGCTATTCTCCAATAAGAAATAATAAGCATCTATTTAGAGAATCCTAGGAAGGTTCTATTAATATCTTAAATTTTTGCACAGTTTTTTTTCCCCTGGGGACTAAATGAAGCTAAATGAACCCTTTTGGAAGATTTCTACCCACATATGCACCAGTTCCTAATACTAGGGGAGGGCTCTCCCTGGAATAAGATTCAATATTATATACTCTCTTGCTAGATAATTAATATAATAATATGCTGACTTTCTAAATGCTTTTAGAAGGTAATAAGTGAACTAATTTGGATTGTTGCAATGCTAAAAAAGTTACATTCAGGGTACATATGAATTATATAATGATTAATTTCATATGGAAAAGGGATTAAATTTATTTTGCTTGTCCCTAAAAGTCTGAAATAGGAAGGATAAGTTATAAAATTATGAGGAGGCAGATTTTAGCTTCATATAAAGAAAAAATTCCTAACAATGAAAACTATCTAACAATGAACTGCCTCCAGAAATGATGAGTTACTTTCCTTATAGTAAAGGTTTTTTAACTAAGATTAGATAACCATTCATCAGGAATAATATAGGAAATTTTTAAAAGTCTCTTCAAACCGTGAAATTCTGTGATTTTAGAGAATCTAATAGGGAGATCAGAAGAGTCTTTGTGGGTCAATAATCTAAGAGAAAAGTAATAAGGGCTAGAACTAGATTGATCACTATGGATTAAAAAGAAGAATATTTAAGAAGAATTAACCAGGTATAGATTACTGATTGGCTGGAGTAAGGATGTTTTATTGTTGTCCTTAATTCTTGTAGAGAATTGTGACATCAGGGAGGTGTGCCATGACATCAAAGTGAATTGGATTTAAGTGAGGGACAGATGTATGGAGAGGAGTAATGGATGACTAAAATTTCAAACTTAAGTGGCCAGAATGGCAGTACCATTAGCAGAACAGATGCCAAAGAGTGAGTTGTTGGGAGATAGAAGGAGGTTGGTGGCCATATGATATGATTCATACAATTCCAGGTATGTCAAGTTGAAATTATCCCAACTCCTTTTCACCACTAAAACACCCTGGAGAAAAAGTGCATGGTCCGGAAGGTATCAGATATTGTTTGATAGGAACCTCCAGTCATGCAATTCTCGCAGTTCAGTTTCCTGACAGCTGCATTTCCTGGAATTTCCATTTAAAAAAAAAAGCTACATTCATCTTGATAGCAATAACTTAGCCTTTCTCCTGGTGTTTCTACAATCTAAACCAAAGTTACTTGCAACTGCTGGATCTATCCTCTTCTTTCATTCAGTCTGAGAAATTCCCTTCTGATGCAGAACCCAAAGAAAAAAATGAAATTCTTGAACTAGAAATGATTCACAATCTACTTCTAAATCCTCAGAGGTAAGATGTTTGTATAGGAATAGTCTACAATGTTATTTCAAAACCTAATTTAAAATTAGCAGCTGTCAAAGATGCCGATAACCAGGTAACAAGTCTAGAAATGCTTTCTGGAAATTTTGCTTCTGAGCTCTTTATTTTATCTTTTCTGGACATTGTCAGAGTCCTATATTCATTTATGCTATAGACATGGAAACAGTAGAATATAATTAAATGTAATGTTATGTTGTCATTGTTTTTTAGGGTACCTTGTGTAATTTTATCTTGATATAGAATTGGGATTACTTAATATATTTTCAATTTTTAAAAATTAGGTTGTTGCTCAACAATGTGGTGATTCCAAGTAATTCCAGTAGATTTGGGATGAAAAATGTCATCAGCATCCAGAGAGAACTATGGAAAGGAATGTGGATTGAAACATACTATTTTCACTTTTTTGTTTGTTTGTTTTCTTTCCCACGGTTTTTTCTTTTTTGGCCTGATTTTTGTTTTGTACAATATTACACAAATGGAAATGATGTAAACTGTGTACTTCTGATCTTTGGGGGGTGGAGAAACCCTAAAATCTCAACCCCTCCCAGAGGCCAGGAGGGGTTGACATTTTAGGGTTTCTTTAATCCAGGTCCACCCACCCCCCAAAGATCAAAGGGACACAGTTTATAACAGAAATATGTTTAAAAGGATTGCACATATTTAACCTATGTCAGATTGCTTGCTGTCTTGGAGAGAGGGATGGTAGAGGAGGGAGGGAGAATAAATTGAAATACAAAGTCCTACAAAAATAAATGTTGAAAACTATCTTTACATGTATTTGGACAAATAAAATATTATTGAGGAAAAAAATAAAAATATATTGTTGTATCATTCAACTGTGTCCAACTCTTTGTGATCCTATGGACCATAGCACACCAGGTCTTAGTATTAGACACCTTCCAGCGTAAGGGGCTCATATCTCTTAGCATTTTAACTTACTGTCCATGAGGTTTTCTTGGCAAAGATAGAGAGTGGTTTGCCATTTCATTCTCCAGTAGATCATCACTTTTTGTCAGAACTCTCCATGACCTGTTCATTTTGGGTAACCCTCCATGGCGCAGCTCATTAAGCTATGAAAGCTTCTCACTCATAACAATCCCTGAGTCTGCCACAACAAGGTGGTGATCCAAGAAGGGAAAATGGGTGACAGGGAATTCCGATAATTTATTTAGTAGAAGTTTTTTAGTAGAAGTTATTTAGTAGAAGACTATTTAGTAGAAATTATTTTGTTATTTATATACTATTTAGTATATATATGCATATATATATACATATGTATATATACTATTTAGTAGAAGACTAAAACAGTTAAATGAGGGCATTGCTAGATTATAAGCTCCCTCTGGATAGACTCTGTAATATCTCTTTAGGCCCCTTTCTTTAGCACAAAATGTGCCTATATGTGTGTATATAGTAGTTACCTAATAAAAATTTGTTAAATAAATGCCACAAAAAAACAGTAGGGGCAAGATGAACCAACAGTGTGTACTAAGCAAGATCACTTCTAAAGTTATAGTAGATTGTTTTGCTGGCAGCAAAAACTAGCATTTAAGAGCTCAATGAATTAGGATTCTTAGTTGGGGATTCTTAGTTGAGAAAGGGAAGTGTTGAACTAGATATGTATCAGCACAACTCTTTTTAGTGTGGTGAAAAACCAGTTAAGTGGTAGCAGTTGGTGCCATAATTCAGAAATATACATAACCAACATAAGAAAAGATCTGAGCAATTTTCTCAGACAAATAAGGTAGTTTCCTGTTTCTGAAAGTCATTTCTTTGTTTAACAATGAACTTGCTCAACAGACCTAGAAACTATTAGATGTCCTTATAATCCATTTAAAAAAAACAATTGGGAATACATTAAGTAATCCTACTTCCCACGTTAAGACAAAATTACATATGACCCACTTAAAGAACAATAGCAACATAAAGATACACTTAGTTCTATTCTGCTTTAAAAGAGCTCTGTTATTTTAATTAATGAAATTGCTCATTGCTGGATCTCATTATCTTTCTCAGAGGAACTCCCTTAATTCTCAGAAGGATGGTGTTTTAATTACATGCTTTTGTATTCGCTGGTTTAAAAAAAATTAATAAAACAACACACAATGTCCCGGTCCCCATCCTGTCTCCCCTGAACCCTCTAAAAGAAATGATGTCACCATTCTTGATTCTTTTCTACAGAACCTTTCACTTCAAAGGAAAGCCTCTACTGGCATTTGCTAGAAAATTGCACAGAGACTGAAATAATACCGTCTTGCCTGCCCAGAAATACTTTTGGGGGGCTCTGAGCTAAGGGAATCCATACTAATAAAATTTAAACTCAGGAACAGGTTTGCCAGAATTATTCCCCTAGGTAATTATGCACTGAAGCAGTTACCGAAGGGTCTTGATAGTGCCTAGAAGGGCTAAGACAGGGTCTTTTTCTTGTATATTTCAGTTGAGTTTCTCAGAAAGTGCTGAGCTGGCATTCATTCATTTAGTTGCCTGGCAGCACTAGTTATTAATTTTAGGAGAGAAAGAAACCAGACCAACAAAGAGACAATCAGGGTAAAATAACTATATAGAAAACTAAATGGAAAGAAATACCAATTATCTGTCAACCTGGACTGTCTCAAGTGATTTCTTCAAGTCCCACTTGTCTTTGGCTTCTCTTCCTTTCCCCTTTTTCAAAGTTTTCTTTTTTTTTTTTCATTTCTCAAAAAAAAATGGCTATTACCTTTTTTAAAGAGAATAATTCAGTCTTTAAAGAGACATTTTACCAATCCATACTTTGTTTTTAAGCCAATGTTACATTCTTAAACACTTACCTGATGTGAATTGCTATATACCGCTCAGGTTCAGAGGTGAGTAGCTATTTCCAAAATTTGGATCCTGGACCATGTCTTACAACAGTTCCTTTGCACATTAGAAACCAATAAAGAAAAGGCTTTTCAACCTACTTTTAGAAAATGAGCCATTTCTTAGGAGAATAAATTCAGATCTGAAAGAGACGTTGGAGGTCAGTTATTTCAAATCTTTCATTTGACAGGATAACTGAAACACAGCTTATTTAAATGAATTGGACAGTAAGCTATCAGGATCAAGGTAACACTGGTTGTACCTTAGTGGGTTTGCACTAAGGTCTTTTCATTGCAAGTCTAGCATTCTTTCCAGTGTAACACATTGGTTTATCTGATTTGGTTGAAACAGTTTCCCTAACTTACCAGCCCTTCTAAGTTTATCTCATTTGGAACTGCTCCAGGATAAAAGAAGATAGGAGTAAGTATAAATATGTAACTTTAGCATGAAGAAGCAGGAATATAGTCAATTTCAGTATTGTCTGCATTGTTCTGTTTCTAGGGATGAAGAAACTAGAATATAAAATTTCAGTTATTGTCTGGACTGTTCTGTTCCTAAAGCATAAGCTTCTTGAGGGCAGGAATTCTCTTTTGCCTCTTTTTGTATTTCCAGTGCTTACAACAGGATCTGGCACCTAGTAGGAACTTAATAAATGTTTATTGACTGACTGTTTCACCATTCACCTTATTTGGGATTCTAAAAGAAAAAAAAATGATGGGCAGAAGTAGTATAATAAAAAAAAAAGAGATCTTGTGATTGAGATAGTATGGACCAAGTGGGTAGTATAAAGGATAGAATGCTGGACCTGGAGTCAGGAATTTTCATCTTTGTAGGTTCAAATCTGGCTTCAGACACTTACAAGCTGTATGATTCTGGGCAAGTCACTTAATCCTGTTTGACTCAGTTCCTCAATCTGTAAAATGAGTCAGAAAAGGAAATAGCAAACCATTCCAGTATCTCTGCCAATAAAACCCAAAATGAGGTCATGGAAAGTCAGACATGACTAAAAAAACAACTACAAATTTTAGTTGAGTGATCAGAACACTGGATTACTAATAGCTAGAATTTGCGTGGTGCTTTAAGGTTCAAAAGAGCTTTTCAGGGGGGGAGGCAGCTAGGTGGTCCAGTGGATAGAGCATTAGCCCTGAAGTCAGGATGACCTGAGTTCAAATCTGCTGTCAGACACTTAACATACCCTAGCTGTGTGACCCTGGGCAAGTCACTTAACCTCAATTACCTCAGCAAAAAGAAAAAAAAAAAAAGAGCTTTTCAGTACCATCTGACTTGGTCTTCACAACCCTGGGAAGTAGATGTTATTATTGTCCTCATTTTACAGATGAGATTTTGCACAACAGTGAGATCAGCACAAGAGCACTGTAGAACTTCAGTTCTATAATAATCAGATTATTACCTCTCCTCCTCTCCCACACTTTCCTTCCAAACCTCCCAAACACTGAACTAGCTCTGGCAATGAGTAGCTCAACATCATTATCAATGTGTCACTCCTGAAAAGTGTACTGCCAAGGTAAGAGAACTTATTCTTGATATTCAAAACTTCATTGGATTGTTGCAACCAATGGTTCCACTGTTGAACTCCTATGAAACCTGGACCATATATCAGCACCATGCCAGGTAACTGAATCCCTTCCATTTAAATTGTCAGGAAGATTCTGAAGATGAACTGGCCAAATAAGATACCAGACACTGAAATCCTTTTCAAATTAAACTGCCAACCATTCAAACTCTACTGCAGAGAGCTCATCTTTGATGGGCTGGCCACATTGTTCAAATTTTACAGAGAGCACAGAGAAAGTTCTCATGTGCTAGTCAGAAAAAGCAATCCAAGGACACTCTTAGGTCTCTCTTAAGAACTTTGGAATTGATTGTATGACATGGGAAACACTGGCATAGGCACTGGTATTCCTTGATCAGAAAAGGTATTGTGTTCTATAAGCAAAATAGAATTGAAATAGCTCAAAAGAAATGTGAGATAAGCAAATTTAGAAAATCCATATGTTTGCGTGGATTATTTGTGTTTGACCTATAGTAGACTATTCAAAGCTCATATTGGTCTGGTCAGCCACAGTGAGACATATTGTAACTCAACTCTAACATAGCAATGTCATTTTGGTTCACTTCAAGAACAAACCATTATTTTTCCTCCATAGAAGTCAAGAATCAACTGGACTTTCCATTAATCTTCAAGAATCTATGGGTACTCATACACTTCAGCAGACAATTTCTTTTTTTTTCTTTTTTTTTATAAAGCTTTTTATTTACAAAACATATGAGTGACCTTTCAACATTGACCTTTGCAAAAAAAACTTTTTTTCCCAAGCTTTTCCTTTCCTTCCCCCCATCCCCCACCCCTAGATGACAGGTAATCTAATACATGCTAGATAGGATAAATTATATGACAAATACAATACATGTATACATATCTATACAGTTATCTTACTGCACAAGAAACATCAGATCTAGAAAGAGAAGAAGAAAAAAACAACCTAAGAAGGAAAACAAAATGCATGGAAATATTCACAGAAAGTGTTAAAATGCTGTGTTGTGGTTCACTCTCAGTTCCCACAGGCCTCTCTCTGGATGTATATGACTATCTTCATCGCAGCACAACTGGTTTGAATCACATCATTGTTGAAGAGAACCATGTCCATCAAAATTGATCATCATATAGTCTTGTTGCTGTGTATAATGTTCTCCTGGTTCTGCTGATTTCACTCAGCATCAGTTCATGCAAGTCTTTCCAATCCTCTCTGAAATCCTCCTGTTGGTCATTTCTTACAGAACAATAATATTCCATAACATTCATATACCATAATTTATTCAGCCATTTTCCAACTGATGGGCATCTTTTCAATTTCCAGTTTCTTGCCACTACAAAAAGGGCTGCCACAAACATTTTTGCACATGTGGGTCCCTTTCCCTCCTTTAAAATCTCTTTGGGATATAGGCCCAGTAGAAACACTGCTGGGTCAAAGGGTATGCACAGTTTGATAACTTTTTGAGCATAGCTCCAAATTGCTCTCCAGAATGGTTGGATCCGTTCACAGTTCCACCAACAATGTATCAGTGTCCCAGTTTTCCCACATCCCCTCCAACAGTTATCATTATCATTTCCTGTCATTTTAGCCAATCTGACAGGTGTGTAGTGGTATCTCAGAGTTGTCTTAATTTGCATTTCTCTGATCAATAGTGACTTGGAGCACCTTTTCATGTGACCGGAAATAGTTTCAATTTCTTCGTCTGAAAATTGTCTGTTCATATCTTTTGACCATTTGTCAATTGGAGAATGGCTTGAATTCTTATATATTTGAGTCAATTCTCGATATATTTTAGAAATGAGGTCTTTATCAGAACCTTTGGATGTAAAAATATTTTCCCAGTTTACTTTCAGCAGACAATTTCATGTGTTGCTCTATGCAGAAAGGTAAAACTAGTGACTAGCCCTTTGGTAATGAGGTGCTAGGTTAATTCTAGAATGATAGTTACACAACCTATTACCAAGCCGTATACTTGAGTATATTTCAGCTTAATATGGTCTATTGGAGTTTACAAACCACATGGTTTTTGAGGATGAGGGGTCATCTCCACAACATAATAAGGTATTAGAGTATGACTGTGGTGGAAGACACATTGGTATATGAAGATTATTTACTAAGTAGAATTAATACAAAAAGGAGAATAGAAACTAGAGGAAGATAGCCAAGATTAACAATAGGTCACTGAAGCATTTTATTGGATTTCAAAGGAGGAATTTCAGAAAATGCTAGAATTTCATCACAAAAAGAGTTTTGAGAACTTAACACATATATACCAACTATTCCCAACTTCTTGTCAATAATGAGGATTAGGCTAACATCAAATGGAAGTCTGGGAGCATTACCTCCTATTTAGTTTCCTCTTATTGCTTGTCATTTCTTGTGCATTGATCTTCATATATTATAAGTCAATCTGGATTCTTCGTGTGCATTTGGAATTTATTAAAACTTATAATTTATGATAGCAAATTGTCTTCTCAAGGAGAGGGAGGAATTAAAATGAGGGAAAGAATTTGGATACCAAAATTTTTTTTAAATGAATATTGAATTGTTTTACATGTAAATGGGACATATTTAACAAAAATAAGCATAATTTTAAAAAAATTAAGCAGAATTGCTGATAGAAAATGGTTGCTATCATTCAGTTGTTTCAATCATGTCCAATTCTTTGTGACCCCATTTAGGGTTTTTCTTGGCAAAGATATTGAAGTGGTTTGCTATTTCCTTCACCAGTTCATTTTATAGATAAAGAAATTAAAACAAATAGGTGGCTTGTCCAGAATCATGAAATATCTGAGATCAGATTTAAATTCCAGAAGATAAGTCTTATTAAGCCTTTGCAGTGTACAGATCATGATATTAAGCTCTGGGGAATGCCCAAAGTTTAGATAATAATAATGACAATAAAAGCTAGTCTTTATATAGCAAGTTAAAGATTGCAAAGCACTTTACAAATAAGGGAAGGGAAGGGGAAAAGAAAGGGAATATAGTGCCTATTATATGTCTGACATTGTACTAAAGGCTTTTACAAATATTAGCTCATTTGATTCTCACAGCACTCCTGGGAGGTAGATCCTACTATCATCTCTATGTTTACAGATGCAGAAATTGAAATTAAATGACTTGTCCAGGGTCACATAGCTAGTATATGGGGCCAAATTTGAAATTAGGTCTTCCTGGAAACTTTGGTGTTCTATACACTGTTCCATCCTAGCTCTTCCATAATAGGAGAAGGCAGGTTGCTTGTCCTTAAAGTCTCCTGAAAGACAGGGACTATCTTGGTTTTTTTTCTGTTATCCACCCACCACACTTGGCATTTAGAAATTCTGTGATATCACTGATAGGAAAATTGCTTCCAACCATAATCTGTACATTTGGAGAGGCAGAACATAGAATCAGCCTTGGAGCCAGAAAGAACAGGGTTCAAGTTCAGTTTCTAACACTTACTTCCTTTCTGTGTGAAAAGAACACAACTTCTCAGTGCTCTAGGTCAGGGCTTCTTAAACTTTTTCCCCTCATGACCCACTTCTGCCTGAAAAATGTTGATGTCAGATATATAGGTTTATGAAATAGGTATACAAATCAAACATTTACTGATAATAAATCATAATTTCATGACCCCCAATTCAATTATGCAACCCCATATGGGGTCGAGACTCCCATTTTAAGAAGTTTCACTCTGGGCAACCTTTTATTACTGTAAATTATAGAGAAATGAATTGGTAAAGAATTTCCTTGCCAGAAAGTTCCCTATGCCCATAAAATCCTAGGTCCAGTTTCTAACCCTTTTTTTGATGTGGTCCTTTATCTATCTATGCCTTTTCATACTATGCAACTCTTGAATACATCCTCCCATAAATTATTTAATATATGTTCAATTAATATGTACTTATTGGCTGAATGTTATTCTTATAAAATCAAGCTATTATTCAATTATATAGATGGGAAAGCATGACTCAGAAAGGCTGAGATTTGGTCTGTCAGTGTCAGAGGTAGACTTGGTTCCAGGTTTCATGATTCATTATTTATTACTACAATCATTAAATTGATTTGTTTCTGTTTGTCGAAAGTAGGTATACCCAAAGCCACTTACTGTGGTTCTTGGATTAGGTGACCATAATTATTGCTGTTTGTCCTTCACTCTCAGAGGACCATGACATCTGGGAAATGATGCCATAATATGAAAATGAATTGTAATTAAGTAAAGGAGTTTTTTGCATAGAGTACTGGGCCTGGAGTCAGGAAGGCCTCATAGAGGAGTTGAGTGGAAAGTGGCAGATGATTAAAATTAGATTGGTCATAAGGAAGGGGCAGAAAATGGGGATTCAGTGGGGAGAGCTAAACCTGGAAGACAAAATCAGAAGATTGTTAGTAGATACACATTTTTTTAAATAGGATTTTTAGTTTAGCTATTGAGAAGTGTTCATAGAAAGGCAGTCACAGAAAAGTCCATGGAAATGCTTTCAGTTCTTCAGAAAAGAATCATTTAAGTCAGACACCAGTAAGAAAAAAAAATCTGCCATGCTGAAGTTTCTACACAGTTATAAAAAGAACACTTAAAAGCTAATTTGGCTCAGTTTTTGGTGGAATTTGGTATTCCTGCTGCTTCTTTCCATTTGAAAATTATTACTTGCTATGGAAACTATGATGTCAGAATTATAACTTTAGAGCTGGGGAGGAATCTTAGAGGTCACCTACTCCAACCTCAGAGAGATTAAATGAAATGATTTGTGTCACACAGGTAGTATCTGGCAGAGTCTGTGTTTGAACTTGGCTCTTCTGACTAATAATGATGATGATGATGGTGATGATGATGATGATGATGATGATGATGATGATGATGATAGCTGGCGTAGATAGAGTGCTTTAAAGTTTGCAGACCTCTGTTATAGTGATATGCTGGAGCTGGCTTGTACTGGCCAGTCAGTTGTTAAATTTTTATTTTGAGCATTTATAGCATGAAAATAGGTATATGATTCAAAATAAGAATTTGATTTTTTTTTGCTGATTTCTAGACTCAAGGAAGAGATAGATAAATGCTAATAATGCACATTAAACTTAAAGCATGTCATGGACACATTTTTTTGGAATTGATTATTAAACATTTACTAGTACAAATGACTATAATCTAGTTTGTTGGATCTTCATAACAACCCTATAAAAATATATTATCTACTCCATTTTACAAATGAGAAAACTGAGACAAAGAGAGGTTTGAGTGACTTGTCCATGAATATTCAACTAGGAAGTGACTGAGACAGGATGCAAGATCAGAAGTTCCTCACTTCAAGACCAGAACTCTCTCTGAAATGTTTAGTACAGAAGCAAGAATTTTGGTTCACAATATCCTTGCATGTACTGGAACTTGACTCAATCACAATCCTCTGAGTCTGTGATGTATTGTAGGATAGCCAATCCTTTCTAATTCTTCCACCAATCAGATGCCTTTGAACATACTCCAAGATGGACCTATCCCTACTGAAATTCTATCTTACTGCCCTCCTCTTTAGAAGGGTGTCGGTCATCCTTATGAGTTATCATGGGCAACATGGAACAGAGCAAGGAGTGCTAGATTTGGGGCCAGAGGCTCCAGATTCAAATCCAAGCTCTGTTATTCACTAAATATACGGCTTTGGGAAGGTCACCTAATTTCCCTGAATTAATTTCCTTATCTGTACAATGAGGGGGTTGGGGCAGATAGTCACTAACTCTGAATATGAAAAATATATATATGTGAAAAAGCCTATGATCTTAGAGCTTGGCCAGAAATAGAAGACCCCAAGATCATCCCCTGCATCTTGGGCTATCTCCAGTTATCTTGAGTTTTTTTCCTGCCATTGGATTTTGATGACTGGAAGAGAGAGAAAGGTTGATGACTTTATGAAACTCTATCTCATTTACTAGAAATTCATGAGCATCATCACCCCACAATGTCACTAGCCCATTTCAAAATGAAGGACAAAACAACAATGGTTTTATGAACAAGATCCCTGCCCTAGAGACATTTACATAGGATGTTTCAAAAATCTTCGTGTGGTTTTAAAACCTAAACTAGCTAAAAACCACACTAAGACTTTGGGGATACCCTGTGTAAACTCTAATAGTTCAACATTGCACTAAGACTTTGGGGACACCCTGTAATCTATCTGGGGAAACACATGAAAAGAAAAATAACCCTATGAAGTTGCATATGGGTTTCCTCCATGAAAATGGTAAGTGCCCACTGAAGGGAGGGTCACCCATAGTAAACACTACAGGGAACAATAAGTGCCAGCCAGGCTCCAGCATAGATTTTAAAATCTATAGGGAACTAAAGGCCACATACTTACTTTGAAATGCTGAGGATTAACACATGCTCCAGATGCAGGGTGGTAGTTATTGGGTCTTAACTTTTAATTTGAGAGTCATGTATGTGTATAAATACACACTCTATAGGATATGGGATGTTGTGGTACATTGTAAAGTTTTTATTGTCACAAGTTTGACTCATTACTCATTAGTGGAGGAAACATGGGTTAGATATGGAAATCATCTGTAACATAAAGTTCTTCGACTTTGTGCTACCCACACCATTGTGTCCTTTGTTTATGGGACATATTTGTCTCATTTGGCTCAGTTTTTTGTGGGACTTGGGGTTCCTGCTGCTTCTTTCCATTAGAAAATTATTGCTTGCTATGGAAATTGTGATGTCAGATTAGCACGAGAGGAGCTTGGAGCCACTATGTAAGCTAATGTCTTTTCACTCCAGAGATTGTCATTTGTTGTTTGATAAAATGTCAGCAAATATGGCCTATTTGCAGAGAAATGCCCACTAGCTTAGTGTGCACCTGTCTTTGAATCAGCAGAGTAATTTGGCCTAAACTTAGAGAAAAATATATTTGCTCAGTTTAGAGGCAGAGGATCAGGTAAAGAGTGCTGCAATACAAAGACAGGGTTTGGACTCAGAGGCAAATTACTTTACCTGTCTGGGCCTCCATTTCTTCACCTGTAAGTTGAAGAAGGTGGACTAGATTAGGGGTTCTTCTCTTTTTGGTGTATGGATTCTTGTGAGTCCAGTGAAACCCATGGACCCTTTCTCAAAATAATATTTTTTAAAATTTGTTTATTTTATTTAATATTTTAATTTTCCCCAATTACATTTAAAATAATTTTTAAAGTTTATTTTTAAAAACAGTATTTTATTTCTTCAAATATATGTAAAGATAGTTTTCAACATTCACCTTTGAAAAAAAAAACTTGGTGTTCCAAATTTTTCTCCCTCTCTCTCCTTCTTTCCTCCTCCCCAAGACAGCAATTTGGTATGAGTTTAAAAATGTGCAATTCTTCTAAAAATATTTCCATTATTCATCATGCTGCATAAAAAAATCAGATTAAAAGGGGGAAAACTGAGAAAGAAAAAAAGCAAACAAACAAAACAACACAACAAAAGTGAAAATTCTATGTCCACATTCAGTCTCTCTCTCTGGATGCAAATGATACTTTCCATCACATGTCTATTGGAACTGATTTGAGTTGCCTCATTGTTGAAAAGAGCCAAGTCCACCACAGCTGATCATCTCATAATCTTGTTGTTACTTTGCACAAAATTCTCTTGGTTCTGCTCATTTTACTCAGCATCAGTTCATGTAAGTTTTTCCAGGATTTTCTGAAATCAGCCTGCTCACCATTTCTTATAGAACAATAATATTCCATTACATTCATACATTATAATCTATTCAATCATTCCCCAACTAATGGACATTCATTCAATTTCCAGATCCTTTCTGCTACAAAAAGGTCTGCTCCAAACAGTTTTGCACATGTAGGTCCTTAATTTTTTTTAACATTTGTTTTTAAAACTTTGAGTTAGAATAATGTTTTTAACACTAAATTAAATACATAGGATTAAAAAAGAAATCAATTATGTTGAAATAATTATTGATTTTTCAAAATCAAGATCACAGACCTCAGATTTAGAACCCCTGCAGTAGATTATTTCAGCTTTAAAGTTAAGATTATGTGGATATTTGGGGATGGGCAGAGTCAGGGAGAAAGAAGTCTATTGCCTACAAATGCCCAAATGAAAAGTATTGAAAAGAACCTCTAAACCTGACTTAGAGGCATCAGGATAGGGAATGCAAGTTTTTCTTTTGGTATATAAATGACTGAAATTGAACCATGTGACTTCTCTTTTTGCTAAAGATAACTAAATCCTGACAGCATTGGTTTTGTGTACAATTCTATAATGCTGACCCTCTTAAGTGATTGATGGTACCAGAAAGGGTGAAAGAGCTCCATCTGGTGGCTTCCACAGGAGTTGATATAGTAAGCTGGGATTCAAGCCAAATATTAGAACAAGATCTTAAGATATGAATTCTGGATGAATGCTAGGGAGATAATTTTATCAGATCCCAACAATAACAATAACAACAGTAGAAATAGTAATAATAGTGCTTCTTTTTTATATCTCTAGAAAGCTGAGCACAGTATCTGGCACATAGAAGGGGCTTAAGAAATACTTGATTGATTCTTGAACTAATAATAGCAATATCAATAGTAAGAATTTTATAGTTAAGATTTTAGCGTGCATTTGGTAGAAGTGGCTCAGAATGGTCAAAAAGGTAAATTTAGTAAAAGTAAGAAGGCTTGCTTTCAAAAACTCCTATTTTCAGCATCATGCCCATTGCTACTCTTCTTCCTTAGATACTCAGTGTCTTTATGTCTCCTCAGTCCAGTGCTTGCTGATTTTTGTGGTATCCCTCATGACCTCTCCATCCTCAGGATCTTCATCGAACTCTTTAGTTCTATCAAAATTTACCCATTTTCTGCTCAATGGCAGGGGGAATACAAAAGGGTTAATAGTCATAAAATGAATTCCTGTCACTCTGTCCTACTGTTCTTACCTGCTACTTCTTATTGTTGTCATTTAGTCATTTCAGTCATGCCCGATTCTCTGTGACCCAATTTTGAGGTTTTCATGGCAAAGATACTGAAGTAGTTCTACATTTCCTTCTCCAACTCATTTTATAGAAGAAGAAACTGAGGCAAAAGGGGCTAAGTGATTTGCCCAGTGTCACATAGATAGTAAGTGTCTGAGGTTATATTTGAACAGAGAAGATGAGTCTTTCTGTTTCTAAGTCCAGTGTTCTCTCCACTGTCCCACCTAGCTGCCAGCCTGCTACTTATTTATGGAGACTTAATTCAATTAGTTTAATTATAATAGCTAATATTTATATAAGCTTTTTATACAACTATATTATATATGTTTTGAAATATACATATATGAGATTTATGTATAATAAATTATATGTGTATAAGTGTATATGTCTCTCTCTGTATACTTATGTATACACTCATTTGTGTGTATGTGTGTGTGTAAATAGTAACTTTTACAAAGCACCTTATAAATATTATCTCATTCAGTTCTCACAACAACCCTGGGAAATTGTGATGGTTATTCATCCTTGTTCTCAAAGAGAACCAATAATATCAGGAAGATGATGTCCTGACTTGAAAGTTAATTGGATTTAAATGAAGCAGAGGTGTGCAAAGTCACCAGCTTCACTTTCTCCTCCAGATTATCAGAGTCCAATAATAAGAAAAAATCTAGATGATTCACCAAGGATGCTCTGGGAGACGATCTTTTTAAGCTAATATCTTTCCCAGGTCTTAATTTGTCTGAGGCAATACTCATTCAGTAATTAAAGACCAGGTAAAATTTAAGGTAAAAGATGGTCTACTTTGCCTTTACAGAAGAATCAATCAGGAAAGAGAAGACCTCAGAATTTCTGAAAAGAACAAAACAATTGCTCTTTACACTCACTCTGAGCCATTTAAACTCAAAGTACCCTGGGAGAGGAGGATAGATGTTATTATTATCCACATTTTACAGATGAGGAAACTGAGGCAAACAGAAGTAAATGACTTGCCCAGGTCACATAGCTAGTAAATGTCTGAAGTTGCATTTGAATTCAAATCTTCCAGACTCCATCCAATACTCCATTCCTCTAGCAGCTTTAGATAGGTCTCAGAAAGATATGCATTACTTCAGGAAATGCTGGAGATATCAATGCCTCTCAAATCACACTAGAGAGACAATTCTCTACTCTATTACCCCACTGTGTGGTTTTTTAAGAGCTTCACTCTGTTTTCTTTTTCTTTTCTTTTTTCTTTGGTGTGCTGGTTAGGACTCGATGGTTCCCTATTGATTTTCTTCCCCTATCCATCTATGTCCTTAAGGTCCTAGGAGTGAAAATTAGAAGAAAGATTCTGTATTTGCCCATAGTGTTGGGCATGAGGTTTTTTTTCTTGTACTTGGAACAGGGAAGGAGAGTAGATACCCAGGAAGGACAGTACCTACTGTAGTCAGCAACTCCTGCTTTTCTGAATAAAGAGAAGGCAGGTAGTGGCTGACACCTCCATAAAATTCTGCCCTGAGATTTGATACCATGGGGATTTGGAGGACATAGTTACCCCAGTTACTCTTGTATTGTGCACATGTCAAACCCATTGAACACATCTTTGAGAACTAGCCAGCTGAGGAACTGATTTAGACACATGGAGGGTTTTGATTCATTTCCCCTGGGTTTCTTGGTATATCTGCAAATTACTCTAGTAGCAGCCTTTAACTCTTTCATACCATAAGACTAAACTTTAATGAATTAGCATCTAAATTGTGTTTAATATAACCCTAGCATCCCCAAGAGTTATTTCATTCCCAAAGATGCCTAATAGTTATTTAAGTGCTAAAAAATGTTATGTTGATTTAATCATATGTGATTCTCTGTGATCCCATTTGGGGTTTTCTTGGCAGAGAAACGAAAGTGGTTTAGCCATTTCCTTCTCATTTTTTAGATGAGGAACTGAGGCAAATAGGGTTAAGTGGTTTGCCCAGGGTCACACAGCTAGGAAGTATCTGAGGTCAGATTTAAATGTAAGTCTCCTAACACCAGGGCTGATGATATATTCACCATATCACCTAGCTGTTCTGCTAGAAAATCATGGCTTGTTCAATTACAGACCCTGGGATAAACTAGTTTTATTTTGTACTTGTCAATATCATCAAGTTCCACCATATGAATTTAATGCTGTTGTTTCCATAACAACTAATGACCTTCGAATGGAAAGATTCAGAAACTAAAAATCCCACAGAAACCTAGCAAAATAAGACAAATATGTGGTGGGCACAAAAATCCAGGGGTGTGGCCAAGTCTAAAACAGGAAATTTTTGCCTCAGCAGATCCCCATAGCTCATTGATGTTCTACCAGTGATGGAGAGTAGACATCATTCACTTGAAAAGTATAAATTTGTTCTCTTTGACTGAAACCTTGTAACTGGCATGGTTATTTGTAATTAGCATTTCAAAGTTCATATTTTTGCACTCAATGCCTCAAAGGGATTCAAAACAAACATTTTCTAATACATTACAAATTTTGAGGTATACCCTTAAAACTCTACTATAGGGAGAGTGAGAATAATATGTTAGACCAGAAGTTAAAAACTGATGGAAAAAAACATTTTCCAAACTAACCAAGCATAATAGGGCAAGTCTCCCAGAAACCAAGTTGGCCTGTCTGATTCAAAATTCAAAATTGAGCCATATTTAACAGATGTCTGTGCTGATAGAAATCTCTATCCTGTGAACATTTTACCAATTGCTAACCATCCCCCTATATTCATACACAATACAAATGGTGGTAAGTATGTGTGTTAGGGAGAATTGGTGTGATTTTACAAAAATAGTTGTCTTTCCTTAAGTTTTTAAATACATGTGGTTTCCAAGGTAGATTGCCCTGATTTTTTGTAGCTATACATTTAAACTCCTTCCAGTAGTATGTTAGGGATTGTAGGGTACCAATACTGAAAGTTCAACCAATTTATGATGATGAAAAATGACAGTAGATGACTTGTCTGTAAATTGACAAACATTATTAAGTACTTACAATGAGGTATGCAACAGGAATCAAATAGAAATAGAAAAACAGTTCTGCTGGGGAAAAGTTTACATTCTAAGGGGGGAAGATTACATATTTTTAAAAATGGAAAAAGAGAGAAGGAAAGAAAGACAAAGGTGAATAAGGGGACCTGGGAAGGAGGAGGGTAAAGAAAGCCCAGAATGCAGCTAATAGAACAACGAAGACTAATCTTACCACTCTCATTATATAGAGGTTCTGGGATGGAGAGGCCACAGGGACAGGAGTTACTTAGAAAATCTGAATTCTAGAATGGGATGTTTCCAGGATGAAGAATTGGAGCAATGGTAGAAGTTCAGAATGCTTTCTGGAGAGGAATGAGGGGTAAAATTCACCATCTGAGGAGGGTTAGCAATATATAGAGAAATAAATATGAGCACATGTATAGAACAATATGGCATAGCAGATAGAAGGCCTTGAGCTAGACAAAAGAGTTTCACTATTACCTCAGGCACTTAGTGGCTGTGCTACTTTGGTTAAATCAATCATCTTTTTTCCACCTCAGTTTTCTCATCTATGGGTAATGTTGCTTGGATGTTGCTAAGACAGACTTTTGGCCAATGATTTGCAGAGGAGAACAAGACACCAGATGATTGCCTGCTTGATGGGAAGAAATGGATTTTCTTCCCCTTTCTAGGCAATCCCACCCACCTAATTTCAGCTCCAACTCCAGGTTTGCCCAGATCTGGGACCAATGGGGTTGGAATTTCATTGATAGACTAGCCCCACTCATCCTATAGGATTGTGGAAGGGGAAGCAGAATGAAGCAGGCAGAGCTGGATTGTGGAAGATGCTTGGAGGGAAAAGATATGCAATTAGCCAGGTGCGGTGGGGAGGGAAGAGCAGTTTCCAGGAGTTCATGCTCCTGAACCTGAAATGTTGTGACTCAATCATGGAATCAGTTGCTGGAATCAGTTAAGACTCCTGAGAACAGAGTCCATGATCATTTATTCTCCCCTTTCCCTTTTTTTCCTCTTTTTTTGGGGATGCCAAGAGGCTTATCTCTTTTTCTTAAAAGTCTATTTATCTTCTGTTTGTACTTTGTCTCTTAAGTGGTTAACCATTGCTATCCTAGGTGTGTAGTTGCTCAAATTATTTGATTGGGAAAATGGAGAGGGGGCAAGAGGTAGAGGGTGCTAACTAGAGAGGAAGAAAATGAAATTTAGAACTGAAATATATTTCCAGAATGTTGTTTCTGGCTGAGGGTTCAGAATTGTGGGTGAGGGTCAGGGAGAAATATTGATTTCATTTTTGCAACTTCCCAGGACAGGGATAAGTTTTATAAAGGGATCCTTTGAGGTAATTGAAAGAAGCAAAAGACAGCCCCCACCTTCAAATAGCTGATAAGGGAGACAACATGCAAGCAAACATACAAAGATAAAGATAAAGAAATAATTAACAGAGGAAAAGCACTAGATTTCAGGAACTTCTAATAAAAGAAGAGACTTTATTTGAATCTTAAAGGAAGTTAGTGAGATCAGTAGGCATTCCTAGCATGGGGGACAGCCAACCTAGAGCAAAGACTTTTGAGTCACAAACACACATGGTGTGTTCAGAGAACAGCAGAGATCATCTTGGCTGGAGTCAAAGATGCTCTGGAGGTGGTGAGGGAAAGAAACTAGGGATAGGGAGATGACTTTGGAAGCTATTGCCCTCTACAGCAGCTCTCACATCTATCTTTTTGTTCACATGGCCATCACCCAAATCTCTCTCTCATAGCTTCTTGCCTAGACTACTACAGTAGCCTCTTAATTGGTTTCTGCCTCAAGCTTCTTCCTTCTCTAATCCATAATACTAATGCTATTAATAGCTAACATTTACGTAGTGTTTACTATGAGCCAGGTGCTTTCTCAATCTTTGATCTTCACAACAACTCTTGGGAGATAGATGCTTTACAGTTGGGAAAATTGGGGCAAACAAATATTAAGTGAGTTGTTCAAGGTCGAATACTAGTATCTGAGGCTGGATTAGAATTGGTGGTAATGAAGCAGAAAGAACACTGGGCCTTCCTCACACATCCTTTGAGTAGCACATTGAGTTAGAAAATCACAAATTCATATTATTTATGTCAGGATTTCTTAAACTTTTCTTACTCCTACCCCAAAAAAAGTTTTACATGACCTTGAGTATATAGGATTACAAAATAGGAATACAAATCAAACATTTATTGGTATTAAATCATAATTTCACAACCCCCCAAGTTCAGTTACAAGACTCCATATGGGATTGAGAACCACAGTTTTAGAAGCTGGCATCTATGGTATAGTGTAAAATGGCTATGAATTGGATCCCTCTACTTCACATGGATACCATAGTGATATTCCTAAAACATAGGTCCGACCATGTCAATCCATCTCTCAACTAGAGTAATTCTTCATTACCTATCAGATCAAATACAATCTCTTGTTGGAAAAGCTTCACTTTACTCAAATCAACCTTTCCAATTTTATTTTTAAGCTTTAATAGGTTAAAACTCAGATTTTTTGGACACTGTATATTACTCCTTGTTGTGAATTCTTTGATACATTAAAACTGGCCTTCCCAGATTCTAGCTTCCATTTCTGTGCCTGGAATGCTTTCCATTTTCACCTTTATCTCTTGGAATACCTAGGTTTCTTTAAAGTCAAAGGTTTTTCATGATTCCTATAAGCTGCTTGTGCTTACTACCCACCCATCCATGGCATGTATTGGCCTTTAATAATTACTTGTTGGATTGTACACAATAACAAGTAACCAGATTAAGTGATGGAGTCGGCTCTTCTCAACAATGCAGTGATTCAAGGCAATTCCAATGGATTTGGGTAAAAAATGCCATCAGCATTCAGAGAGAGAACTAAGGAGATCAAAAGTGGATTGAAGCATAATATTTTTTCTTTTCTTTCTCATTGTTTTTTTTCACTTTTTGGTCTAATTTTCCTGGCACAGCATGACAAATATGGAGATATGTTTAGAAGAATTGCATATGTTTAACCTGTATCAGACTGCCAGTTGTTTTGGGGAGGGGAAAAGTAAGGGAAGGAGGGAGAAAATTTTGGAACAAGGAGTCTGGCAGAAATGAATGTTGGAAACTCTTTTTATGTGAAATTAGAAAAATAAAATATCATTGAATCACCTCCCTACTTCTGGTAACCATGTCCCTCCCACTGTAAACCAAGATTACATTAGCTTTTTTTCCTTCTTCATTGCACTCATATTAAGCTGTCCATAAGCTGTCCATTAAAATCCCCAGTTTTAAATGCTCTCTGTTCATGCCTCCTTCACCTAATATTTGTGGAGCTAATTTTTGAACACAAGTGTTAGACTTTATATTTGTACTCATTGGATTTCCTCTTATTTGTTTTGGGCTGATACCCTCTAGAAAGTCAAGATTCTTTTGGAGGCTGTCATCCAATGCATTGCCTGCCCCTCCCAGTGTTCATTTGCACATTTGATGAGCTTGATCTCATGCTTGGACTTCATCCAAGTCATTGGTAAAAATATTTAACAGCACGAGGCCAAGTACAGATCCTTGGAGTCCTCCACTAGACCTCTCACTCTGCTGACATTCTTTCCATCCAGACCATTCTGAATCCATCTGATCACATTAAATGTCTCTCCATCTTCTTCATAAGAATAGATGAGATAGGGGCAGCTAGTTAGTGCAGTGGATAGAGCACCAGCCCTAAAGTCAGGAGGACCTGAGTTCAAATTTGGCCTCAGACACTTAACATTCCCTAGCTGTGTGACCCTGGGCAAGTCACTTAACCTCGATTGACTGAAGGGGGAAAAAAAGGGGAAAAGATACTCTATCAAAAGCCTTGCTAATGTCTTATTAAACTATATTCACTCCATTCCTCTCATCTTCTAATTTAATTATCTTGTCAGTAAAAGATGGCAGCACTTCCAAATAGAAATGTCCTAGAAGCAAAACTAACCTTAGTGTGTGTTTGTGTGTGTGTGTGTGTGTGTATACAAGCATTTATTAAGCACCTATTGTGTGCTAGGCAGTGTGCCATGCATTTTACAAATATTATCTCATTTGATCCTCACAGTAACTCTGGAAAGTAGTTGTTCTTCTTATTCCCATTTTAATACCAAGACAGCACAGGTGCTCCATCAGTCAGCACTACACTATCTGTATGTGGAACCCTCAGTTACTGCAAATGGTGAAGTTTTGAATGTTGTAGATAAGTTCATTCACCTTGGCAGTATGATTTCCAGCGATCTAGACACTGACCTAGACATAATGAGGCTTACAATTGAAGAAACAAAGGTAAATAGAGATTAAATGACTTGTCCAGGCTAACACAACTAGTACTTAAATTAGATTGAACCTAGATTTTTCTGACTTCAGGTCTAGTACTTCAAGTCCTGTGCCATCTGTCTAAAGGCTAGAGCCCTTTAAAGGTTACCCTAACAATACTGTGAGGAGGATAATACAAGAGTTTTTGTCCCTACTTTACAGATAAGGAAACAAATGCAGAAAGGTTAAAGTGATCTGCCTCAGTCCTCACAGCTAGAAAGAATTCGAGCTGGAATGCTTATTCAGAGCTTCTAACTTTCAAAATCAGTCCTTCTTCTACCACCGTATAATGTGAGTGGAAGTGACAGCTATATGTGAGAGACAAGATTGGTTCCATAAGAGAAATAGTCAAGGTTATTGTGAGGCTCCAATGAGGTTATAGATACAAAGCATTTTACAAACCTTAAAATGCTATCTAAATGCTATTTATTTTTATTATTCCTATAATTAACCTAGACCTACAGTCTAAGGATGACTTCATTCACTGAACCTTCTACTGAATTCCTACTAAGCTCAAAAAGGGTTTATAGAACAATATGTTTGTATTTATTTATTTTTATTTTTTAATAACAGCTTTTCATTTTCAAAATAAATTCAAAGATAGTTTTCAACATTCATCCTTGCAAAACCTTGTGTTCCAAATTTTTCTTCCTCGTTTTCCCCCACCCTCTCCCCAAACAGTAAGTAATCCAATATATGTTAAACATAGGCAATTTTCTATACATATTTCCATATTTATCATGCTGCACAAGAAAAATCAGATCAAAAAGGGAAAAATGATAAAGAAAAAAAGCAAATAACAACAACAAAGATGAAAATACTACATTGTGATTTACATTCAGTCTCCATATTCTTCTTTCTGGATGCAGATAGCTTTCTCCATCACAAGTCTATTGAAATTGGCCTAGATCACCTCATTGTTAAAGAGTGTCCATCCGCATTGATCATCACATAATCTTGTTATTGTGGTGTACAATGTTCTCTTGGTTCTACTCACTTCACTTAGCATCAGTTCATATAAATTTCTCCAAGGCCTTTCTAGAATCATCTTGCTGATCATTTCTTATAGAATAATAATATTTCATAACATTCATATACCATAATTTATTCAGCCATTCTCCAACTGAGGAGCATCCATTCAGTTTCCAGTTCCTTGCCACTACAAAAAGGGCTGCCACAAACATTTTTACACGTGTGGGTCCCTTTCCCTCCTTTGAGATCTCTTTGGGATATAAGCCCAGCAGAAACACTGCTGGGTCAAAAAGTATGCACAGTATAAGGTTGTATTTAACAAGTGGAGCTCTCAAAATATATGTGCACATATGTTTTAAGTTTAATCTGCACCATTAATTCTTTCTTGTCTAGTTTGTTGTTGTTCAGTCAATAATGTCCAACTCTTTGTGACCCCATTTAGGATTTTCTTGTCAGAGATACTGGAATAGTTTGCCATTTCCTTCTTCAGATCATTTTACAGATGAGGCAAACAGGGTTAAGTGACTTGTCCAGAGTCACACAGCTAGCAAATGTCTGAGACCAGATTTGAACTCAGGAAGATGAGTCTTCCTGACTCCAAATCCAGAGATCTATTCATGGTACCACCTAGCTACCTCTCTTAAGTCTAAAAAATCAACAGAACAATAAATCCAGTCCTGGTTTGTAAAGATGTAAACACTCCAAATGAAAATTTAACAACCAGCTCTCAAAAACAGGTAAAAGTAGGCTCTAGCCCACCCCAGGAAAAAATAATAAAGGGATGAATTTCCTTATACAATACCCACAGTTAGTGATAGGAATAAAGAAAAGTGTAAGAGATAAAACAGTTAGGGCAATCAGAGATAAACTAAAAGAATCTGGTTACAGAAGCCAAGAAAAGAAGAGAAGTCATGGTCAACAATGTAATATGGTGCAAATAAGTTAAGGAAAATGCCTATCATTTTAGATAAGAATGAACATGATCTTTGAGCAAAATAAATCAGTTTTTTCAAATTATAGTTATCCCTTCCACATTGAGGGAGTTAGGGGATCATTGCCCCCCAAATTTGGAAAATCCAGAAAAAAAAGTTGCCCTTCCCTTCACATCAGAGAACAAATCTATTTTTTTTCTTTTGCATTGCATATAGTATCTTATTGTAAAATTTGTGTTAAATATATAGTCATAGATTTTGTATTGTCTACTGGCTTTCCACCAAACTCTCCCAAAATTCCCATTTAATTTCTTATACCAACCCAAGTTACATATTGAAATCACAATGGGGAAAGTTATGATGTAGAAGGAATAAGTGTATTAATTAGGTATAACCAATACTTTTTTCAGACAATATATATTGTTACATAAGACAGAAAACAGCTGATGTTTACCAGAAAACCCACCAAAAGTCTCATATCTGTCACTTCATTTTCTGTTTTGACCTTAAGGCTGAGATTTCGTGAAATAAGAATTAGATACCTCCATAAGACAGACCTTTTTCTGCATTCCCTTGCAATTGTTACAAATGCCCATCTCCCAAACTCTCCTGGCATCAAGACCTGTAAGGAGTGGTCACTTTTAGTCTAATGGTGAAACCATGTCTAGTGTGTATTATATTTGAAGTTTGCTATAGTTTTGCATTTTACCCAGTATTGTGTAATCAATTATGTTAAGTCAAAAAAATGTTATGGATTGTTTTCCCACTTCCTTAGTTTCTAATTTAGAATAAGTTGTTTCAAATTTTTGAAAATACAATTAATTTTTCTGGAGTTTTTTGTTTCCTTTATTTCCTTTTTAAAAAATAAAAGACAAACATCTTTTTTAGGAAAAAGGAAATAAATCTTATGTATAATGATGTATTAATGTAATAAAAACAATGCTCTAATCTAAAACAAATACTTTTACTTTTTCTCTTCTTAAACTACCCTGAAAATAGAGGATTTGCCACATCAAAGAAAAGACACACACAAAAAAAATTTCAAATAACCAAGTTCAAGATATAAATTTATATAAGGATTGTCCATTTAATAAGTGAATATAATAATAATAACAATAAGCAAATATTTGCCTATAGAACTATATCCTAGCAATACTGTCTGGATTAGTCAGTCAGTAGATGACTGCTTAAGAGAACCAATAGCTCTGTGAAAATCCAGATGGTTGTGAGGTCCCAATTATCTCCCTGTAGCAATCATGTGTTGGAATCCTGGATTCCCTCTGTGCCTGACACAAGATCATCCTGGATAGAGTGGGTGTTTAGCCAACCATGATGGCCTCTACCCCCTGTGGGGAAATGACCCTTTGCCCTTCACAAGAAAAGAAGACTGGCTTGTTGAATAGACCCTGGATATCTGAGATTTGTGTTACTACACTAAGATATACCTGTCAAATGAAATGGTTTATTTGCCCAAAGTCAGCCCATTAACCAAAGATCACTCTATTATCCCACCTGGCTGTGGGAATGTGGATAGAGTTCTTACATTATCCCTTTCCCAACAGGAGAAGAGAGAGAAAACCACAGAAGCAATGAGGGGAGAAAGAGCTGAAGGTCCAAAAGGGGAATGTTCAGGGGTATGATCCCTAGATAGAGAGGAGGAGAATGAATTGACAGCCATGTTAGGCTATCAGACATTAATTAAAGTTAAGATCAGAAATATGAACTCTGTAAAATAATTTCTATAATTTTTTTAAGTATGGGGCAGGCAGGAGCTTGGAGTATTGTTTCTCTTAGTTTCTTTTTAAAAAGTCTTTAAAGAAAGCAATCCAGTCTTGTCTTCACTGACATAGGAGGAAATAGAATCCCCCCCCCCCATTCAGATCAGGCTAGAAACAAAATCAATCTACCTCTAGTGGGCTGGATGTGGAGACAACATTGGGAAAGTCAGAGGGGCTGGGGTAGAGACATAAGGTAAAAGCAGTGCACATTGGCCACCAGGCTGCTGGGAAAAGCAGCAAGTTAGTCTTTATACCTTTGAATGACTAGGTCACTTCCTAAAGGGACCACCATTTTTATATTTCAACATACAGAAGTTGTTTCATTAGAAAAGAAATGTTTTCAAGATGTAGAGACAGAGAGGTCTTTATTAGGATAATTACAGTCAGGTTCAATCTTATTGTAATTCATTATTCTTCCCTTATTCTTCAAGTAAGTAAACTCTAGGTTAATGACAGATATTAGCCAGTAGATAGACTTTGGCTATGATATATATGTAAAAAAAAAAAAAAAAAAACTTTTCTAAAGTCACATAAATGTTTATTTTTAAAATATCTGTGAGTTGGCAACAGCCAGATTATATGATGATCAATTCTAATGGACGTGGCTCTTCTCAATAATGAAGTGATTCAGGCCAGTTCCAATGATCTTATGAAGATGAAAGCCATCTACAACCCAAGAGAGATCTGTAGGAACTGATTGTGGATTACAACATAGCATTTTCACTTCTCTTGTTATTGTTTGCTTGAATTTTATTTTCTCTCTAATTTTTTCCCTTTTTGATCTGATTTTTCTTGTACAACAAGATAATTATATAAATATGTGTGCCTATGTTGGATTTACATATATTTTTACCATATTTAACATATATTGGATTACTTGCTGTCTAGAGGAGGGGGCAGAGGAAAGGGAAAGGGGGGGAATTGGAACACAAGGTTTTGCAAGGGTCAATGGTAAAAAATTATTCTTGCATATGTTTTGAAAATAAAAAGCTTCAATTAAAAATATAAATAAAAGAAAGAAAATAAATAAAATCAAATATCTGTGAGTACCAAAAATGAGCAATGTTATTTATTACTTTTATTACTGCAATGTTAGTGTGTCTATGCATCCATAAGTATAAGTTTGTGTCTCTATAACTTTGTTTTGTGTGAATAGCATAGGTAAAACTGGAAATTATCCCCAGAACTACAAATATAATGATAAAGTAGAAGTTACAGGAAGGAGTGTACTAGTAAATGTTTAACAAGGCACTCCTTCCAAAGATTATATACATGATAATGACTAATAATAATAATTATAGCTAGCGTTTATATAGCATCTATAATGTGCCAGGTACTGTGTAAAATGCTTTGTAATTATTATCTCATTTGATTTTCACAACAGCCCTGAGGAGTGGATACTATTATTATCCCTATTTTATAAATATGGAAACAAATTGGCTCAGATGTTCTAAGGGTTTTCTCCACATCATACCCCACAGTCATCATTGAACAGAGATGGTTTCTGATTTTCTTTACCTTAATTTGTAAACTGATGAAGAAGAGGTTCCAGATCTATTTTCCCACATTCTTTTCCAAGCCCCAGTTTCATCTATGTCTGTATGTTCCCTCTCTCTCTCTCTCTCTCTGTCTCTGTCTCTGTCTCTGTCTCTGTCTCTGTCTGTGTCTCTCTCTCTCTCTCTCTCTCTCTCTGTCTGTCTCTCTCTCTCTCTCTCTCTCTCTCTCTCTCTCTCTCTTTCTCATCTCTCTCTTTCTTTATCGTCTCTGTCTCTTCCTGCCTCTGTCTGTCTGTCTGTCTGTCTTTTGTCTCTGTCTCTCTGTCTCTGTCTCTTTCTCTTGATCTCTGTCTGTCTGTCTGTCTGTCTCTCTCACACACACACATACGTGTGTGATAATTATACCTTTCCTAACTTTTGATGAACAAAACTAAATCATTTGTTATAAGCAAGCTTACTAAAAACTGGAAAACAAATTTCCTCTTCTCCTCATCAGATCTGTAACCTTCTTAAAAACTCCCAGCACACTCCCTCCTTCTTGGGATCATAGATCTTCAGGAGATTCCAGGAAGCCCAGGTGAGAGAGTTTTTCCCATGGAGGAGTTTCCACCATCCCCTCAGTGATAAATTCTGTAAGGACAAACCCACCAGCAGCCTGGGAAAGGTTTATTTAGTGGGCCTGTCTGTGTTGGTTTTATAGCTGAATGCTGACTGCTTGGGACATAAAGCACTTTATGATTTATAAACAACCACTGACAAGGAATCTATAAATCCCATTTTACAGTAGGGTAGAATTTTTTAAAAATCCCTTTCAAACGTGGTGCTGTAAATATTGTCATTGTCTGCAGAAAAGCTTAAAATTAAAAAGCCCTGGGGGATTGAGAGGTCAGTGGGAAGCTACTCACATAGCAACTAACAAGCAAAAGTTAAATTGTACCAGGTAATATTTTAATGTTAAAAAAAAAAACGCTCTGTCCAGGAAAAAGTCCTCCAAGAATACTTTCTGGGCCACATGCTTCAAAAGGTCACCCTTTTGAAGATGACAGTGAAGTTTTTATGGCTCCTGCCGGAAGGAACAAGTATGTCTCAGGAAGCTTTGCTGCTTGGGCCAAAGTTCTCAACTAGCAGAGCATTTCTGGCTCTCTGGAGCCCATTCCACAAATGATATTCCCCACTAACCGCCCACTGGAGAATCTCGAATATACTGCATTTTTTTCTGCAAGTGCTTAGGGGGAGAACTAAATGTTTTATGCTAAAAGTGAAAAATAGGGGTTTTTTATATTCAAGAGAGTCCTGGAATTTCAGGGCACAGAAAAAAAGATATTTTAGCAGGATAAATAGTGAAAACAAAACCCCTTCTGCTTGGGAGGTGAGCTTGAATAAACATGAACCTGCTATTACCTAGAAGTTTCCTCCTTGTCTGCTCAACTCAGTTTAATCTGAAATATCTAGAAATTTGGGATGGTTTTTAACATAGAGTTGTTCTGGTGAAGACTTTTTAGAAATAATAATAGCTTTTATTTTTTCAAAATACATGTAAAGATTGTTTTCAACATTCATCCTTGCAAAACCTTGTGTTCCAAAATTTTCTCCCTTAGCCCTTCCCTAGACAGCAACTAATCTAATATGTGCAATTCTTTTAAACATATTTCCACATTTATCATGCTGCACAAGAAAAATCAGATCCAAGGGGGAAAAAGTGAGAAAGAAAAAAACAAACAAGCAAATGACAACAACAACTAAGATGAAAATACTATGCTGTGAGCCACATTCAGTTCTCATAGTCTTCTTTCTGGATGCAGATGGCTCTCTCCATCATAATGGGAATTAGCCAGAATCTGGTGGAGGCTTTTGAAGAACAGAAATGATCCCAGCTTTTTATTATGATATGATAAAAGGGTTACCTAGATCTAGAACTGAGGGAAGCTGAGAGACCCTTTCCCTCTCCAACACTTTCTTTTCCAACACTCTCATTGTAAAGTGAGAAAACTTAGTGAGGAGGAATCTTAGGCTCAGGGGAAAAAAGTTATTTTGCCCAAAGGTAAGGAAGAGGAAGAAAAATGAGAGGAAAAGCTTGAAGAAATAATGCTATTAAAAAGCAGAACAAAAATTCAAGCCCAAGTCCCATCTGATTCCAAATCCAATATTCTTTTCCACTGCTCCCTTTGTATTTGAAGATATTATTGAAGATATGTGAGGGTTTTTTCCAATTTTTTTTTATTTCCAGCACTTAGTACACTGTCTTAATAAATGCTCTTTGACTGACTGTGGATAGAAAAATGGTGGCCAAGCAGCAATGATACCTCTTTGTAACTGACACTAATAACATATCTCCAAAGTGCAGAACAAAAAACAACTATTATCTATGGAAATACCTTTAAAAGGATTACACATATTTAACCTACTTCAGATTGTTTGCTGTCTTGGGAAGGGCTGCAGTAAGGGAGGAAGGGAAAAAAATTTGGAACACAAAGTCTTACGAAAATGAATGTTGAAAACTATCTTTACATGTATTTGGAAAAATAAAATACTATTGAGGAAAAGATGAATGATTATCTTCAAAACAAAGTGCTATGAAGGTGGGAAAACATTTGATGTCTTATATTACTATTTTGTTGAAGCTGAAGAGTTGAATTGATTTGCACTGAGTCATTTTCTAAAATCACATTTAAGAAGAAATGGTCAGATTAACTAGAAGTGGCACTCACATCCTGAAGTAAAACTCAACCTGGTTTTTCCCTTATTCAGTGTTTACCACAGACTATATGAAAGGCATTGTATTAACTGTTTGAAGTACCAGTATTAAAAAAAAAAAAGGACCAGAGGGTACTCCCAATGAGCTTAGAGGTGACATATACAGAGTGGTTTTATTGCGGAGGGGAACAAAAGCAATTGGGAAGATCAGGGAAAGGAGGCTTCATAGAAAACATTTCCATTCCAACCAAACTGACCTACTTTTTGTTACCTTTACTTGGTAACAAAGGCAGGAATATCCTACCTTCATCCCTCTGCATATTACCTGAAATGCATTATTCCCTGTTTACTTTTGCTTCTTGGAATCCTTAGATTTCTTCAAGATCCAACAGATTTTGAAGCCTTTCCCAATCCCTCTAATTGATTGTCCTTTCTTTCTCCTCGGATTATTTTGCATTTATATATCTGCACAGGTGTTGTAGCTGCTCCTCCTCTCAAGTAGAATATAAACTTGAGAGTTTTTGACAATTTGACTTTGATTTTGCTTCTTATTCCCAACTCACAGCATGATGCTTTGTAATAGATGCTTCAAAAATTATTATAAGATCATAGATTCAGAGCTGAAAAGGACCTCTTGTTTTTGTTCAGTTATTTTTAGTCATTTAGTCATACAAAAAAGGAAACCGAGGCAAACAGGATTAAGTGATTTGCCCAGGATCACACAACTAGTGAGCGTTTGAAGTTGAATTTGAACTTGTCTTCCGGTTTCATTTTCCTCATCTATAAAATGAGCTGGAGAAGGAAATGCAAATCATTCTTGTATCTTTGCCAATAAAATCCCAATGCAGTCATGAAGAGTCATGACTGAATCTACTGAACAACAATCTCTCAATTTACAAGCCAGCACTTTATTCAGTGTAAAGATCTTTTAATGGAAACCCATTCTTTTTATAAAGGAGGAACCTGGAGGTGATTTGCTGACGATTTTTCCAGTGTGGAGTCTACATCCTCTGGGGCCAAAGATAGTATTCTTTCCACTTTATCCGCACTACTTCTTACTGTTTGTTGTATGGTAGAATAGAACAATTCAACAACTGAGCCTTACCTAAATCTTGAGGAAATTTTACACTAAGCCTTGAAGGAAAATAAACATTTGTAAAGGGAGAATGGAAGAAGAAAGGAGCTTCAATTGAGGGAGATAGTTAATACAAAATGGCAGGTTTGAGGACAGCATGGATTCCCATTTGGCTGGAATAGGGAGTGTGTGTGTGTTATGTACAACAGGCAGGGATCTGCCAGGTTAGAATCATACTGAAAGACCTTAAGTGTCAGACTGAAAAAAATTGCATTTTATCCTAGGACTCGGTGAAAGCTTTGCAAAGCAAAGTGATATTGTCAGACATTCCTGGGGAAGATGATTTGGCCAACTCTGGAAACAATCAGAGAAATGACAGCGTGAAAGCCAGAGAGTGAAAGAGATTATTACAAAAATCCAGTGATTTCAACCAATTAATTCAAAAGGTTGCTGATGGTTAATGGGTCACCTTTGGAAAACAATCATGTCACACAGCAAGTATAAATTAGTGTATCAGCACAAATCTCAGATTTCCTGATTCTACTCAGCTGTCTTTGCTTTCCATTTTGGAAAATGGAACTCAGGCTGACTCACAACAATAGAGAGGAGGTACCAGATGGGAAAGACATGGAAAGATACTATCCTTGTCCAAAAGGAAGTCACAATAAGGCTGGGAGATGACATGTAGCCATGCAACTCTAATGGCAGGCAGTATGTAACCAAGAATACCACTAGTCCCAACAAATACCTCTGTTGATTCACATTTTTAAAAAGGGCTCTTTGATGTGTAGCAAAGCCACCAGGAGTGGTTCAGATTCCCTTTTCTCTCTCCTTTACACAACTCTCAAACAAAGATATTGTAAAGAGCTTCTGTTAGGCAGGAGGGGTGGGGGAGAACCACTAACAAACCATGGTTCTTTAGCATTAGAGAAACTCGACCCAAAAGAACTCACAATAAACAAGGCAGCTGAGGAGGAGTAAGCTAAGGAAGCACAAAAGGTCAGAGAGCTCAAACACAGACACACAGAGACCTAGATCTTCATAAACAAGAGGTTTATTTTTTCAAGCTGTTTGAATAAAAAAGCAGGGTGGGGGAGAGGGAGGTATTGGAAGGAATAGTTTTGCAATAGAGATACTTGGTGAATCTGAAACTTAGTCATGTACTCAGAATTCTAAGTAGAGTAAAATAAAAAAAGAGAGAGACTGAAATCTCTGGAAAGCTTTACACCCCAAGCACCATCTCCAGGAACTGCATACAAAGTAATGACGTTTGCCTCTTATCTTGGGCAGGCCATGCTGGCCATCCATGGTAGGAGAAGCAGGAAAAAAAAAAAGATCATCCACTTTATAAAAACATCTTCTTATTAATGTGGTATATCACTCATGATGATTTCCTTTCCTGCCTTCCCTTCTTCAGTACAATCTCCTGGTTTTAAGCCAAAAGGCCTGCCTGAAAAGCTCACAGAAGTTTATTTTAGAAAATGGCAAATGTTAATTTCTAAAGAAACTGGACTCCTTCCTGCACAAAGACTGCACTCCTTAGTGGTGTTTTCTATTTTATATAGTTGGCACTTTATAAATGTTTGTTGCATTGAATTGACTTGGAAAGCAATTTCTGTCCATCAAATCACATTTTTAAATTAAAATTCTATTGTAAAATTTGAAGATATATTCCTATGATAAAATATTTCATCCCTCAGATGTAATTTTAATCATATTATAAAGGCAGAAAATATTTTCATTATTTAATTGATAAGGAAATTATAATTTCCTGATAAAATATTAATAAAAACATCCAATATAAGTCACAAAATATAAATGCTGAACTAAAACTTGGAAATTTTGCCAGAAATGTGTTCCCTCAAAGTAGGGGTTGTTAATGAGGTTTTTCTTTTTCTTTTTTTTTTAATTGCCATTTTTATTTTGCTTTCACAAAGGCTCTCTTCTATGGAATCCACTCCATCCCTCAAAATGTTCCTTCCCTCTTTCTTACAGGGGACAATATGTGGTTCTATTTCCATCACCATCTCTTGAATGTGTATGTGTGTCTGTCTTTTGTGTAACAAATCTATCTCTAACTTGAGAGTGTTATTCTCTAGTTCTATGAATAATATATGTGTCTAGACCCTCTTTGATCTTTGAGTCTGTGATTTCCAAGAAGACCAGATTCTGTTCATCTGGATCCAACTCATGGAGTTGAGGTTGGGGGCACTGAGAGAGGTTTGTGTTTCTGAGGGACAGGGTCCTTGCTTGAGGTTCAGAGCTCCATTGCCTCCCCACTATGGAGTAGTTCTGAATGGAGATTGAGGACTAGCAGAAGGCTGGGGCAGAGGACCCCAAGATCCCTAGTTGAGATAAAAGAATCTTGAGAAGGCTGGGACTGGAGTGCCCATGGAGAAAGAGGCTAATGGGCAGTAGGGGTGATCATGGTCCAGGATGAGGTGGGAAAAATAGGAGGCCAAGTTCTCCTAAAACAGAAAATGCTTCTGAAGAGAGTCCTGATGCTCCTCCAATAATTGGTTGGTGCTCTGGGGTTGAATTCTTTGAGGAAGGGAGCACAGCAGGGTGAATGCTCATGGGGTTTCATGGAAGCCAGAAGCTCCATCCACACCCATCATAGGGGAAGGGGAAGGTATCTGAAGTTTTTTTAGAAAAAATTCTGATAATTATTTCAATATAATTTAATTCCTTTGCAAACTTTGTATTTTATTTATTTAAAAATAATATTCTAAAAAGGGATACATAAGCTTTTCCAGACTGCAAAATGTTCCATGATTCCAAAAAAGTTAAGAACTCCTACAATGAGGATAAATGTACATGTACCCTTGAATTGCCTATTTCTCAACATTTTCTCTCACCTCTGCTTAATTGTGTGCAGAGCACTATGCTATGAAAGAGTGCTATGTAAGATATAGTTTGTGCCCTTGTGAAATTTACAGTTCAGTAGGGAACTATCATAAGTCAGTCAACAAACATTTGTCAAATTCCTGTTGTACACCAGGAATTCAGTTCTCTCTATCTCTCTCTATCTCTCTGTCTCTCTCTGTTTCTCTCTGTCTGTCTGTCTGTTTGTCTGTCTGTCTGTCTGTCTGTCTCTCTCTCTCTCTCTCTCTCTCACACACACACACAAACAAACGTCTAATACAACATTTAATCACTAGGTGGTGATGCTGCCCAGTTGCCTGATTCTGCTCAGTAATAAGGCTACTTCATTCAGCCATTTATTGGCAGTGTTTGTATGCCCTACTCAACATCAGAGAGTGTTCTGGTATAACATGGAATTCTTTCAGTCCCTCAGAAGCACAACATTTCTGTCTCTTAGTTTCATTCCCTTATGGAAGGGAATGTGTTCTTATTAATTCAAGAGTTTAATGTGGATTTACCCATTTAGACACTTGATTCAGCTTTCTATTTACTCTGTGAAGATGACTCTTCTGAACGCCTTCTTGCTGTATTTAAACTGAAGTTATTCACAAAAAGCATACTGGATGCAGTTTTTTTTAATCATAATATGAGTACATAAATCCAAATATACCAAACATCAAAGTAACCACTGTAATCATCTCCTTTCAGCCCTCAAGTCCCTCGAAGATTAGGCAGCCCCCAAACCCTTTTGTCTACAGGCAAGCCAAACCCCAAGAGTTAAAACAAACACATTTCAGTGCTTGGATGCAAGCCTCCTGTTGCAGAGAGGCAAAGACATTAGCCATTCATAGAATTCCATGCTTGGGCAAGGACCCTATTAAGGACAGAGTAGAAGTTCCAATCCTGGCTGCTCTTGCCTTCCTTCTGCCTCATCAGTCCCACAGTCAAGGAAATCCTTTAAGTATAAAATTAAAATTTTCCTTATGACCACAAGGGTGAATTGTGGAGTTCCTATTAAGAATTAATTGTTAAAATCCTTGCTCTAGAAACTTATAAGGAAAATGGAGGATATCCTTCATGAAGAAATGAAGACAAGAGTGGGAATTCTCCATTGCCATGTAGGAAGAGATTTTTCCCTTCAACCCCACCCATGAATAATTGAGAATTTGACTATACCACTAGGGGGTACTGTGGCAACCTGTGGTCATATTTAAACCCTTTGAAAAATAGTGGTTTTAGTGCTTGGTTCTCTTAAAAATTTAGTTTCTAACGTGGATTGGAATATATTTCCTCGTATGAGGGAGGGGAGAAGCATTCATGATTGTGGTCTTCTAGCTGTATCTCCTCTAGCTGTTCAGCATCAGTAGTTGACCTAAAAGTATGAGCAGAAAATACAGTCAAATTCAAAGCTCAGGATACAAGTTTACCCTAACCTGTCACTTTTCTCAGAGGCACATGAGCCTATAGACTGCCTATCCTAGCATTCCCAAGCTCCCATGTTTCTCTGGGTACCAGCCACCATACCTGTTTTCATTTCTGTGATCCATGTCCATATAGGTAGGGTAGAGCTCATCATCAATAAATGCAGCATTATCATGAGGATAGATGGTACAGTACTGAGGGGGACTTGGAACAGGCACTGTTGGTCCTCCAGAGTTTGCAACAATAAAAGGGTTCACCACTGGGGGCTGATAAGTGGCATTTACCCCCATGGGTTCCTGAGATGCATAAGGAGGAATATACTGCACCACAGTTGCCCCATGGAATGTTATAGGCTGGTTGATCCCCGTGAAAACAAAGGATTGTCCACTCATAGTCTGGTCTGTGTCCAGTGTTCTTTCCTCACTTTCTTTGCAAGACTGACAAGATAGCATTTTAAACTTGCACACGGCGATCAGGATAAATGTCACCCCAACTGAGAGCAGAATCGGTCCGAGAAGCTGTGTCCACTCAAAATGAGAGATGCCTTGGTACTTGATCCAGCCCATCACTGTGAATGTGATTCCCACTAGCCCCAGAAAGATACCTGAGAAGAGTAAAGTGGCTCCTGCCTTATCATCATCAGACACCTGGATGTCAGCTGTACTAGGTGTATAAGGAGTGACGGAAAAGACATTGAGAGGGAAGTCTTCCATGCGGTTGCTATTCTGCTGCATCATTCAGGAGAGAGTCCTTTCCCAATCAAGTAAAAAGAGAACTCACAAAATCCTCAGTACTGAGATCCTCAGTAGCATAACAAGAAGTCACAGGTTCAGATTAGTTATGTAAGAACTTTGTGCTCCCGTGGTTAACAGAGTATAACATACAACAGGGTCAACTTTGTTTGGAAGAATAAAGGTCTGAGAAGTGAAGCCTGAAGCATTACCTTGCCTCTGATTTTTTTCTTGGACCACCACTGGCTTATGAATTTTGTGTGATTATTTTGTGACAATCTATTACCTTATTCCTTATTATTAGTGCCTTGTTCCATTAGAATACATCTACAAATCAATAAATGTTATTGAGCCTCTTACTAGTATCTTGGGTCCCCTGGGTAACTATATACCTAGCCAGCAGAACAGATATTTTCTACAAAGTGAAAAATTAAAATAAGTAGATTTCTCTGTGAAGTTTTTAATTCTTCAGCAATAACAGTAATCACAATATTTAGATATTCAGATTTTAATGACAGGAATCACATGACCGTGGTTTTCATAATTTCTGAAAAGATTCTTTAGTATTTGGGAAATATGACAACTGGGTGTAACAGTAGAAGTAATAGAAAACCTTTAAGGAAGTTTATTTATGTTTTGATGGGGCTAGAAAAGTGCTGGGTAGACTATGATGGCATCAATAACAGCACCAGGAAAAAAAAATTCCACTTCCTCTGTGGCAAAAGAATTACTGATCTCCAAACTACTATTTTCTATTTTGCCCTCAGACCAAATTCCAAAAGTGGCTTGGTTTTCATGGTACTTTCATAAATATTCTCCAAATTAGGGAAGCCTACTTCTTGCTTTTCTCTTTTCTGAGACAAGCTACTGAGTTCTAAGTATGTCACAAGTCTCCTTAGGTGTCTTCTTAATTCTGGGACCCTTTCAGAGTTTTTAGGTGAACTACAGCCTCAAGCTCTCAGCAAAAATCATGAAAGACCATGCTAGGCAGATGATTCATAAAATCAGAGCGAGAAAGAGACAAAGTAGATCTGAGTGTATGAGTTCTGTATGTGTATGTGCTTGTGTGTATGTTCACATGTGCATGAGCATGGGCAAGCCAGAGAGTTAGACTGACAAGAGAGAGACAGAAAGTTAAAATACAATGCTATGCAAAGAGTAAAGATTGTTATCAGATCACTAATACTCCTCAATTAATCTCTCCTCACTAACATAATAGTGGAGGCTTATACAGAGTACTCATGGTTAAATATTAAGAGAGCAGCACCTGAAACAATCTTACTTCATCTCTATTAGTTTTGGTGTAGCCACTAGAGTGATCTCAGGACTCTGAATGTCTGGGCCAGATCTGCACCTTCTAGTGTATCTCCTGAGTTTTTGTCATCTGTTGTCAGTTCTGTGATCCACATCCATAACAGAAATTGATGGTACCATAACTGCCATACTAGGATGTCCATTGAGCCCTCAGTTGGTTATTTCTTCCCATCTCTCTGTAAGGAATGAGATCTCTCAGCTACTGCCACTTACACCTTGATGAGCCCTAAAAATACTCATAAGCTTTTTAAAAATTCCCTGTACCATATCCTTTGATCCAGCTGTCTCTCTAGTCTATATCCAAAAGAGATCATAAAAGAAGGAAAAGGACTTACATGTGGCAAAATTGGAAATTGAGTGGATACCATCAGTTGGGAAATGGCTGAATAAGTTATGATATATGAATGTAATGGAATATTATTGTTCTATAAGAAATGATTAGAGATAATTTCAGAAAATCCTGGAAAAACTTACATGAAGTGATGCTAAGTGAAGTGAGTAGAACCAAGAGAACATTGTACATAGTAACAAAAAAATTATGTGATGATCAACTGTGATGGACTTGACTCTTTCAATAATGAGGTGATACAAGGCAATTCCAATAGACTGGTGATGGAAATGTCATCCCCATCCAGAGAGCACTATGGAGACTGAATTTAGATCAAAGCATAGTATTTTCACCTTTTTGTTGTTTGCTTGGATTTTTTTTTCTTTCTTGTGTTTTTTTCCCCTTTTGATCTAATTTTTTTTTGCACAGTATGATGAATATGGAAATATGTTTAGAAGAATTGCACATGTTTAACCTATATCAGATTGCTTGCTGTCTTGGTGAGGTAGGAGGAGAGGAAGAAAAATTTGTAACACAAGGTTTTTCAAAGATGAATGTTGAAAACTATTTTTGCCTGTATTTGGGGAAAAAATACTATTTTAAAAAAAAAGAAAGAAAGAAAACTTCCTGTACAGGAAATGCTCCTTGGCAATCACAATAAAACAATGTGAAACAGAAGGCTCATGGACAATTTTCTGGCAAATATAGTCCAAAGATTTTCCTCAATAAAAAAGTCTTTTTTGACTCCCAAACTGTGAATATATTGAGTTTGTCCATAGCTTTATTTCTCTACACTAGGAAAATTTCTTTATTTTATGAAGTGAAATTTTCCACCTCTTGGATGAGATATAAGATACAACCTCTAGGTTGTATATAATTTCCAAAGTAAAATCTTTCAAATTTCTGTTTAGTCAGAGGGTTACCCCTCCAAAGAATCCCAGAAGGCTTCTCAACAATATTATCCCATTGACTTTCTCCTCATAGCGCTTCCCCTTGTCTTTGGAGAATTAAGGTTCCATCCCATTCTGAGTGCTCTCAGTCGATAACAAAAGGGGAAAAAATAGCAATGAAACAAATCATCTACAAGAATAAAGTTGCCTGTTTGCTGCAAGCAAGAGCAGAAAGGCTATGTGGGTGGGTGATTTCATTGCATCCTTGTGCCCCCAAGGCAAACCCCCAAAGAGTCTGCAGTTCAATGTGATTGGCTTTGTGCTGCTTTCTGCTGGAAAGGAGTAGAGAAGTAGGGAAAAGAGGGGAATAAAAGGGAATTCACATCTTTTTCTTTTATAATGGAAAATCCAATTTGAGTGGGTAGACATCTCAATCTCTTTCTTCTTAGGATATTGTCTACCTCCAGCCCCTCTGCTTTAGCAAGAAAGTTCAGTTTTCAAAATTCTTCAAAATAAATTAGGTTGTTTCATTGCAATTTGGAGAATGGAAAGGCAAAAAGAACAAGATGGGACATGAGAGTGTAGACAAGCTTCTCCCTCAATTAAAACAGCTAATGAAGACAAAACTGAACAGGAATTCCATGATTAAATGTCGAGAAATGTTACTTTCAGGTGCTAACTGTAATCTTTCCTCAGATGCACTCTTTTCCAGATGTGGAATTCTGCAGCTGGGTTTTCTAACACCTGATATTCTCTAATAGTTGAGAACAAACACATCTGGCTCATCCTCCCCAGAAAGCTAATAGCTTCTCAAGAAGCTTTTCTCCCAATGTTATTTCACTTGTCCAAGGCTGCCCTGAGTAAAACTAAGGTCTAGGCAATGACAGCTAAATTTCCCTGGCTCTCCCATCTCAGGTGTTTAGTAGGTTTGTATCTTGCCTTGAAAAGTTCTGATAAAGTCATTAATGCAAAGGTTTAAATGATTGATGAGGCTTAACGTGTTACACAGTCAATGCTTTTTTTGGACTTTATGGGGAAAACAAAACACTTCAGGCCAAAGGAATTGCTCTGTGTTGTTGTTGTTATTGTTCAGTCATTCAGCCGTGTCCGATACTTCCTGACCCCACGGACCATACAATCCATGGGGTTTTCTTAGCATGATACTAGGTGGTTTGCCATTTCCTTTTTTAGTGCCCAGGATCACAGTTGGTAAGTGTCTGAGGTCACATTTGAACTCAAGTTTTCCTGACTCCAGACCCAGTAGTCTATCCACTGAACAACCTTGTCACCAATTGCTCTATAATTGAATGAATTTCAGGTAATAGCAAATCAATAGAGGGTGAGGTTTGAGATGGAATCCCAGTAGACAAATATTTGTGAGGCAGATCCAGCAAATACAATTTCTAGCTAGAAAAGAACTTCTTGTTTGTCCTTTGTTTTCGAAGAAGACCCAGGACATCATGGGTGTTGTCTTGACTTGTACATTTAGATTTAGATGAGACCGAGTTGTGCAAAGTCATCAGCCTCATTCTCTCTTCCTGAGTCATCAAAATCCAGACAAAAGTCCAGAAAATTGGCTGTGGCCGGGAGGCAGTGAATGTCCCTAGCATCTTCTTTGTCTGAGCAAGCTCTAAGTGCTCCACAGAACCTGCTTCATGAGCACAAATATCATAAAAATGAAATTATCTATTTCTTATCAGAGAGAAATTCATTGGTCACCAAAATGGAAGACATTTCTAAATCAGCTTCTGGACATGGTCCAATAGGCAAATTGGTCAAGCTGAAGATCAAAATCAAACCCAAATTAGAAGAAAATATAAAGATGAAAAAAAAAAAGATAGTATGCAATTATAACTCCAATCTGAACTATTCAAACAAAACACTGAGGTGCAAAAAAGGGAAATGAAACTAGGAAAATATGTGTTCTTTTGATTGTTTAACCAATATAAAAACAATTACCAAAATATGAATTCCAAAAGAACACAGAAACATCTTCAGCTAATGAACATTTGATTTTTGCCAAGTGGAGAGATATGACAATCAAAGTCAACACTGGTTTAAAATATCAGCTCATTTGCAAAAAGTTATGAAGGATAGTAGATTACAAGCAGGATCATTTCATAAAGCAATCAGAGAAAGGGGAAGGAAAATGAATTTGCAGAAAGTTTGGCATGAGACCTAACTGAATCAGATGAATGCGATGGTATTTGATGATGTAAATGAACCCAGCATCAAACTATGCTTATAAATCCCTTCTACTCAGGAAGGCTGATTCCTTGAGCTCTCAAAAATTCTAATAGGAGGTTAAAATTGGTTAGGTTTCTATGCTAAATCTGGCACCAATATGATGAACCTCAAGAGGTATAACTACTGAGCTACATAACAAGAGGTCTGAAAATAACTGTGTCATAGCTTCCATACTGATCAGCACTGGAATTGGTCCCGCAAATGGACTGTTGCACTTCCAATCTGGGCAAGATAGGGAAATCCAATCCCCAAACAAACAAAACAAATAAAATGAAAGTGAAAATGACAACGAACATGAAAAATGCATTTCTTCAACAATTTATTTTTTCAATAAGAATAGAACATGGCATAATAGTTAGGGCACCTGGCCCTGGATTCAGGAGGACTTGAATTCAAATCCAGCCTCAGACACTTAACATTTACTAGTTGTGTAACCCTAAACAAGTCACTTATCCTGAGTTGCCTTGTCCTCTCCCCCCCCCCAAAAAAAAACACCAGAGCCTCTATATTTGGACTCAAATATCTCAGTTCCTGATATGCTAAGTAAAGAAGTAGAAATGGCACTAAAAAAGACCCAAAGGACAGCTGGGCCAGACTAAATATATGGAAGAAATCCATGGTGGATGAGAGTACTGAGGAATCAATTCTTAAAATACCAAATGACTGGGAAAAAATTATGATTAGGTGTTACTACCAAAAAAAAAAGTTTCATTAACTGCTTACCAATATACTGACTTTCTTATCTCTATAAAATTTTTATGAGAATGATTTGAATATGTATCAAGGGTATCCATGACCAAAATAAAGGAACAGATAGGTTTATGCAGATTATGTTTCACTGTGGACCGCATATTCACAGTCTCAGAAGCATGTCTAGAAAACAAGCTCTGTTTACTTAAAAATAAATAAATAAATAAAAAGAAGGCATTTAAGTTGGTGGTAAAAACCACAACCCATGTGGCTCTCTCCAAATACAGAATCTCTCACATATCTGTTAAAAACATACATTTGATATTCCATCTCCCATTTCTAGGTCTCAATATAAACTATGTCTGGTCCTTGACATGCACTCCCTTTTCACGTTAGCTTTTCAAAATATTTATCTTCATTCAAGACAGGTCAAGTTTCACCTGGGTCCTGAGGCCTTTCTCCATCCTCATATTTGACAAGGCTCTCTTTCCCTTTCCGTTCAAATTTATCTTGCATTTACCTCTCTATGTACATATTTCACCTACTTTCCTCCCCTCCATGAATAAAATGAAAGCTCAAGAAGCATTAACTATTTAATTTTTGTCTTTGTATTTCCAATATTCAACAAAATGCCTTAAAAATAGTAGAAGCATGTGTTTCTTGAATTAAATCGAATTCAAGCTTTCTTAATAGATACAGCAGATATTTTTTTCAATCTCTAGCAAAACATAAGATAAGAAGGTGTGCATATATACACACACATACATATGTGTGTGTGTGTATATGTATATGTCTGTGTGTGCCAAAGGTGTTTGCCTCTATCTTGGAGAATATTGAGATTAAGGTACAAATGGAAGAAGGGTTCAGTAAATAAGATACAGTCCTCCATATGCTATTGTTTGTGAATGATGTGATTCTGATTGTATCTACCCGCAGACATTTCAGATCTGCCTAAGGGAAGTCCAATACCTCAAAAAGTTTGGCCTAATGATATACAAAGTGAAAACCAAGAGAATAAAGAATGCTTACTAGATACGCTTTGGATGGATAGACTATTGAGCTGGTCTATTAGGACATGTGTCTTAGACTGCATAAGGACAATGAACTCAACCCAGATTTGAATAAGAGAAAGAGAGTGATTTGGATAGTTTTTTGTGTTTTTTTTTTGTTTGTTTTGTTTTGTTTTGTTTTTTTAGAAAACTCTGCAATGATACCATACTGATCCCTAATACAAAAATACATTTTTGGGTTTTCTCTTATTTAATTTTCAAAAATTTGGAATTTAACAAACACCCCAAAAAAGAACATTTCCATATGCACATACTAGAACAGAAATAGAGAATAAATAAAAAATCCCAAATATCTATTACCTAGAAGCTGCTTTTTAAAAAGAGCATGTGATAAATTCCACATAGTACTTTCAAAGCTGTCCAGTTTGGCTATGTTTTCTCCTGAAGTTCCCTCTCCAGAAGTTCTCTTCTGTGCGTTTAAAATAAAACAGTTCAATGGCCCTCTTTTATTTTCTTTTTTTGATTCAGCACCCTTGTTACTAGCTCTCCCTCCCCCCAAAAAATAGAAAAAAAGAACAATCTTTGTAATAAATAAACATAGTCAAACAGAACAAATTGCATTGATGAAGAATTCTTAAGTTTTTAAAAGTAAAAAACTCATGTTTTAAAATGCTAATATTCTTCTGGTTGGGGCAGTTAAGTGGTTTAGTGGATAGAGGACCAGTCCAGGAGTCAGGAAGACTCATTTTCCTAAGTTCAAATCCCACCTCAGACACTTAATTGTTTCGTGATCCTGGGCAAGTCACTTAACCCTGTTTGCCTTATTTCCTCATCTGGAAGAAGGAAATGGCAAAGCACTCTAGTATCTTCACCAAGAAAATCCCAGTGGAGTTACAAAGATTTGGACATGACTAAAAATGACTAAACATCAACAACAAAAATGACAGCTTTCCCTATGCCCACCTTTGCATTAAAATTAGCAAACATTAAAGTATATGTAGATTTAATTTGGAGGCATTTATTGAACTTTGAAAAGAATTTCTCTACCTTCTTGTTCTCTTCGGTGAATAAATTGCAACTATGCAGTCTCAACATCCCAGCTGAGCTAATGGATAATAGAAATGGTTAAACCTCAGATTTCTCATCTTTATGTTAGCTGCTTGGGTGCAAAGCTAATCTTTGTGTTAGCTGGCTCTTTTAAAATTTGCCTACAGATCCAGATAAAAGAAAAAAAATCTGCTAAACAAGACACTGCAATGAATATAATATAATTGATCCTATATGACTCTATATTCTCAAACTTGGAGAGATGGTGAGCTTTGTGTTCAAGAGTGCAAAGATAATGAGTAATGAGAAAATGAGTAAAGAGAAGTTTCCCTAATTATTACATTTTCTTTCCAGTTTCACTTTATCAAAACTTCCCTGAAAAGAACCTCCAGGCCTGTGTAGTCATTTTTTCAGTTATGTTCCACTTTTAGTAATTCTACTTGGGATTTTCTTTGCAAAAATCCTGGAGTACCTTGTATTTTCTTCTCCAAATCATTTCACAGATGAGGAAACTGAGGCAAACAGAGTTAAGTAACTTTCCTAGAGTCACACAAATAGTAGGTGTCTGAGGCCTTATTTAAGCTCAGGTTTTCCTGATTCCAAGTCTAGCATACTATTCACTTCACTCCCTAGGTAACCATTCCAGCTAACCATTTTAAAAAGGCCTACTAGACCTTTTAAAGCGACAGTGAAAAGTACAATTCTGTAGCTTTCTCTTGTTTCTTTCATATTAAATTTGATTTAACTTTTGAGATCATTACTTTTATCAAACAATGGATCCAGTTAAAACTTAGTGGTCTGGTTGAAGATGAACAAGAAACACTTGAAATTTTATTTCTTTTTTCTTTGGATATGTGAAGAATAGGTAGAAAGGAATCAGATTACCAAAGACCTTGAAAACCAATTCTAGAAAATGCTTAGGTCAAGGGGATCTATGCTGTGAACTGAAGCAATTGAACTAATTTTTATATATTTGCTGAATAGCCTCTCCATGTGATCTTTGAGAAAGCTTCCTCTTGTTAAATGTTACATATCGTCTATAAGTATCCCATTTCATTCCAATCCAAAGCCATTTGACCCAACCTTAGTTGGCCTTAGCTAGAGCACTAATTATACTCATGGTCTATATTAAAGCTTCTTAAACCAAGTCATGACCTCATGAAGGTTGTGAAATTGTGATTTATTATCATCAAATGTTTGATTTGTATACCTATTTTATATACCTATATACCCGGGGTCACAGAAAGATTTCTTGGGTGAAAAGGGATTGCAAATGGGAAAGGTCTAAGAAGCCCTGGTCTACATAATAACATAGACATTACTTTTTGAAAAATAACATATTCTTAAGTTTTTGTTAGACATTTATAACATGAAAGATGATGTACTATAGTAGATAGCTAGCTGGTCACAAGCAAGCAAGACCCAGGTTCAAGGCTCATCTCTTAACACATACCCACTAAACAAGTGGCTTAGTAACAAATGAGAAGGTAAATCTCTAAGATGATAAGTTATAGAAAAAATGCCAGGCAACTTTGAGAGACGGAGTTCCCTAAACTGATAAAATCCCTGTTCTTTTGTATTGCCAAATGAATATGCAGCCAGAGTACCCTTCCAATTAGAGATTCTGACTCTAGGCTCACATGGACCTAGATCAATCTTGAGGTGAAAGACTGACCCCCAAAGACCCCAAATGGGTCTCTGCTCCTACTCCAGAGTAAAACTCCAGGAAAAATTCTAAAATAAAGTATGGTTTTAGTATGGTTCTTAGGTCAAGTCTCCCCAAAATATGAATAATAGGGTTCCTTCCAGAAAAGGTACCAATGTACAATGTGAGCATTGTACTGACAGTGGTCTCAGTCATGCATTAAGAAACAGAAGTTTTAGCATTTTAAACGACTTATTATCCTCATTCTACTCTCCACAAAAGGCAGTTAATTTTACGTGACTGAAGAATTCCTTGGACTTGAATTCATACTTCTAGGTCTAGCTAGAGAGGGTATACTTTCTTTATCCCTTCAGATATGATGATCATGGAGATGAATGTCTCTTTGAGGAGCTCCTGCATGATACAGAAATCTGCAATCTGTCTGGGGAAACAGAACCTTTCTTAGGAGCACTCAGGCTCATGAAGGAAAGGATAGTGGTGACTAGTAAAAGTAAATACACATATGGGAGCTAGCAACAATATTCACTAAAATTATGATAATTTTTTGTGCCCATAAAAATGCACAGAGTAACTATTTAAGGGCCTGTGAGTTGAATAGTGTGGATACTTTGTCACAAATATTTAGATCATCTGTGAGAAGACTGAACATATTGTGGAGAGGCAACTCAAATCTCTGATCTGCTGATGTGCTGATATCTTCCATCCTCATTTTAGTACAGTTTTATGAGTTGTTAAGATGTTTAAAAAAGAAAAAAGGAGCATTTTCTCCAAGATGAGTCTCTGAACTTAGCTAGCTTTCTTCTTGAGCAATAGGATGTTGTTTGTCCTTCATCTCCAAAGAGGACCAAGATAGACTAGAAGAATAATCTCTATAGTAACAATACTATAAAGGCAAAAATAATTCAAAAACTATAAGAACTTTGTTCAGTGTGATGACCATCCCCAATTCTAAAGGGTCAGTGATAGAATGAATTTCTATGTACCTCCTCATAGATGTAATGGATTTAGTGCACAGAAAGAGATTTTTTTAATTTTTAAATTTTATTTTATTTCAGTTTCAAATTCTCTTTTCCCCTTCACCTTCTTCCGTATTGTTGGGAAGGCAAGAAATGCAATACCCATTATACCTATGAGGTTGTTGTCATTTGTCCTTCATTCTCGAAAAGGACCATGATTTCGGGGAGGAGATGCCATGACATTCAAGTAAATTGGATTTAAGTAAGGGAAAGCTGGGTTAGGTCACCTGCCTCACTTTCCCTCCAGAACCATCTGGGTCCAGTAGCCAGATGCAGGTCATGGCTCTGGATACAATGAGAAACCTCAGCCTTTTTAAGCTGAGATAATCAACAGGTCTCAGTTTGACTGAGGCTGCACTCATTCAGTGATTAGGGCTAGGTAGAGAGGGGAAAAGAATCTCTTCTTTCAGCTAATCTAAAAACAAAAAAGCAAACACACACACACACACAAACACAAAACTCTAAATAAATAAATCTGGGAGGGGAAGACCCTCAGGGTTTCTGGCCAAAGCAGAGTCTGAGTCAAATAGGGCCCATTTGGTCTTAAAATGTAAATTGGCCTAAGACCTAATAGTGGCCAATTAGAACCAGATTGGTTTTAATTTAAAGCCTGGTCCTTAAGAAAGAAATCTAATGTTTGCTTGCATTGTGTTTTCTTTCTCTGATTTTTTTTCTTGTAGATACGATTTTTCTTGCACAAAAATGATGTGTGGAAATATGTATACATATATTCGATTAGTCAAGTATTTTAACATAA